>SJOL01004086.1:58691-210130 GCA_004794785.1 Opisthorchis felineus | reverse complement strand
CCCTTGATGACCGTTACGGGGCTGTCCAGAAACCGCAGAATGTCAGTGCAATGATGGCATGGCACTGCCATACCCAGTCTGATGGCACTCCCGCAACAATTTTCTTCAGAATCTCGACCGCAACCTTATAATAATAATAATGATGATGTTTATTCCCAACTGGTGGGTGGCATACCTTCAGGCATGATCGTAAAGTTACGGTCAGAATAGGAGCATGGCTGGTGTGGTTTGTGGGAACTGGGAATTCCGTGGAAAAAGGGCGGCGACATAAACGGTGGGCATTATCCGAAGTAGACTTGTTCACGCCTGAGGCGGCATGGGTGGGGAAACAAAAGTACAAGGGCTCTTTCTTTCATATGGGGAACATCGTTATTATTATTATTATCATTATTATTATTATTATTATTAGTATATCAGATGGGGCAAGATACAATCGTTAATATTTGAAAGTGGCGGGAAAAAACAGTACGAGGGAGGGCACAGCAAGAGGCTTCCTACCTGTTACGTGATAAAATAATGATAATAATAACTTCAATCTACAAAAAAAGTGGAACCAGAATAACGGATCAGGAGAGGCAACAGAACTGCCACAATCTGACCGCCTAATTTGAACTAAAGCCTAAAATCGTTACTGAGGCTTCGTAGCCTTGGGCTGTTGGGCTTATGGCTAGAGTCACGAAAAGCGTAAGTGGGTGAACATGCGGTACGGATAAGTGGTAGTAAAAAACTCATAATCGTAGTGTGCAGTGAAACTGGGGAGACCCACTAGTGTTGCTGCTGGAGCAGGGTCGGGGGTAAAATTTCCTTGGGAGAAGAAGTTGACGCCAACACACAAGAAGGAACGCGAACTGCACGGAAAATGACTGACTTGGTGAGGACACCAAAGTAAAAGACACCGAGATGTTTAGATCTAATGGAAGGTTCAGCAGATTGGAATGAACGCCTCCCGGGGGCGGCTGTGACCAGTTGAAGAATTCGATTGTGGTTGTAGGTAAGGGAACGAGAATGCGAGAGGGCGCGGTCAAAGTATGGAGTGAACAGTTGTGAGTATGCTATCAAACTTGGGATGACAGTACCGTACCGTCACTGCACTGAGATACTTCAGTTTCTGAACAGCCCCTTGACGCACGCTGTGATTGAAGTAGTTGGGCTGGGGTATGCAGTTCTGCGAGCAGCGTGATGTTGTGGGTTTGCCAGGGGATTCCGCAGGGAGAGCAAGACCAATGTAATATTGCAGGTAGTATTTGTTGTTTTTTGTCCGGTCGGGGATCCATTCAGGTGTAATGCACAGATCGGGTGGAGTGGATAACGGCCAAACAGGACATTCATAGCACGTATTACCACAGGACGAAGCTTGGGAACAAGATGAAATGAGATGAGATCAATAAGGCCTAGAGAGCTATATGAGTCAGCAGACAGGACGTAGTCCTTTGGGAAAAAAGTGAACGATTGCTACAGTTAGGGTGCCGACGACAAGTGGTTAACCAAGAGGGGATAAAGATTGATCTGCCCGCAGTAGTCTAGTCATCGAAGTCAAGGTGAGGTTTTCAATATATGCTATTATGCTACCTGAGACATATGACAGTTCGATGTAAGTAGGGAGAGGGGCGGCGTGGTAAAGGAGACCAAACACTAGGTCTGGCGGGGGAGGGAACTTCTTGGATGGTGGACTAGATTTCCTGGAGGTCACTAGTGAGTTGGACAACACTAGGACAATCTAGGAAGGAAGGCGAACGTAAGGGGAATGGTCACTAGTCCCCGAAGCACTATTATCAGCTTTAGTAAATAAGTGGTGCGTGGCGGAAAAGACTTCAGACGCTAGACTCGCACGCTGGTAGTGGAGGGTGTGGGGTCCTTGTATATTTATATTGTATGTGTCCACTCCTGGGAGCAGCCGGTAGGTGTTTTTTTGTTTGGTTGACGGGGTAGACATTGGTGCGGTGTAGTCCCGATTCTAACGAAGGCAGCTAAAGCCATGCACATCGATGTGGGTCTCTCGCCCGAGCGAGCCTGTAATCGGAAATACACACAAATTTTTCACCTGGCCCCAACCGCCCCGTTGTAAACCGCTGAACCTATTGTTCGGATTTAACCAACCTAGCTTCCTGCCGCAATTTCGGTTTGCCTCTTACACAACTTCAATTTCATTCACGGTGTTCGTTTGGCACTACGCATTGGCACTATCTCCCCATCAAAACTACCCTTAACACCTGATTTCCCTACTACTGTGACACCAGTGAGTCTACTCATTTTCGATTTAAACCATATTTTTGGAGACAGAACTTGCCATGTGTCTCCAGGTTGAGTTTTTCAATCTCAATCTCAATCTCCATCTCCATTTTTGGTTTCTGTGATCCTAGCTGACGCGGTACTTTTGAAATAGGTTTCTTTTTTCCCTCGTGCGAATTTGTGAAAGAATTCTTTCGCTGTTCAATCTGCTATAGAGTTCACACGTGTCATTTGTTGAATTTTTTCACCCTAATATAACGTTTACGTAATGACCTCTTTTATTTCGCACTCAGATTCTATTTTGCACCCAGTCTCAATCATGACACTAATGAATCCAGACTACTCTCTGCAGCCATCTTTGGGACACAACAGATGTGGGCGAAATGGATGCCCGTCGAACGTAAGAAGCGGTATGCAATGCCACACCTGCAAGGCCTGTTGGCAATTTAAATACACGGGTTTACAGGACAACCAGGTAAGCCAACTGGCCAACTCACCCAACCCGTTCGTCTGCGCCAGCCGCCTCTACCTCAGGGGGCAATGCATTCCACAACTACGAAGACGGCCACCAAAAACGGAACCAAATCTTCACTGCAAAATCTAATAGACCAACTAGACTGTTCCGCTTTAATCGGGACACTCGAAGCGAAACTGGAGCTTCCTTCCAAAGCTCTGGAGGATGCAAACGCAAAGAATACAGCGACATGGACGAAAGTTGATAAAGAACTTACTTCGCTGAACGAGTACCTTGCGCTATCTATCCCGGGTCCGCTGGCTGCGAAGAGGGTCATCCAGCTCTCTGATGCGGCAATAAAGACCGCCACGGCGTCTCTAGTGGACAGACACGTAAGGGAGAGCAGGCTGATCATCTGAATTTCGTCCTCACGAAGCCCGACCAAGCAGATTGGTTACACCAGGAGGAAGGCTAGCAAACACTTGGGCTTCTGGTCACTCTTTCCTCCCCGTCTGCGGTACAGAAAATCTTGGAGCGGGCCGCCACCATCCAAAAGACCACCATAACAATCAGGGTCGCTTATCAGTCGCAAACCAAGAATCCTCTGAAGCCATAGTTTGGACGAGGGAAACTTTACCATAAATTTTTAGCATTTGATGGTGTTTATTCAAGCCCTTAAGATCTCCCCAAGTGGCTGTAGTTTTATTTGAAGTTGTTTAAACGGACATATGACCCACTATTGGCACGGAGTTCATATTTTAATGGCTGACGCTGGCTTCGCATGACGTGTTCGTGAAAATGGTAGGAAATTTTGTGGAAAAGCCAGTTTTCTCATATATTTCCTTCTCTACTGGATCTGGAAATACTCTAAAAACCACGTGAACAATGACTACGCCCTCTATGTTCACGCAAAATCAAAATGAACCAGTTATTCTTGGGGTGTATAGGGGAAATTTTCTATCGTTGCGGCAGGCGTTCAGGGAATTATCCACGAGTAGTAGGTTGTTTTTTCGTTTTTGTTCATAGAGGTCACCACGTGCTATACCGGTTGCACTGCAAGGTTCTATCTTCAACGGTATAGTGATCTCTTGATAGTGGCATTGAAAGAATTGGTGGGTTTATGTGCAACACAAGCAGACAGTACAATAGGATGGCTGGTGCTTTGAAGTCCTTGAGCAGATTCAACGGATTGGGATTGTCTTGTGGGCGCATGTAACGAGCTGTCTGGAAATATTAGGGATATGTTGAACTACGGGCAAGCCATCAGACTGGGTACGCCGGTCGCTTACCCTCGTCGCGGCGCCGTACTTGGGTTCGTGGACAGCCCCGTACATGGCTTTATTGTGCACAACTAAGGTTGCCCGGAGGTTACAGGGACATGAGATCAGAGAAAAACGTGAGTGTATGGTAGGGTTGCGTGTTTGTACGATGAGGCGACCTCAGAATGTCGCAGTTGCAGTCTAAAGAAAAACGTAGAGCTTTCCAAACCTAGATGCTTCTGAGGCTTCACACTGCGTGTATTCAGTGAGTCTCTTAGCGTTTTTTCTCTCTTATAAATGAATTTTTCCATTCATAGGGGACCTGCCCGGGATATATGCTACAACCAGGCCAGAAACGCGCGTCCGACAAATGTAGCTTCCATTTTAGCTTTCCCTTCTGCATTGCAGAAGGCAGAGATGAAAGATGAGATGAGATAATGAGACGACGCTAAAATGTCTTATGAACTCCGGTTTTCAAATATCTTCTGACGAAAATCGTGTCGATCTGGAATATGCAGACACCGTTCTCATCTTCGAAGAGGAGGAGAAGTCGCAGGTGTTTTCGGGTAAACTGACCAGTCATCCCGTTCTTTGGCACACGCTTTGCACCCACAAAGTGTAAGGTCATAGTTATAATGTATATTCCCAACTGGTGGGTGGCACACCTCAGACATGATCATAAAGTTGCAGTCAGAATAAAGCAGGAGTTTGTTTGTACTTGCAGGTAATGGAGCAAGTGGGCGATAGGGTACGGTCAAGAGAAAGAATGGGATGGTTGCGGGTGTGCTATCACTCTGGGTATGGCAGTGCCGTGCCAACATTGCACCAACATACTTCGAGTTTCTGGACAGCCCCGTAATGGACGTCATGTTTGAGGTGATTGGGCTGGGATGTGCAATTCTGTGAGCAGCGGCAAATGTTTGGTTGGCCGAGGAAATCCGCAGAGATAGAACAAAGCCGGTGTTAGATCGCAGGCATTTTTCTAGTCTAGATCAGTAAGGCTCGGTGAGTTTGAGGAGACATCAGATGGGATAAGATGCATTATTGGAGAGGAAATCTTAGCGTTTGTCACAATTAGGGTGGTGACAACAAGTGATTAAATGAGACTGGATAGGGGTAGATTTGTACGTAGTAGACTAGCGATCAAGCATGGGTTGAGTTTGCTTGTATATGCTATTGTAGTACAAGAGATCTCGAGCAAACTGGTATGTGCGCGTAGAGAGGTGGTGTGCTTTTTATATACATCCGAAGTTGTAATAGTTTTGATTGCAGTGTGGCAGATGAGGTCCATGCACAATTCTACAAGGCTCGGGTCGCGTTTGCTAATTTGAAACACCTATGGCGTCAAAGGGGTATGTCCCTGAATATCAGGGAACATGTGTATCGGGCTGCAGTACGGGCTGTTTTGTTGCATAGCTGTGGGAATTGGCCTAGTCGAGCAGCGGAAATAAGGCGTCCTCAGGTGTTTGACAGCTGTTGTCTCGGAGCCATAGCTCGTGTGGGTCGGTGTCAGCGAATCCATAAGGCGACGATTGGATAGCGATTTTCCGTTTGTGAACCGGGGGTTTTCATTGAAGAATGCGCCCTTGCAGTCTCCAGGTGTTTTAGTATCTCATTTATTCGGATATAGTAGACATTATTTTTTAAGTGGGGGTAAGTTGCAATGCTTTGACATGAGAGAGGAGTTGAATGAGGCCCAGAAACGAGCCCCTTGTTGGCGGGACTGTTACTGTGGTTGAGTTTGGGATGGTTGCAAGTTCTGATAAGGAAGGCGGAGCTGTCTACGCTGTATCGGTATCATAAAGCAGAAGTGGAGTGAAGTTGGGATTTAGCGCTTTAAATAAACGGATGTGCTGCCAAGCACCCGCCCACTCATTAGATCTTTGCTACGGCCGGATCCACGGGTGCACGTTTGGAGACGAATGTGGCCCTTGGATCCTAGGGCTCAAGTCTATACCACTTGGTCTTATGACCGACAAGCATACATCCCTCTTTAGCTTTAACTTCGCTCCGCCCAATATTGCATATGGTTGCCGATTCGCGCTATTGAATCATCGATTTACACGCAGTTCCCTTGTTATCACCAATGGGACTAATTGAGTAAGTAGTGAGTTTACCTTTACTGCAGTTAGACTCCAGCTTCAGCGTGAACACCGATCGGGAATTGTGGACAAAATGTTTATGAAGCAGTTTATTAAGCCTAGCAGTTACAAAACATAGCCAAAGTAGGCAATGTCGACTACAGTTATGAGTAAGACGTCCGTCGCTCCCCGTTAGATTAGGTTTGTGTGCATAGTTGAGGCCTCGTATTCATCGGTTCGTATAAATACTGGCCTGGTGTTTATGATAAATTTATCATGAGTATGACGGATTAGGTTGGATTAAGTTACCGCGAATAGACACGGACCTAACAGGTACGGTAAGTAGCGGAGTTAGGCGACATCTAGTACAGTTATGCGTATGACAGGCCGTCAGATTAGGCTATCACGCATAGTTGAGGCCTTATTTTTACCGGCCAGCGTAGATCCTGGCCTGGTGTTTACTATAGGTAGCAGGGATAAGCGGCATCGCGTACAGTAGTGGGTATGATGTCCGTCGTTAGCCGTTAGATTAGGTTTGTGTGCATAGTTGGCCATTGGATTAGGTTGCCGTGCATGACTGAGGCCTCAAAACCAGCGTCGCATATAGACACGGACCCACAGTTATGATACGTAGCCGAAGTGAGTGAAAGGGGCCTTCGTTTTCATGATCACCGGCAATGGATGTCCTTGGTTGCCACTATTATATTTGCGCTTTGTGACGTACTTCACCTATGGAGCGTCATATTCCTACTACGAATGATATCACTGTGTTGGTAATTTACCTGCAGCCATCCACTGCAGCCATCCCGCTGCATTGTCTACAGGCTAGTTATGCATATCCGAGAAAGGGGATCATTCACTGAGATGTCCCTCGCATTGCCACCGCACAATTCATGCAGTTGTCTAACAGCGTCCTACTTAATGGAAGCGGGGCTCTATGGGAAAATGTGTCGTGACGAAGATCCTTGAACAAAATTAACTCATTTGTTAAAGCTTAAGAGTTTAAAGCAAACAAACGTCAATGACCGATTTGCCTTGGTGGAATTTGCATGGAATATTCTGCAGATGTTATTTCTTTCCTAAAGTACACCGGAGAACGCCAAACTAGGCTAAAGTGCGATTTCGTGTTTTATCTCTCGTAAACCGGTAACAAAATGTGGATCGGTGATGGTCCGTGACCATGAAATTTCGCTCACTTAAACAAAATGCTACGAAAGGTGCAAATTGATTAAAATAACTTCCCTTTAAAGTCACAACTTCGAAAACCCTATATTTTCGGCGGAAATAATTTGGGTGTGCTTTTGTGAGCGGCGGATGTACCTGGGTGTGCTTGGAGGTTTTTCGAGTTGGTGAAGGGAGGATATCACTCATATATTGGCGAAGCCGGGAAGCATAGGAAGTCGGATCGGTTTCACCAGTAGTTGCAGAGTCGACAATCATTTCACCCGGCAGGCGTAAGGTAGTGTCGAAAACGGGTTCAGAGGCTGTGCAACCTAAGTCTTCCTTAACATGAGCGGAAGATGCTCCGACCAACGTGTGCTTGAGAAGGCGATCAGCGACGCCTTGAGTTGTAGGTGGCAGCGTTCGACCATGCCGTTGGCGGCCGGATGGTATGCAATGATTCCGAGGGATTCATGCCAGGAACCGTTTGAGGTCGTGAAAAAGTGTTGACGTGAACTGTGGACCTCGGTCAGTGTTAATGGTAGCGCGTACTCCGAATGTATCAATCAATGTAGCAATCGAGCATGTGTCGAAAATGTTTGACAGCCAAGTAGAACGCTAGGAGCTCTCTGCCAAAGGCGCTGTAGTGTGATTGTGCTGGTTGCAGCTTACGAGAGTAGAAGCAGAGGGTTCGATTGCTGTTAGTGACCACTCGTTGAAGAACCGTACCGACAGCAATTTGTGATGCGTCCGTTTTTGATATGAGATGACAATCAGAACTGGGGTTCAACTGATCCAGGGTGGCGACTTTCAAAAGAGCGGCTTTGATAGTGTTGAAAGCGATGATGGCTTCGTCAGTGAATTGCAATTGTTTGGTATTTGCTTTGAGCAAGTTGGTTAGCGTCGCTAGGATCTCTGAGCAACGTGGAATGAATCTGCTGTAGTAGTTGACCATACCCAAAAATCGACGAAGGCTTCGGGTTGATTGAGGTAGGGGATAGACCGAAATGGCCGTGGCTTTATCTGGCAGCGGCTTATTCCTTCGGAGTTAATACGATATTTGAGGAAATCAAGCTGGTCTGCTGCGGAAACAAAATTTTCAGAGGTAATCGTGATGCCATATCGTTAAAAACGTTCAAAGACAGCTTGCAAGTGTAATTTGCTTTCTTAGATTGTTTCGCTCGCCACCAAGATGTCGTCAGCGCAGTCGAAAACGTAGTCTAAACCACGCAGCAGTTGACCCTTGGAGCGCTGGAATGTTTAAGTGACGATGCACAGACCAAAAGGCACGCGTGTGAATTGAAATAAAATAAACGTTATAGTAATCACTGTATTGGAATGCCGTCGGGGACAGCAGGTATATGGTAATACGCGCGGACAGGGTCGATTTTGGAGAAAACCGTTTTGCATTGCAGTTGCATTGCGAAGTCATGAATATCCGGTATTGGGTAACGGTCAGGGACGGTACGACAATCGAGCACTCGGTAGTCGCCGCACGGTCGCCAGTCACCAGTGGATTTTTTAGGGACCAAATATAGGGGAGAAACCCAACATGAGTTTGAGGGCCGAATTATTCCGAGTTGCAGCATGCGGTCAAATTCGGCTTTGGCGATACGCAGCTTCTCAGGGTGTAGTCGTCGAGGGCGAGAAGGAACTGCAGGACAAGTGGTCGTAATGTGGTGTTCGACTGAGTGTGGCATACTCGAGACAGAATAGGACGCCTCAAGCAAACTGGGAAACTTTCTAATTAAATCGTCGAAAACCGGAGCGTTTGAAATACCGGCGACGTGAATACCGATTGGGTATGATGAGGCCTCTACCTGGATTGATGGGACAGAAAGCGACGTCAAAGAACCAGAAGCTTTTGCCGTTTGATATCGAAGGCTATGAAGAAGTTGGTCAGGAAATCCGCACCGATGATTGAAACGTGAATGTTAGCGACGGTGAAGATCCCGGGGAATGCACGGCGAGGACCGAGGTCAAGCGTCAGTGGCTCCTGGCCGAAAACAGCTATGCGGGTGCCGTTAGCCGCCTGCAATGTCATCAGCGGGTTAGGGGAACGGCGTTTAAAGTTTTCGGCAGGAATAACGCTTAGTTCTGCACCAGTGTCGACGAGGAATCGCATTCCGTTGGTCCTATCCTCAACGTAATAAAGGCGACTAGGAGACTGGTCAGTGGCAGCTGTCGCCACTACTGACTGGCCAGTGGGTTTCCCTGTTCAGGGGAGACGTGGGCGCAAGGATGTGCACAAAGTAGAGCCTTGTCTTTAAATTTCGTATGGTAATAACAGAAACGGATAGGATTACGAGATGGAGAGCGCGGTTCACTTGAAACTGATCGGAACTTTTGTGACGTAGAAATCCGCTTCACTGTGGTAACTACCCTGTTGACAGTGGCTACTAGCTGATCGGTTTGCGCCTGCATTCGAACAAGGAGTGCCATAACAGGGTTGTCATTGGGCTGAATGTGCCGTTATGAGGTTGAAGCGATCAAACGGTCAGAGAAACATTCGTGAATCTTGTCCGCGGTGTCAGCGAGTGACGACAGAGGAACGTCAGACTGGGTAGCCGAAATTTGGCGGGTATTTGGGGGGGGGAGGACACTGCAACCAAATTTGCTTTAAAATCGCCTCGTCGAACGACGTGCCGCAGACCAGGCTTTGCATGTGTCGCAAAAGTTGTGATGGCCTGCGATCGCCCAGTTCAACTCCTGCAAGCAACTTTTGAAGAATACGGAAAGCGTAACTGCGGAACCTCGAGGATCCTAATGTGAGTCAAAAACTGCTTGGAGTTTTCTCCCTGTGACATTGTATCTGACTTACCTTAATAATTTGTTCTGTTCACTAGAGACTCCATAAGGCTGTTAACCACTACACAATTGGTGATCCCGCCATTTTTTGCTTTGTTCTATTTTTCCGGTAGCTCAGAACTCCCATACCTCTTATACGCACTTACTTAGGCCATTACTTCACTTGTTCAGCCATGTCTAACGAAGACGAACTCAAAACCGACTTGGTAGAAAACGCCGTTCACGTCAAACTCCCAGCCTTTGGAAGTAATAACCCTAGAGTAGGGTTCATTCAACAAGAATGCTACTTCCGCCCTCGGCACATTACCTCACGGCAGACCATGTTTTATTACGTGGTTTCTCAGCTTCCGACCGAGGTTGCTGCAGAGGTTATTAATGTGATTGATCCCATGCCTGTTTCAAATCCACACAACACACTTAAGGCAGCCATTATTAAACGGACAGCCACCTCTGATGAAGCGAATCTTCTATTGTGAACTGTGAGTCAAGATTTACTTGGATTTTTCTCCTTGTGACCTTGTATTTGACTTACATCAGTAATTTGTTCTGTTCACTAGACACTCCATGGGGCCGTTAACCACTACAAGTGGATTCACCACAGATTACTTTTGCATGGCTAGCACACGGCGGAAACATAGTAAAAAGATTATCAAGCTTAGAGAGCACAAGTTCATTAGGAAAATTTTTTCTTCATTCCGCGTAGTTGCCGCGTGAAATAAACTTTCTCCGATGGTTGTCCATCTAAAACCCAGTTCAAGGCACTATTAGACACTTTTCTGTGGGAGTCCTCGTGCTGGCAAGCTTACTGCCCCGCGCTCAAAACGTAAGGAGCAGTGTTTCACTCTTTTTTTGCTTGCGCCTTTCAGGTGAGTTGAAGCCGCTTAACGACAAGAACAAAACAGACCCAGGAAACTTGGGCGAAAGCCTCGTTTCTGTGTATTAACCCATGAATCCGTGAACCAATAAATAGGTCGTCAAAAGTGGTTATGTATTTTTCAGACTTGGACTTGGTAGATGGACGACGTGTCTGATTATCCTGGAACATCGTTGGTCGTTCGGCTTGTCTGCCACACAGAGTTGTTGGTTCATTCACCGGCCCGTGTAGATATTGTACTGGTGTTTACTGTAATTAATTAAGGTGAGCGGCAACGCCTACACTTATGGGTATGACGGGCCGTCATTGACCGTTAGATTAGGTATTTGGGCATGGTTAAGAACTCGTGTTCATCGGTCCGCCTAAATACTTGTCTAGTGTTTGCTGTAAGTGACAATACGTAAAGTTATGAGCACGCCGGACTGTCTCCGGTCATTGGATTATGTACGGTGCATAAGTGAGGCCTCATAATCTGCGTCGCACATAGACATGGACCTAGCAGTTACGATAAGTAACCAAGGCGTGCAGTTATCGTGATCATCGGCAACGGCTGGCCTTATTTTCGGTGTGGTTGGGCCTGATGGCGTGTCATAGCTACCGAGCGTGACTATTTCTGATGAGAAAGATACCTTTATGTGGGTCATTCAAATACAGATATCTCATAACGCTGCATTATCTACTGGCTAGTTGTGGATATACAAGAATGACGGCGGAGGTGCATACTGGCATCCATACCACAAATTCTCTTCCACTGTCGTACCGAGCAGAAGGCAAGCTTCCCACAAATCTGTATTATCCGAAGTTCGCTAAACTAAGTTTTATAATGTGTTATGTTTGCAAGGTTTTGCGCATGCGAAAGTTATGCAGACATTTTCCTGAGTGGAAATGGTACTGGATACTCTGCCGAAGTCACCTCACTAATAAAGGGCACAACGGAACTATAAAATGTGCTTAAGTTGGATTTTGCGCTTTATCGATAGTCGATTCATGCACAAGATAAACTCTAGTAATTGGTTGGCTGGACCAAATCACGTGGTTCATACCCGGACATACGATTAATCCGAACGGGCTTAGCCGCTTAAAATGCTCCGTGACTCGACGGCTTAGTGGGATAGGCCTACGCGTGGAGACCGGCGAGTTTGCCTTTCGAATCCGAGCATCATGCATCCTGTTTTCAACACCACCCCTTAGCACGTTTCTTTACGGGACAATCTTGCCTTTGCTGACAGTCATCCATAACATAAAAATATGAATAGACAAAATCAAGTCTACCTAACATATCGAGTGCAAAAGTCCTTGATATGTAGTTAAGTTTGAGTGAAATAAGAGATGTGGGTTATCACGAAAAGGTTAAGTGAAGAAAGCGAGGCCTACTGGGTGACATTTCAAGGCACGTGGATAAGACATGTAATGTTAATTTTCAGTATTCACCTTACAAACGTCAGATGGAACATATCCCACGCAAAGAACGCAAAGATCTCCGGGAATAAATTGTCTAACATTTGGAGATTATTTTCTTGCTTACTCTGGCATTCAATCTCTCCATAATTTATGCGTTTTAGGCAGTTAATTCGTTCTTCACTGGGCTGTGGGCAAACGCAATTTAAATGTACACTTTTCCCGGCTGGCGCGCAACTAACCAATCAGAATGCTGGCTTGTGCATGAGTCGCATACCTGCATTATCCCGTAAACCGGTAATGAAATGCAAATCAGTGGTTGTCGCTGACCATGAAATCTCTCTTACGCAAACATCGAAACATGCAAACGGATTTGGCCAAATGCCCGTAAAATTTGCAGCTTCGAAACCCCCCTAGTTGAGGCGAAATTACATTCGGTATATTTCTAGCGAGCGGCTTATTGAATCAAATATGTTTGGTTGGAACACGCCCCCATCTCAGCGCCCGGAGAACGAAATCGTCTGCTTCAAAGTTTTGTATACTTAGTCTGGTTTCCATCCGATACGCAACGCATTACTTGTCACAGAAACCCCCGAACACCTTGTTGTCATTGAGGAAACAAACAAAATGCTGACTTCAAACTGGGTTGCGCCACACGTTCCGCTAGGCCCCTGTATGCATTGCAAACGTGTGGCCTTGTAAATGCCGCATGTTGCGATCCAGATGTGTCTGGTACTGATCACCAGAGGGTTTGCTCTGCAGAAACGTAAACGTTCAATTCCGAGCATCTCTGCCTTTCACCTGTTTTGCGCCTTTCTCTACAGCTGCGAAAATGCACGAATTGGCAAAGCAGGCAATCGTCTAGCGAAACGTGTGGGGCAACATATTCCAAGATATACAGTCACGTGGATGTCATGACAATGGCTGTCAGGTTAGAAATCAACTGGAAGTCCAGTAATGCTTTTTCAATCAAAGGATTTTTACAAAAGCCTCTGAAACAGATGTTTTTGTCAGTTCTCTGCTGATCGAATGACATTGCTTCTACCATGTATACCATATAATTTGCATTTCGAGTGGGGCAAAAACATCTGATTTTTTATGACAAGCCTTTCACCTTTCTCCAGTACCAATTTAAAAGGCACACAAAATTGAACCTGATGTTGAGCAACAACTATTATAATCTGTCCCATTTCAGGTTGGTTCTTTCTTGCTCTTGATTGATTTGTTGAGCTGTTTATTCGCACCCACCGGCTGCCTTGGCTAAATAAAGGATTTGGCTTTGTAGTGCCTACATTCTTAGGTGTGTTCATGTAAGTTTCACCCACTCTTCAGGGATGGTTACTTGAAGACTAAACATCCTGTTGCAGACGATCCTTAGCATGTGAATTTTCTGACCTTTTGTGAATTGCTTACCTTAAACAAGCTACAAGGTCAATTTTGTCCTAACTATTGATGATTTATTTAGGCTTTTCAGAAAGAATGAAAATCGATTTTCTGGAGGAGGACGTGTGAGTCAACACTGCTGACCGCGCTGCTTTTTGATGTCTGGTAGTTTTAAAACCCGAATTGAAAAAGTAACTAAAACTTAGCTTGCACACTGCTTACTAATCGGGTTCCCTCGGGAGACACAGATGTGCTTCCATAAGTGAATGTGCCAAAGAATGCCTTCTTAGTTTGTAATTGAGATATGGGAATACAATGTTTAAATACTGTGTATATTCTACTGACAAGGCTGCGGAAAAATCTTTGCCCATAACATTGCATTCGTCCCACAAAGGGATCATTTTTAGAGTACACAGTTAGAAGCCACAAAGAAAGAGGGTCCAAACACTCTGTAACTGTGTCTGGACCATCAAGTGAAAGCTCCTCTCCTTCACTGCTGACGACCTTCGTCCGCCCGATATCTAATCATATACATAGGAAACGTAATGTTGACTGTTGTATCATTTAGTGGGATCTGATAGACGCATGTAACAAACCCAGTAAAAAACCAGCGGATAACAGATGTCAGATGCTGCTCCAGCTAAAGTCTCGCTAACAGCATGTACTAGAGGGCGAGAAAATGCCATAAAATATTTTTGTTGAAATATCTGCCGTCATTCGTAACTTCATTGGGACAAACTGACTAATTATTCAAACCGCCCAAAAAATTTTCTTTCTAAATAAGTATGCATGGACCCCCATTTTATACTCTTCACCGTATGCGTTCCAGTTTGCACCAGTAACCTTTGGTTATCAGGATAGCATCTGTGTCTGGCGAACTGGGGAATTCACAAGTGTGATTCAAAATGTGATCGAGCGTTGTGCGATGAATCATTCGCTAAGTTTGGCTGCATGAGCTTGTGGGGGGCAGGCTTTCCCGGTAGCCCAATACCACCACCACAAACTTGACTAGCAGAAGGCCGGTTATTTTAGTCTGCCATGATCAGTACTTGATATACTGGGCAAAACCCTCTAACTTGGCTCCTATGGCTGGCGTTTTAGTGCCTGCGATCGACCTATGATTACTGCCACTTATTGTAGTGCACGTCAGGTGCGACTTAACAGAATTTAACTGTCTGCAAATGTTCCTGTCTATCAGAGTAAAAATTTCTAAATGCAACTTACAAGTCCAACAAGACCCGGACTATCAGGTTTGTGAATGTGGCTGCTTATGACAACGTGCCCCCTATTATTACCGTCACGTCTATTGAATACATGCATATTTTGCTCAGAATATGACCACATAGGTGTTCCGAACCACCACAAAATGAATTATCAATTTTTATGGAGACGGACCGTTGGACACTAACAGCTTGTGTCTTCTTAAGCTGCACATGAGTATGATTAGTAAAGGGATTTTCTCGAGCTGAAGTTGAATAATCGTACGCAAAAGAATCCAGGTAAGAACGAATATTTACTGAGTGTGACCAATCTGAAAGGTGATAGCAAAACGCTAAACTTTTAATAGAGGTCAACCAATGTTAAAAAGCCACGAAGCACTAAAGTTTGCTGTAGAGGAGAATGTTGGTAGCTCAGGTAGTCATTGGCTTATTCGCTGAGGCAAATAATTTGATTGCAAACGTTTCATCAATACTCGAGGTGACGGTGCGCATCATTGTGGTGTTAGCAACCGTAGTGGAGTGTGGCGAAGGGTCGGTAGTTGTGCTTTGAGTAGTGTTGCGTGTAAGGTAATAGGCGTGCGGCTAACCGGAGCTGACCTGTAATCACGATTGGTGTTTCTGTTATCCTGGGTCATGACCGATTGACGTGTGTATGACATTTGAGCTTGGTCCCCCTGTCCTCGTACCCTGGTCGATTCTGGAGTGATCTCTACCCTTTTCTGGGTTTCGGCTTCTGAGCTTCGTAGATCCGACTCCAGCAGCACGTTGGGACTAGTTATAATAGTTATTCTCCAACATCAGGCTCAATTTTGTGTGCCTTTTAAATTGGTACTGGAGAAAGGTGAAACGGTTATCGCAAAGAATTAAAAGTTTTCCTCCATTCAGAGTGCAAATTACGTAGCAAAAATGTCAGAAACAATGTCGAACAAACACTGGTTTGTTGCTATCTCTGTGTGGCCTGATAAGCACAAGACTGATGAAAAAATTTGCCTCAGAGGCTTTTGTAAAAATCCTTTGATTGAAAAAGCTTTACTGGACTTCCAGTTGATTTCTAACCTGACAGCCATTGTCATGACATCCACGTGACTGTATATCTTGGAATATGTTGCCCCACACGTTTCGCTAGACGATTGCCTGCTTTGCCAATTCGTGCATTTTCGCAGCTGTAGAGAAAGGCGCAAAACAGGTGAAAGGCAGAGATGCTCGGAATTGAACGTTTACGTTTCTGCAGAGCAAACCCTCTGGTGATCAGTACCAGACACATCTGGATCGCAACATGCGGCATTTACAAGGCCACACGTTTGCAATGCATACAGGGGCCTAGCGGAACGTGTGGCGCAACCCAGTTTGAAGTCAGCATTTTGTTTGTTTCCTCAATGACAACAAGGTGTTCGGGGGTTTCTGTGACAAGTAATGCGTTGCGTATCGGATGGAAACCAGACTAAGTATACAAAACTTTGAAGCAGACGATTTCGTTCTCCGGGTGCTGAGATGGGGGCGTGTTCCAATCATCCAATCAGTGTCTGTTCAACTCTGTTTCTACACTATCTTCATACAAACCGGCACATTCTGTTTATCTGAATAGTGTAAAAGTATCTTTACCATTTTGGGGCATGTGTCTTTTATTTTTACTGGTGAAAGTATAGCAGCAAAACGATAGTGTTTAATGTGGTGTTGCTTACGAATGCTGTTTTCCGCTTTATTATTATTATTATTATTATTATTATTATTATTATCCGTGTGATTTTTTAGGTTTCAGCGAATAAGCAACCGGTAAAATCTTCATATTGGACAGAGTTTTGGCAACTCCATGAACTATTTGCCTGCTGTGGTTGTGAATTTTTCAAAAGTATTCACCAGGGTTTGATGCAAACGTTTGCAAGCCTGGTCGTTACCAAAGGAGCTTGTGGTTTGTCCACTGGCACAAAGAACTCGCCGTTCGTGTGAACAAATCAACCACGATGCTTACCTTCATTAAGCACGAGGGCCTTTTTTAGAACAACGTAAAACAATTGATTGAGTACTCGTCAAGAATTATGGCAGATTTTTGGTGCATTATTGTGACTCCCGCTTAATTGATAGTTGGTTCTCGGGCCACGCAAAAACACTATTTGCTAAACGTTTACACAAATCTTAACTAGTCCACTGATTGGTTGTTTTCATTGAAAGCCTTCTTCAGCCATTAGAAGGGGAGTTATGGGTCGATTTTTTCTATTTTACGTCAAGTACCTGGAAAAGAATGCTCTAAAACCTCCGATATTATATCTACATAATGTTTCCAAGCCTGTGAAGGATGGGTATTTTATTTTTCATTATTTATTTATTTGTTTATTTCTGTTTTGTTCAAACGAGCTAAGACAAACAGGCTGCTGCACAACTTTTATCTACCTGTACGGAATGCTTGGGGAAATGTGGATGAAACATTTACTCAATCGGATATTTTTCACCGCAATGTGCTGTTTCTGCACACCTGCCTGTTTGATTACCAGGAATAGAGACTAGTCCGAAGCGGGGAAAGAGGTCTCCACATCAGTTACACGAAGTGGCATCTGACCAAGAAGATATACCCCCGCATTCGTTGAAAATATTGCCAGAAAAATGGTCCAGATGAGGTACAATTCGCCCCTAAGCGACTAAGGATGGCTAATGCGAGTCGGCTTAGGAAATCACCTCATAGAAAGTCGTTTATATTTCCAGTTTATATGTAATTCCTCGGTCTCCAAGGTTTTTATTTGACAGGTGACACCTTCCCACACAGGGAACTTGAGTGCTTCATAACTAAAGGCAAGTGTATCGAGTGCAATTACTAGATCAAGTCTCGTATTCGCTGCAAAGTGGCCATGAATATCCGTCTCATTCTTGTGATTCCATCTACATCTGCTATCTTGTTTTTGTGACGGGCTTCGTGTAATGTGTTGACTCCAAAAGCTAAACTTACTGAGATATTTTTTTCATCCCGGTTTAGTGATGCCAGAAAACAGATAAAGGGTATAAACTTTAGAAACACCCAGCCCACATTATATGAGGGAGCATATCACAAGGATGTCTCTGAGGCGAATAGAACCGTCTGAAACGTTTACAGCAGAACTAGCAATTTTAATGTTCAAGTCAGCTAATAAAACGGATAAAAAACGGAGTCCTACAAATACAATAATCAGGCGATTAAAAAATTCCTTTCCAAAATAACACGATATCTGAAACAATTTTTGACCATATATACTAACACTTTCCAGCGTATTCGCCCCACTAGCAAAACAAACCCTCGGTTTTATAGTCTCCCAAAAGTTCGCAAACCCGTCCTTCCTCTCTGGCTCATCCTCGATAAGTCTAATTCTCCTTATCAGGCTATGGCTAAATGGCTTGTCACTCTGTTAAAACCAATCAAGTGAGAGGTGTTGACACAACCTGAGAGACAGCTTTGATTTCGTCGATGGAATCAAAGATTTAAAAGCCGATGAATATTGCTCTCCTTGGAAGTCAAGTCATTGTTCACTGACTTACCCCTCATTAGGACTTCGACTATGTTTATGGTCTGACTGAGAGAAACGGTAGAGATGGTGGCATTCCCCTGTCGGATCTTAAGCAACTACTGCTACTCTACGCCTAAAATGCCCACTTTAATGAGCGCAGACAAATTTGTCGGCAGAAGGACGGGGTCGCGTTGGGGGTTCCTTTGGGTTCCGCTTTGGCAGGTATTTTAATGACTAAACTCGAGACTGAAAAGTTAAATGCACTCAGTTTATGGTTTACATCGTAGAACACTTCTTCTCTTTTCGGCGTAGACTGACTTGACTTTGTTTGGAACGGAAATACGTGGGCTGGAAATTCACTGTCTAGCTTCTCAGCTGAATAGTGATTTTAATTTCGCAGTCTTTTTATCAATAGTTGACCCGTGTTTGGAGACATTCAAAATGTCTGGCGACTGCTGATGCGTATCGGAATTTACTCGGTTGCTAGTGATTTCTGTAGGAAACAGGCGTCGGTCAGAACCACATCATTAGAACACGAGATGCAGCTTCAGTTTGAGATTGATCAAGCTAAAATACTCCAGGTCGTGTGCAAGACACAGTGATGGAATTATCAAGCAAAAATCCTCCTCGCCCAGTGCTGTGGTTAGGTTAGATGAGAAATATGTGAAGTTCCTTGTGGAGGATTCCGGTGTTCTCCAGAAGAGTTAATTTCACTTTCAGTTTCTGTGCGTCCAGGAGATTTTTCATACACTTATTAGCGATTTTCAGGGCTATATTGAAGCTGCTTTCTCACTATGCGTGACGCCGTAATGACGACCCGAAAATTTTATGGCAATATGTAACATGGTAAGCAAACCAGATGTGTAGTTAATTTGATCGGGCAGATATGACTATAACATACTTTGGCTTTCAGGGACAATATGGGGATGAGCGTCTAGAGGACCATCACTTAATATCACAGACACCTGATTTGCACTTTTGCGCAAACTGGAGCAACCATTCCTGTTGAAAATTCCCGCAGACATCGACAGGGGACCAGGTGTAGGCTTATTAATGACATTTAACTGATTGCTCTCACGGAGGATCAGTCATATCTGAGGTCTCCATTGATATATAGCTATTAGATGGTTTACACTGCGGTTTGCACGCCTTCAGCATGCTTCGCTCTAAATGCCTTTAATTGTAGTGTGGCCATTTATTCTTAGACTTTTGGCATACCTCGGGCCTCACGGCTGTGCTTGTTTGTAGAAGTCAGCTCCGAAGTCTTGATGCCATATCCAAATATCACCATTTTCTGCTTCTCCAAATTTTTGATCATACAGCAACCACGTGCTCTGTGTGATCAGAAGTACTATAGTATCCATGAATGAATCAAGTTGATGTCAACTGCAGGGGCATTCAAGACCCACAGCAAAAAAGTTCGCAGGCAACATTTATTCCCAGCATGTTCCAATATCATGTTTTCCTGATACTTCAGAGCTATCAGGTCACAACCTTCTGGACGGAAGTAGTCGATTTCTCCGCTACTAACGCTTTCAACATACAGAAGTTCCCAGGTCTGTGCCGTTTGGCACACGCATCTTTTTCCGGCCAGGTATTGGCGAAGCGTTCCACATCCTCGTCGACACGTTTTTGATCACTTTTTAAAATATGCAAGTCAGAGCCTTGAACGTGCAATGCTTTCAGGTTTTCCATTCATACGTACTTTACTCAGCCTATTCACCTTGATTTCATGAACAACCGACCGGCCTTATCTTCCAGTAAAATAGAATTAATGAAATTGTTTTAAACCCTTTATCCTGGGACTCCGGATTGTGGAAAATATAAAGTCTACCTTCCTATGAATCTTTTCTGAGATTCAGTAGCTGCACATTTCATACCACACCTGTATTCTTAAATCTAGGGCTTCGTAAAATGTAGTGTGGTTTTGAGTGATAGATACATTTTGAAAACGCTTTCAAAGTACAAAGGATTTCTAGTCCATCCTCTCCTGGTTCTCAGTCCAATGACTGTGTCAAGTTGTCTATTCTTCTTGCTTCAGTGCTGCCGCTTTGGTACGGGCCTGTAGGAGCTGAAGATTTCCTTGCAATGGTTTTAGACGACCATCTGCCTTTGGTTGAGGTAGGCGGGTTTTCAGGATCCATCCTTTTCTTAGGACTATTCTATCACGTTGACGTTTAATTTTTAGTGGTTTCCTCCGCGCTCAGGATATTCATGATTTGTCTTTTTTTGTGTGATCTGGGACATTAAATGAAGCCTTATTCTCCATTTCTCAGGTCTGTGTACAGCTAAACTCTGAAAAACGTAAGTAGTGTCATGACAATCCCATGTAATTCAGAACCACTCTGGAATTCTCAGCCCCAATCCAATATCCCACTCTCCCCGTTTTATTAAGTTCAGCTCTTTCAAATAGGTATTTAGAAGGGCTTCGTCCAGTCTCATCAATTTAGACGCCGACATTTCCTAGGTTTAGGCCAAGTAGTTGGTACCTTAGTCTTTCAAGTGTGCTTCAGGAGCAAGCAAGTTAAGTTAGCCTTTCCCGAGATACCAACAACCTAATGCGAATCTAGAAATCACACTTTCCTTTTGAAGTTTACCGGCCATTGATGTGAAATTTTCAGAAATTTAAAAGTTATTTAAGGTGCAGACTTATATTTTTACATTTGAAAATCTGGAAACTAATGAATATCTCCTCGACATGTTCCCAAGTAAATGTGATCATTTAAACCCGATAAAAATCCATTTTTGATAAACTTGCAAAGCAGGAATATTTGTTTTTTTTACTCGAACAAGTCGCCAATTACAAAATAAATTTGCAGCCGAATAAACAGCCATTTATTTTACAGCGGTTTGGCGGCCCGATTTGGCCATTACGAGAACATTACGTATAAAGTACCTATCAGTGATGGATTGGCCGTTATATCAATAATGACTTAACCACCGCATCCCTGTGCTCTGATTGACAACCATTGGGAGGGTGTCAGTTGGCAACTACAAGATAATATTGCGTCTTCTCGGCCAGTGCTAAATTTTACTGCTAATTGAATCGAGCACTGAAGATTCATACATTCTGCAGACCTAAACAGATACCCGTAAACCTGCCAAATAAAATCACTAAACAGTTTCTCGACTTCTGAACATCAAGCTAAGCCGTTTTAATCTTTTCTGGTTAGATGGAATTCTTGTTCATTTCCTGAGTGTCTCTCGTTGCCGTGGGGGGGGGTGCAGGGCAGTATAAAGAACTGTCACAGCAAAGCTGACTGCTACTTCATCGTCACTGATTTAGGTAGATTGAAGGAAATTGACAAAATCCAAATGTCATTCACGTGACTACCAGCTGATAACAGGGCTTCAACAAACTGCTTATGTATTTGGATAAGTTGTAGGTTTAAAGAGGTATGTGGTCTACGATGGGGCGCATGAGGGTAACTTTCTGTGTACTGTTCGCCACCCACAGAATCTTCCGGGTCTGTTGGATTTAGTTGCAAATAACTATAACCGCATTTGACAGAGCCTGGCTTTTAGTTGTTGTACATACTTATCAACCAAGAGTTTGGTCCCTTTAGGGGTTGGACTTGCATTCTGCGGTCCGATATTTTGCCAAAACCCAGGGTGGGGTGTTCCAGCGCTTTGTCTTCATAGTCTTTTCGATTCATGACAACCGTTACGTTTTCCATATCTGCTTTAGTAATGTGGATGAACTTGTCTTTCTTCAGCGGGTTTAGTGCACTTTTCGGATTGGCCGCTGGTTTTTTTACCACATTTTGAGCCGATTTCGGCCCAGAACTCCATAGCGTTTGCATTTGATGTGTGAATACGTTGTATCCTTTTACGCATGGGGCAACTGGATAAATGCTATGCAATTATTGTTCTTTCAACAAGCAGACTGGAAATACTGTGAATTTAGCAAGACCACTGTCAGTGTTCCGTTGAATGATTGATGCGTGTGCGGGTTTAATCGACGATGCACTAGGCTCATATCTACTGCTGACAGTAGATAATAAACAACACCAAAATGAAAGGACAAATCCTCATGTACAGTTGCAAGCAAGTACAAAAAATAAAATTACAAAAAATTGTGCAGAGCGTAGATGACTGCTGAATTGCGCCGAAAAACAGCGACTATCCTTAGACAGGCCGATTCGTTTTTTTCAGTAGCACGACTATGTGTCTGTTCAGCTAACTGGAAGTCCGGTGGACTAACTTAGTACAATAACGTCTTACCCCCGTCCCGAAGAGACTGGACTTTATCGTGGTGTGACGGTTTGCGCACCTCAGCGACCCATTGGGCCACACGGAGGGTGTCCCCTCAACACTAACAGTGTCTCTCTTATCAGGTTGGTCAATGGTTAGAGGTCTGACGAGCACAGTCTCCTGGTCCTCCAGGTTGGGGATGGAATATATGGCGACTTGTTCCGTAGAAATGGTAATGCATATGCATTTCCTGCTAAACACCGCTGCTTTGCGGTTAGGCTTTTGAATCAAAGGCTTTGGTTGACGACCCTAATCGTCCTCCTGTCTAGGTGTGGACGTTCTGACGGTATCCCAGCCCACGTACAACCATGATACCTACATCTAACAATAAACTCATGCCACATCGGCCATCACGTGTTGCTATCAGCCGGGTCGCCTTACTCGCTGCATACAGCAGGACGGGTAAGCGAAAGCAGGCTACTGCTGACGCCTCCCTTCTTTCTATTTCACATACCTTTACCTCCCCCTCTCCCCACCCCATTAATAGCTCTACTCTTGTAGGCCCAGCACTTAGGACTGATGACTCCGTTCGTCTTGCATCGGTTTTGCGTGCAGCATCTGCTCTTCACATGGCGCCGACATTCTCAGACATCTCCGAAACAATCTTCAAGCCTCGACACCCAGTCTATCTGGCCGCCTTCAATGTCCGCACTCTGAAGCAAGCAGGACAACAAGCTACCCTTGCTCTCACACTGGACTCCCTTGGCGTTGGTGTGTGCTGCGTCTAAGAAAAACAAGAATTAAAGATGAAAGCACGCTGGTTAGGCTAACCGCCTCATCCCTATCAAATCGATTCCTGCTACGCACCTCTGGTGATCCAGCGGCTGCTGCAGTGGGATGTGCAGGGGTTGGTATTGTTCTGGGTCACCTGGCGAAAGCATCCTTGCTTGACTGGATACATGTTGATGGTCGCCTCTGTGCGGTTCGTCTGGCAACATCTGTGAAGGAGTCTCACAAACGGGAAGTTGAGAGATGTTTGTTTATCGTGTCCGCCTTCGCCCAACTGACTGTAGCTCGGACGCCGTCAAAGACAGGTTTTACGACGCCCTGAGTGCGCTGTTACGGTGAACTAAAAGCTCAGATATCGTGGTGGTTGCCGGAGATCCGAATGCACAAGTGGGCAGGTTTAGAGTATCTGAGACTCAATTAGGAGGTCGACATGGATTAGGCTCGGTACTTACGGACAATGGGGAACGATTGCTCCGGCTGCGTGCTGATCGGAAGCTGTTTTTATGTGGTACCAACTTCCAAAATAGCCGAAGTCGTCTGGCCACATGGTTTCCTCCAACGGCATGCCGGCCACAAACTCAAATCGATCACATTGCCATCAGTTACCGATGGCGTGGATCAGTAACTGACTGCTGGTCTTTTTGGAACACTCATCCGGAGTCACTTCTCCCTACGTTTTCCAGGGCTGCGTTTGGTGCGGGCAAATTGCTTGGTAACTGAAAGAATTGTGGACCCGGATGTAAGAGGAAGTTATCAGAATCGTCTCCTAGAATCTCTTCCAAATGCTACACCATCAGATGCAAACTCATACTGGGACGAGATTGCCACTTCTTTGCATAGTGCTGGGAATTTAGCCTGTGGTACGGCACCACCAGGCTCACTCAAGCACTGGATTTCACACCAAACGGAGAAATATCCTAGCCGGCTCGGAAAATAACTTGAAATGACGAATTATCAAACGTCATGTGAAGGCGAGCGTGCAAGCCAACCGTGAAGTGTTGTGGACACAGAAAGCCAAAGAAATGGAAGAGGCTCAGAAAGCCGGTAATGCCCGAAGGTTATTTCAGTTGATCCGTGCGACCGGTCCCCGAAAACCTCCTGTGAGCGAAACCATCAAGGATCAGAATGGAGTGACCATATCGAATAAAGAAGAACGCCTCGATCGGTGGGCCGAATACTTCGAACAACAATTGTCATGGCCGACAGCTAGCACTCACCTGGAGCCCACAGGTGACGTAGAACCTTGGACGGTGAACGTGGAACTGCCTGCGGCATCGGAGACTTATGACTGCATATGTTCTGTCAAGCGCCACCGAGCCTCTGGTCCGGATGACCTCCCACCCGCATTGTTCAAAGATGGGGGTGGAGTCCTCGGTCAGCGCTTGTCTGACCTGTTTGCTTGCATTTGGGAAAAGGAATCTGTCCCAGACAACTAAGAAGAGTCGATGATAGTGCCCATTTTCAAAAAACGAACTCGCAGTGAGTGTGGAAACCACAGGGGTATCAGCTTGACCCCAGTCGTACAAGACTGTTGGCGTCACTCGTGCTTCGTCGCCTTACGGTGGCTCGTGAAACACTGACTCGAGAGCAGCAAGCGGGAGTCCGGCCTGGTAGGGGTTGCATTGACCAAATCTTCACACTCCGTTAGGTGCTAGAACAACGCCATACGTATAAGCGACCCACGGTTCTAATATTCCTGGCTTTCCAAGGCGCATTTGACTCGGTTGACTGATCTGTTCTTCTTGACACGCTTGCCCACCAAAGAATGCCCCGTGAGTTTGTGAACATAATAAGCTCTTTGTATTCTTGGACTTCCGGACGTGTGAGGGTATACGGCGAGCTATCCAAAAGCTTCCGTACACAAAGCGATGTCCGTCAGGAATGCTCACTCTCTCCATTCCTTTTTAACTCAGTGATCGATGAAATCATAAGACAAACGCTGGGAGGTCTCCAAAACCCCGGTGTCCAAATAGCCTGTGACGAAAACCTTGTCGATCTGGAATATGCAGACAACGTTGATCTCATCTGCGAAAAGGAGGAGAGGGCGCAGGCTTTTTGGATGAACTGACCAAAGTCATCTCGTCCTTTGGTATGCACTTTGCACCCACAAAATTTAAAGTAATGCTGCTGCACATGCAGTCACTGAACACGCCACATACAATCCAGGGAGAGGCACTGGAACTTGTGGAGCGTTTTACGTATCTTGAAAGTTGTATTGTAGTGTGACAGGCGAGGCCAATGCACGAGTCTGCAAGGCTCGAATAGCGTTTGCTAATTGGAGGCACCTAAGAGGTGCATCCCTGAAACTCAAGCGACGTATGTATCAAGCTACAGTGCGGGCTGTTTTGTTGTATGGCTGTGAGACTTGGCCTGTTTAAGCAGCGGAACTGAGATGTCTTCAGGTGTTTGACAATCGTTGTCTCAGAACCATAGCTCGTGTGGGTTGCGGTCGGCGTATCCGTAACGAGGCAGTTAGAAAGCGAGTTTTCGGTTGTGCAACGGGTACGTCAATTGAAGAATGTGTCCAGCACCAGAAGCTGCGTTGGTTGGGTCATGTGCTTCGTATGCCGAACCATCGTTTGCTAAAGAAATTGCTGATTCCATGCTGTTTTCTGAGTGGCGCAAGCAGAGAGGTGGCTAACCCTTGACCTGGCAGAGGGGTATGAAGGAGATTACGAAACGCATGGGTGCTGTTGGTGCTACTCGCCTTCCAGGATGGGACCGCGTGACCTCACTGCACCTGGTTGGAAACGCTGCAAGATATAGCTGCCAACCGGTGTCAGTGGCGATCTTGTTGTCAAGTTCTAACCAGATTGCTTGAATGAATGTCCGCACGTGTGGGCACCTCGGAATGATTGCAGGAAGCTAGCACTAAGTCCCTTCCCTGTCCAACTTTATTCTGTCCTTCACAACAGGACTTTCAAATAAATCATGGTTGTACGGCAGCGAAGCATTAGTGTTGAACACTGATATCATACTTTCGATGATGATGATGAACGCATTACCCTAAATTTTTTGAAGTAACAGAGGGGTGAACACTTGCAACGAATAATCACATCACTTACTCCGCTAAACTAGCCAAAAGAGTGAACTACATTTTTGTTCACTTTTGGAGGCTATTTTGATGTGTTCTTCTGTTACACGACATACGTCCACTACTAACATATATTGCTCCATCTTCGCCTTATTATAGGGTCTGGCGCTTTAAAAGATAATCATTGGAGCTCCTTTCTACATATTTCCATAGATTTCACCTCAAGATGGGACTCAACCAAAAACGCCTTCCTTGGGATCGGTCACATTAGCTATTAAATCACAAGCATTCATGCGAAATACAACTGTGGTTTCACGGAGGATTAAACACAGCAGCTGCATACGCAAGAACAGGAAAATAGGGTGGATTATTACTGTAGACCAAAAGTGAAGCACATATTAACATTGGATCAATCCTTGCTTGTGCCATGAGTATCCGCGGATATAGCGTCTTACACATAAGTTAAGCAAATTTGTCTACTATTATGAATCATTGCTGGTCCTATCTAAATGTGACGACATCGAAAGGAGCGCAACGTTGCTTTGGATTAGAGTATTGTAAGACTACCACGTCGTTGAGTACGGGTTTTGGGGAGGCCTATAAAAGCCTCCGGATTTGTTACCAAATTATATTGGTAGATTGATTGTTCCCTTGTATAAATGGGTCCAAAAAACAAGGCAAGGTGAACGAACAACACATAAGAGTACGCATTCCTCAACGTTTGGCAAGACTAGCTTTCCATTTTAGAGAAATCGGAAAACTGGTTTATACGTCCCATATGGATGAGAGTGTCAGTTCCATTAAATCTCTCGGTATGCCATAAAATTTATTTAAATTCAGATCCGGAGCCAAAGTTGGCGCCAAATAGGCTTTAGTAAATATTATTTTATTATCTATATTTATGGTTGCATTGCACTCTTTTTATGTCTGTAGGGTAAATCATCCAACTAATGTCACACTTGCCGCTCACCCTATTGGAAGTATATCATACGAGCGGGTATAGTGTTGTGAACAAAAAATTGCTGATTTTATATAATCACGAGATACTTCAACTGCGACCGTACACGCCTGTTTGGCAAATGAGACTGGCCTACCCTAGGGTACTCATGGATCCACGTGTAGTTTCGGCTAGTCATCTGATGAAACTGTAGATGAACAGCCTCACGTTACCGGTCACTGGAGGATAACAAACACCCTCCCTGTCACTTTTCATTTGCCTGGAACCGTACACAGCACCGATCAGGCATCTGCCATCTTCTTGTTGGGTTCACTGTGCCCAGCCCACTGTTTGTCACCATGTAGAAAAGGTTCAAGTGCTTTGGGAATTATCCTTGTTTTAAGCAAGCAGGACCCGGTCCTTAGTTGGGGAAGATTAGGTATCTAAGTGGAAATTTTGCACGCTAATAGACATTGATCCGATATGGAACTGCTTGCTCGTACCCAAACTTAATCTTCGCAAACCCCGCGGTCGGTAAAACTTGGTCGCCTCATAAAGAAAGGTAACAAAATATATCACTTGATATTGCTCCTTTTACGGTTCAAATTGCGGCTTCTGTATCAACCGATCTGCATACGCCCCTTAGTAGATTCCTTGTAATGATCAAAAGGTAAGCATCCTCACATCAGACAATAATTTCACTCCGTACGGCAATTTCAAAAGATATGACTCTGTCAGGTGTGTCAATGGTGGGCCGCTCAAGTAAGGTTTTTATGTTTTATTTTGTAGACATGGCTCAAACCACTTATGTGATGTACCTCCAATGTTTAAAACAGCATAATTTCTATTGTAGATTGCCAAAAATAGCAACATTCTACTGTAAATACAAGTGGAAAAAAGCGTTCACTTCACCCTCATATTTTCTGTAGACACGAAACAATTTTGCTCATCGGTTGAAGCTCAGTTATATATTCATCTGAATTATAAATAAAATAATTACTGCACGCACCTGTCAAGTACTTGGAATACTTAACTCAACTTTACTTAGTTTCCACTAATATGAAACGCCAATTTTGTGGGTAGATGACTTTTGACGAATGCGATTTTTATAGAGGGACCAGTTGGGCACATTTGTTGTTTGTTTGCATGTCAAAAACACTTGCCTTTACCTGCAACTAATTGAACGCAAGACCAATCGGTGTACCTTAAAAAATCGCACCTTTTAGAGTACCGGCGTCAAACACGAGGCTTTGGTAATATAGTAACACATGCTGAAACATCGCAAACAAACCGAGCCGAACAGCATGACCCTCTTGCATTGCTAACGTGAAAACAGGGTCACGTTCTATCTGAAAGTATCTGAAAGTCAACACACCTTGCTGTTCTAGTCAACTGTACAATAGTATGCAATAGTGCTGCTTACATCCATGAGACGAGGGAGAAGTTCGCGACACAAACAAGGGGATGGTGAACGTTGCAATTGTAATTATTTTCAAATAATGACTGTGGAATGAACTCATTTCTACGTTGACTAAATGTGACCCCATGTGTTGGCGTAGCTTACACTCCAGAACGACCATTGGCCAAGACCAAACAGCTCATGGATCTTTTACCTGTAAGGATTCAAGCCAAGCTTAGTTAAATTTGTCATGATGATCTGATGAAACAATTCGCGTAAAGTCAGTTTTTTCGACGGGCAGTAGAGAAAAATGCCCATTTAATTCACCTAACGAATTAAATGTCTTGTGCAAAGTAAGTGGAGGCTTTTCTACTCAAATCTTTCAAAAACAGATCAGATGCGGCAAAATGCATAGAGATAATCGTAACCGTCTGCTACTTTGGGGTTCACAGCGACAACAATGTATGCACCTAAATTAGTTTGGTTCGAATTGCTGACTAGTTACCTGTCTGTGGATATCAGGGAAATTGTGCCATAAATGGATGCGTCTGTAGTTATGGGCAGTAACTCGGAATGCCGGTTGCCAATCATGTACGAAGTCCTTTAAGAACGAACTTCGGGACACTTATTTTCATTTTGAAGGAAAAAAGCATAAAGATCTTGACGTGGTGTGTTCCGTATAGGCGAATAGGTCAAACTGAGTACAGTATATATATATATATATAGAAACGGTTGCGAGCCAACCTACATACGATAAGTTATTTGGGATTTGTTAGTCGTTGATGTATTATCCGTTCATCACTTCCTTGTCAGTCTCAAAAGAAGAGGACAGTAACGTTCACTAAGTGGACTGCATGATTTTTTGCGGGGGGGGGGAATTTTTGGGTTTTTTTTGGGATTTTGTAAGGAAATCCTGAAGCACAAAGCCTGCAAGTGCATAGAAGTAATACTCTACTCATAAGGTTGCTAAGCTCTCCTCGACAGCTCAAACCGGGTTTTGTCCTTGGGGTCTTCATGGGGCACATCAGGCAATCCTCGAGTTTTCGTCAACCACATGTTCTCCTTGAACCTAAATTTGGGGAGATTAGCGAAATACCCATTTAGTTTTGCTTGAGACTCACCTCAAACCCTGCTAAATCTCTCGTTTATGAAGTTTTTAAGCAGTTGAATGCGCCGCACCAAGCCACCTTATGTTTCAGTTGCTACGGGTTATCTCAATACATATACAGACGTAATACTTCATAAGCGAGAGATTCAGGTGGATTCCAGGTTGGTTACCCTCAAAATCTAATTGGTTTTGGAAATGAGTGCATGTCTGCAAGTGCAGTTATCCGTACCATCACAGATTCACACCCATCGGCTCATTAACAACGGTTTTCAACAAAACAGTCCAAGAGAAGAGTCTACCAAAAAATCTTTACATTGTGGAAGATGAATTCTCGTAGATAGATATTGCCTGAGTTTTGAAAACTGGAATAAAGCATGCCACGTTGATCGCACTGGATTTCCCCAGTGTTCAGCGCACCAGGAATGGTCAACTGCTAGGAGCTCTGAGTTATGCTTCATGATGTACTCTTACCAGTATAATCTGCCGCTGACTGCAAAATTTCTATTTTAAATCTCATGGTACTGGATCAAAATTAGATGGAATTTCTGAACATACGCAGATCAAACCAATTAAGCCTATGTTTTAGAATTATTGACAAGTTTTCCCCGGACGTAAGTGTACCTGACCAGTTGCACGTTGGTGAATATAGTGAAGAACTTTTGCGCCTCGCGGCAATTCGGTTGACAGTTAGTGTAAACCAGCGATCCTGGAGAGTTCCCTTTTGGATCGGTACAATCTGGAAGCAGGTTTAAAAACCACTAAATGCTTATAATTTCAAGGAAACCTTGAGTGGCTTGCTTGTGTCGAGTGCTTTGTGGTCTGACTCTCAAACACTCAAAGCTGTCCAGATCCTGAAAATAGTGGTCCGTGAACAACGTTGTACTGTTTTGTGGTGATCAACTATTACCGCTGTGGTTACTGTGTTTGTATTATCTTATGCTGAAAATAAGTGAATTGTGGCATTTTCGGTTGATATTAATTTTATTGACCTGGCCGGAACGAAGGTTTCTCGGCGACCAAAGCAAACAAACGCATGGTGTTCGTAAATCATGAAGTACCTTTATACTTCCCGTTAGGCTGAAGAATATATTGAAAAATCCAAGTCACTCGCGATCAACATGGCCGACAGTGAAAACACTTCTCTACTTTACGGATTCATACTGGTTAGGCTTCGTTTGCGAAATACTTGGTCGTGTACCGCAGCGAAAACTGCGCGACTTCGGGGACCTTGATTTCGAAACAGTTCTCTTAATAAACCGAAGACTTGATTGATCTACGTTGTAGATATATAATGTGGATGAACAAAAGAGTCTTGAATGATATTTCGGGGTTAAAACCCCCTTAGTGCTCCATCTCCTTCAGATTTCCATCGGATCACTTAAAGAACTAAACGTAAGAATGCAACCTGTCCTCAAAAGACCGGAACACGGTGAACCAATAAGCACACACCATTACTTCGGTGGAACAGACAATTCAAACGGATCACTTCAGCTTTCCGATTAGTTGTTCAGAAAGCATCTTCTGACCAATCCTGTCTGCGTCGTCAAATAAGCAGATTGTTATGAAGGCTCGTGCACAGTCATAAGTTTATTAATTTCACACAACTTTTTTCACCTCAGCAACTATCCTTATCCCAGTCTGCCCTATGATTGGCACGTACTTAAGCCTGTTGCTTCTTCACTGGTATAGCTTGTGTTTACACGCTTCGCCGACCAGGTACGTAATTAATTGCCATAACATGGAAGTTCAAGAAACGGAATTTTGAATTACACGGGGGAAATAAAGCTCGAACGCCCGAAGAGGGATGCGTACTCACATACGCTCAAACTGCATCACCAGGTACGTGTCAATTCTATTCGATATGTTCGTCTAGGGATACTTGCACATAGAAATAACTCTGGGCACGCCACGTCAACTCCTAAATCTTGAAGTAGACACTTCTTTCGGTGCAACGCTAATTATCACGGTGCAAAAGCTGAGATCAATGACGTTCGTGCCCTATAAGACTATCCAATCCAGAACCAAACAATTCGGTACAGTACACTGCACTCTCCCCGGTACCGAAGAACTAAGAGGACGACAACTTACCGATGTGCTGACGGTACGATAGTCTCCCACTTACAACTTCTCCAATGCAGATTGGCGAGTATGCCATTCCGGGGTTCAATGTACAGCTAATCGAAGGCTTGAGATTTCTCCCAGACTTTCTCCGATATTCTTCTGGAAAACTGGGACTTGCACCTACCTCGGACCTCATCGCAGAGAACTTTGTTCAGGCTCTTCAAAGACATTTTCCAAATGCACCTGTATTCACTGTTTGGTTTCGCCCGTGAGTTCTTTATTAATGGAAAGTTTTCTAGTCAGATATGAAAAAGTCAAGTTTGCAAGTTGAGGCACCTCATTTGATACAACCTGTACAACGAATTATACGAACAGGTTGTTCAACCCATAATTATAGACTATTCTAGTTGATGGTCGCAGTCCAAGGTTCTTTAATCCTTAATCGAGAGCTACGAAAGTCTTAAAATATTTCTTACATCAATTTTTTTCCAAGTATGTGCTGCGTTCCATGGATCAGTCCCTAGATTGCTGAATTTAGTAGGTATACAGTCCATTGACAGTTGCTTTTCTTTAATTGGACGCTCCCATATTTGATTTGGTTAGGCAGACTCGTGACTGGTAAATGAAGAATTACTTTACTTGCACAAGAGTATATTTTTCGTGTAGAGCCGACCCTCTTCTTATCTTGCCGCTCAACAAGATTGAAGAAATATCAGTTAGTGTCATTAATAATTACAGTTTCAATGGCCTCCATATTACAACTAAAACCATTATCCAAATGAAACATTGGATAAAAAATAAAACATGCCACTTCAAAGAGAATTAGGTTTTAAGCCGAAACAGGTGGCGGCTACTGTCGACAAAGAAAATGAGTTGTGTTTTGTGTCTTATGAGAATTAACGAAAATTTTTGGCAGATATTTTTCCGTTCAGTGAAGCTAATGGATGAGGAAAAGCTGTTCTCTTCTTACTGGTGATCGGCAGTAGTGCACCTGTGACAAATTTTCAGTAGGAAGTTTCAAATCTGCGAATTACAATCTAATAGCTTGAATACTTGTCCATCTCCTCGCAACTGGATTTTTTGTTGATAGTCTAAGCTGTGAGGGTGAACATCCGGCATCCTTATGGAAAAGGAACTGGTAGGAAGTTAGGAATTGCGCTGAGTGCCACTAAATGTTTCTGCGACCTGCTTACAACGAATTTCTAATAAGCACAGAGAGAAACCATTGAAATAATTTTACCTTCAGAAGTGAGAAGACATAGGGGATCCAGCATTCAGCTAGTACATTTTATGTAAACTGAAGCTAGAGGTGTTTTCGTCAGACACTTCCATTTGTTGGCTTGTATTGACTTCATGGCTATCGAACAACTCGCAAGCAATCTGTACTCCACTTTTCGATTAATGGTGTGTAGAAGTCCACAGGTTGAATATTTCATCGCGGTCATGAGAACAGACTGGACTATCGTCTAACTGGAGCGAACAGACGGATATTTAGCCAACCAGCCGCTGGAAGACACATGTTTTTCTTCCTTACTGTGACGTTCTGCAAAAGCTAAGTTCCTTCCTGCTGAAAACGTGTCCAGTACAAAACCATTTTTGGCCACAACTGTTTACCCTCGTGAACGGATGCAGAAAAGCACATATATGATAGATTTAAAGTATTTTCCACAAATATGCCTCCTCAGCACACGAGTTCCACATCGGAGAACTCCGGTCGCAGGTGACCATACATTGCAACCGCCTTCAGACCTCCTTGTGTGGTTAACCATTCTTCCTTGATTTGCACCTGAAAACGTCCAATCCGTTGACCTGTGAAAAGTAAGAAAACGGAAGGGGACACGTGTATGAGAGCCAAAGGACTGACTCTACTGCAAGAGCTCAGTATATCTATCGGACGAATAGTTAGATCCGTTGCGGAAGAGAAGAGAAATATTCCCGGGACCCAAGTATTAAGGACTGGTCTGAAACAACAAAAATGATAACATCACCATCAACAACGAAGCACGGATCAAGAATCTCTTTGGTAAACAACTGAATATTCAAGCACAGGATGTTGTTGTTAAAGGATTTAACTTTAATTTGAAAGATGTCACTAATCTGGAGTAGTTGGACAACCTTGAGTCAGCAATGAATTCCGCCGTTCTAGATGAAAATACTCAACAAAAACTCCGTCAGACTGTTGAATGGGCTATCACACGAATCAGAACTCTCAATCTTCTCTCAAACAAGGAAAAGGAAGCATTAACTTATTTGAAGAATGATGAAAACATCATCAACCTACCTGCGGACAAAGGGCGCATGACCGTTATCATGGATAGATCGGACTACGTAGACAAAACAAAAGCTCTGTCAAACGACACTAAGACGTGTCGCCGTCTGGAGCATGACAAAACTAAAATACTTGCAAACAAAATCATTGGAAGGCTCAAGTGACCGGGGGACCTACAAAAGTTCACAACCGAAGAATATTGGCGAATGATGGCCAAAGAATCCGATACCGCACGGTTCTACGGTCTTCCGAAAATACACAAGACCACACTACTAATGGTGTCACTTCCAGGCACACCAACCCTCAACATTGCGAAGAAACTATGGGGAGGTGTCAAGCATCTCATCAATGGATCGCAACACTCAATCAAAAACGCACATCGATTCTTGGATAAACTAAAGAAGGTGACAATAGAAGAGGACTAAACAATGATCTCATTTGATGTCAGCCCACTGTCTACGTCAGTGGACCTCCATTTCGCAAAGACAACGGTCGCTGAACTACTTGACAGTCATGGACCTACGAGCGGATCTCTAAGAAAAGATATCCCGTGAACTGCTCAACCTCTGTTTTACCACGTACTTCAAACTCAGCGGTGAATACTACGAAAAGCTGATAGGAGCACCAATGGGTCCCCCAATTTCAGGGTTCGTCGCTGAGATTGTAATGCAAAAACTGGAGAGGATCTTGTAACCAGATATCAACCCAAAGCTCTGGATACGTTTTGTGGGCGATGCCTTTGTCATCATCAAAAAGAGTGAACTACAACGAGCAATCCAATTTATAAATAGCGTCTCCGATGATATCGAGTTCGCGATGGAAAAGGAAAACAACAACAAGCTGGCGGTTTTAGATGTCCTCGTCACAAGGTTACCAAATGGACAAATGCGAACGAAGGTCCACAGAAAGTCTACGCGCACGGATTAGATTCTGAACTACCACAGCAACAATCCAGACTGTCACAAGGAGAGCTGAGTTGGGAACTTATTGAAGCTAACCGAAAAAATGCAACACAGTAAAATCCGAGGCAAAAGAAGAGAAACGCCTATAAAAAAATCTTTCAAAGGAACAATCGCTCAAGGAATTTCATCCGGAGATCTCTAAAAAATTGCAATTCAACCAACTCGACGACCGGAATCACGAGCAAAACAATCAAATACCATACATCAAAAACATTCAGGAGATGTCCGCAAGGATACTACGACAGCATGCGTAAGAATTGCTCAGAGGCCGACTGACACGCTGCAAACAGCACTATCAAAACCAAAGGGGATATATAATGAAATGGAGAAGACAAATATAATCTACAAAATTCAATGTAAGGATGGAGTAAAACAGGGACAAACAGGGAAGAAAATGTTAAACAGAGTCAACGAACACAAGCTCGCTACTAGGGGACACGAACAACTCTCGCTCATCTCCGCACACGAACGTGAGGAAAGACACAAATTCGATTGGAATAATGTCAGCATACTGGGCTAGTCAAGAACAACGAAAGAACGCGAGATCATGGATGCGTGGTACTCCAGTGATGGAGCAAAAACAGAGGCATTGAGATCGATCCTGTCTATAAACCTCTGAGGACGAACGAAATTCAGAACCATAAAATCCGGAGCCGAACAAGCATTCAAAGAAATTAATGCAACTGCAAACTATTAGAAATAGAAGATACACTACCAACCAATCAAACAACAAAGAAGCCAACCGCGCCGCAATACAGCTCACGAACGGACCAACCGGAAGATATAATAATGGACGGCAACTTCAACGGAGACGTGTCCGTAAAGTGCAACAAATGCAGACCACAACGCAACAGAGACTATGACCGGCCCAACCAGAATCCAAGTGCTATGACTGTCTATGGCCAATCGGGTTACTGCGCGGGAGGCGTTTTGTTTAATCTATATCAACGCAAGCACGAACAGAGAGGCTACCCAACCAACGGCGCACAGAAGTTGTCCCGTCGAATGTTGACGAAACGTGTGCAAATCGATCGCCAAGCTCGGAGAACAGATCAGCAGCCACCTGATCAATTACCAACTAATGCACCCTAGATACCGATATTCCGATATTTTAATAAAAGTAAAATATTTAGGCTTTTCTCCCAGGAGTGATCAGATTATCTGGCAAATTTGTTTTGATTAGGAGTTTGGTTCTTTAAGTGATCACTCTACACTGAAAGGTCGAAGTGGTTTGTACTGGCAACATCCTGACTAGCAGCTGAGGCCTTATCATTTGGGCACGAGCCGTGGATTAGCAGTGCGGTTCGCTCTCACTTAGACAGGAGAGAGAGCCATCCATTCTTTAATCACGGAACCCGCATCAAGTGATTGGTCAAGTGCTGACTGCCTCTTGGACTGACTGTTTTGGGTTGGAATTTGACAGTACGCTTCATACTGTATAAAACCGTCACCGATTCTCTACTATTACTGTAATGTAACACAGAACAAGAATAGAAAAAGCCGTGAATTGCCATCAACCACTGGAGGTTTTCCCGGGTGATTGGTCACTGTTCCAACGGGAGGGTGTTTGGAAAAGCTCATCCGGAATTGAAGGGGATCATTCCTTCTGTTTAGCCACCAGCTGTATAAGGCCTCATCATACACTAATGCCGGTTAAATAAGACGACTTCTGATGCCAATAATAAAAGCTAAATGTTTGACAATAAATATTATTTATTATTATTATGATTTTCTTTTACTTGATTTAAGGTGAAGACATGAAAATCCACATTCATGAAAACCCCAAATGCTTCGAGTTGCCACTATTTATGCTTTATGTCCAGTAGATATTTCATCAGACATGTGAAGTACACCTGTTTTGGCGTATAGTGGCCACCGCTAAATGCAAAAAGTAGCCTAAAAACAGGAATGTGGTACACAACGAGTAAACCTTACTTAAGGGTAATCGTGAACCAATCATCCAGACACCAAGTGAACTTACGGTGTGGACTCTGCTATTGAAGGATGACTCAAACTCTATCCTGTTTAATGTGAATTAATTGCATTACTTATCAGTTGCACGCTGCAAGACCTACAATTACTAATCCTTAGATTGTTGGGCGGCGTCTGATTGGTGACCCCTGGGATGCGTACAGTTTCAAAATCCCAATAGGCGTGCAACTATCGTACAGTACTTACCAGCTTTTCAGCATAAATTAGCTTCGTGTACAATGAATAAATCTTATCACACGACCAACCCAGTTACATCTAAGTTAACCAAGTTCCAGGATAATCACAGTTTCTCAGCCAGAACACGAATGACCTCACCGGGGCTTTGCAGCACATAAATTAGTTTAACTACTACACGAGAAAACGAGATCCAGGGTGATGTATACTAGCAGAAAGGAATGGCATTTCTTCGCAATAGCATGTGATTTGTTGTATCCCAGGGTGAGTGAAATAAAAAGTATTCGATTAGGCTTCCAGAAAACTCTTTTGCGACCACTTCAAATATGACCTTCAATACTTTATCCCACAGCCATATCATTCCATTTACTGCGAGAAATCTGTGATCGCAATCTACAATAAATAGTTGGAACCTAATCATTTTGCGCCTGACATGTTCTGAAGTAGTATAGAAAACAAGTTATCATCCGAAAAAACTGGAGCCATTCTGGAATCACAGTATTTCAGATGAAGAGTGTACGATTGTTGGTGGAAGGATCATCTTTTCAGCGAGGTCGAGTTTGGTGCTTTAAAATTTATTAATTTGAAGACAGGAAAGACCAAAAATCATAAATTCGCTGCTTGTCTATGAAGCGTGATAAAAACAAAACTCGATTTCGGAATTAAGGGCCCAGTGTCTATAAAATATTGTTGATTTCTACGCAGGGATGAGGACGGAGTGTACAGAGGCGGGATTTTCTCCTTCGGCGGGATTCATGATTACCGCTACGAGGGGCCGCTGTTATACCATTCCTTGGTGTCAATCAATTCATGGACAATTCAAGCTACCAAGTGAGTTTAACGCTGCTGGCTGTGCATAACACATTTCCGCAGTCCATTGTGATAACCGAAGGGTGGATATGATGCAAAAAAGATTGGTGGGCAAACAAACAAATACGACTGGGAGGGAGTGGGAAATGGTCTACAAATCACTCTCCACATCTACCAATTGAAGTCGTTCTCTTACTCCTGTATAAGTTAAGGCAGACTGTTTCAGAAAAGCTGGGTAAACAATCGGTAGCTTTTTTGTCGAAACACCCACAAGCCCGTATGAACCAACGAAATCTACACTCATTTGAAGCACCTTGAAGTGGAGGATAAAGGAACTAAACCCGATCGGAACTAGTTTGCATCTCTCCCAACCCATCAATGCAAGATTTTGGCACACACACTAACCAACAAGAGCCGTTAATTGACACTCAGCACTGAATTAGTGCGCTAATATGAGGATGTCTTACTGATTGGTTCTCCATCTGCCTTAAAACCTGACCAACTTGGTGACCTGGTGAAACCTTTGTTTCAAATGCGAAACGCTGCCCAGTTAAAACAAATTGCCGATTGTTTACTAAGCTCCTCTGAAACGATGACTTCTCAGTCTGTTCCAACCTTGTTCCAATCGAGCTACCAAACTGGTTTTGAACGACGAGAACGCCTTTTTACTAGTGAAAAACTTAATCACAAGAGCTGTGGCTTTTACTTGCGTTGCTTGCGCATTACGATAAAACGTCCCTGGAATAAAACCCAATCCGGTGTGTGTCAGGAATAAAGACCGCTTAGCTTTTGCTCAACAAGATTTTTCAAGTACTGAACGAAAGGGTAAAAATATGAGCGTGCTGCGTCAAAAGAGGAGAACATTTTGCGGTGGAAAATGTGAAATATGATATACGTGTTTGGCACTGTCCCTGGTTGTTTGCCAAGTCAACTAATATGTGAGTCACCTTGCACCTGTTGCCAAAATTGGGACACTGGGAAAAGTGAACCTACGGTTCAAAGTGCTTAACGGTATGAATAATGATTGAAAGTTTGATTCTCCATGGCTTGGAGACGTTATTATATAATCTCAAACATTTTCGTCTTAGTATCACCACTTTAGACTGATAGTCAGTGTTTGATAAATACCGGTTAATTCTAAACACGCTTGAGTACGTTTAAACCACGGAAACGACTCACTACAAGCCCTGCAGTTGTAAAATCCGAATGACCGGATAAAGCGAAACTAATACAATCCGTATCACTATTACAAATTAAAAAGTGAGATTTGATCAGGTGATCTGTACTGGGTTATCGTGGTCTTTGTAATTTGCTTGCAAAAGTCTTGTCGCAAACATGGAACACCTTATAAATGCGAAATTCATTGCGTACCTTGCCCTCATCTTCTTCCTCGGTTTTCAAATAGCATTTGCGTTCAGTTGAAGTGACCGGCTATTTACTGCATATCTGCTCCGTAATCCTACGAGTGCCCTCACAATTGGCGTTGCCTTATTGTCTGCATTTTACTCAGCCGTCAGGGACACACGAACACCACCCTTATAAGGAATGAATTTTCACAGAAAACCTACGATACTATATTCAGAGGAAGCGGGTAAATGTAAACGCCAGGAATGTTCCCGTCTGACAGGAACTAGCATCCAATCAATAAATCAGAGAACCGGATGAAACGTCTGACCCTCGTCGAAGAAATAGCTCGAAGCAGATAATTAAAATAGGTGGAATTGCCTGATCGTGTAAAGTAGATGTGCAGCTGAACGTGCGAACGTGCATCCAAATATCCCTTCTCTGGCCGGAAACTGTGAAAAGAAACGGGTGGGTTTTATTTTGGGGTGATGACGTTTCAATCCTTACAAGGTAATATCCAAAAGAGCTACTTCCATTTTGAGCCGACTAAACATCATTGATTTTGCTTCTGTTTGGTTTGTGTGGTTCCGATATTTTGTGATAGTTGACTTGAGCAACGTCAATCTGTTGAGGTTCACTTATATGGCTTATTCGATTGTAGAATTTTACTGGGACAAGACGTACTTTGTGAGCAAGATTGCAGCATTCAATTCAACACCGCACTTCCTTACTTCTACGGGCCTCAAAGGAGAATCGAGGAGGCTCAACGTTTGTTAGGTGTAGAAACTAACCGAATGCACCTGGGAGCACATGCACTGAAATGCAACGAAACCTACCCGTTACTAAGTGTTCATTTTGGCGCGCAGGTGCTACAATGGAGAATGAATGATTTCTGGGAAATGGTGAGCACATTCTCTATAAGTCCCTGTCATTATCCTGCGCAGGATGTTACTCGGATTTCTTTTGCCAAGGCAGATATACTTGCTAAAGTATAAGGAGATATGGCTTTTCATCTGGCGCAAAGTTTTGTTCAAATAAATCCCCATCAGTCAGTAACGTTGGTGCACCAGCAGCATGATTTTCATCTGCCGAAATTCGCTTGCAGTTAATGTAGGTCCGACAAATTCCGAGAGCAGAGTTACCCGTCAAACTAGACTCAGTTGCAGACGAAGTTGGCATTTGCGAGAGACCTGAATGAATATGAGCTGAAACAGCTTTTTCATTGTATTTTTCATTTGGGAGTGGTGCGTGTTCCATTTACCACGATACTCGAGAAACTAAGGCTTTCGAAATTCTGCGGCCTGATTATTTTTCAGTAACCAAATATGTAGCGTAACATTCAAAAGATGGTAACGTATTGGAGATGAATAGAATTTGTTTTTCAGCCCGGTATAATTAACTATTCCTAAGGATAAGCAGGGAAAAACCGGATTTTGCTCCCAACAAAGCTGACCAGTTTGCACTGCCAAATAATTTTTTTTTCGGAGAACGCTCTTAGTTCCCAACAGATTCTGTCGCAGGTTAAGTTTGTAGGGTGCATGTTGTGGTAAGCAAACCCCACCTCCTTAGATGTGCCGGAGCAGAACAATGGGTTTCTTTCTAACCTACCCTGAAGAAAATAGGACCTATGCATAGTAAGCAACAATTCAATATCACTAAATCCTCGGTCAAGTTTATGCAACCTTCATATGTATAATAAAGTCCGCTAATGTTTGGTTAAATGGCTTGGGTAATCCATTTTTTGGCAATTCATTCGTGAAATGTTGTGATCTGTTGATGTGTTGACCTGCTTGTATGACGGCATTTTTATTTTGTTTAGCCATTTTAGCTTGCCTATTTTACAGGTGTGACCAGGCCGTATTTAGACGATCCATTGGAGATTCTAAACCCAGTCGGCTAGATCAGCGATGTCTCGTTGAAAGACGAAAACTCGGTTACTGTTTTTCAAGAGCCAATAGCCAGCAATTTGAAGTTTCAGGTGGGTTGTTTAGACAAGCCGCATGCAACCGGTGACCAACATCATCGAATACACTGTGGGGCCTGAAATGAAAATGCTAAAATGTGATTTTACGGAGGAAATGCAGCTTGTATTGCGGAAAAGTTGAAAGGCTTACGGTTATTAGGAACCCATTTGATGCTTTCATGAGAAAACGGACCACAAGCCCATCAAGATAGCAAATCATCATCTTTGGGCAAAAAAGTGTCACCACATAGAATACTAAGTTACAGCTTAGAAGAGCACCGGGTTCCGAAATAGCTCGTGTCTACAGGCCACCGTCAGCATGAACAATAGTCCGCTATGTACCTGTGTGGAGACACGACTTGTCCAACTGGGAGGCAACCTACCGGTCTCAGGAAAAAAAGACAATTTGAGGGTATAAACTATGTATCTATTTATAAAGATCTTTCAATGTTTTACCAAAAAGCAGCTTTGTTGCACTAAATAGTTGCAGAGAAGGAGGTTTGAACAAATCAAAACTGAATTGGGGCTACCGTTCCTTCAGGATTTATTTTCATGTGCTTTCCAGTGTGCTGTTACATGGTAACAAGCATTGATGACAGGTGTTTATTACCAGTTGATGGACCGGCATGATCTGTTACTTCTTTAGGGTTTCTAAGTAGTACCGCACCTCCTCTATTCTGGCCCCAGAGGATTGTTCCCAAGACCACCAGTTGACGAACAGACATGCAACAGACAGTCTGGTGGCCTTTATGGTCAAGTGCCTGAAGATATCGCTGTTCAGCAAACTACATGTCCGAAAGTGATTAGAAAATAAACCATAATTGACTCAGTTACTTCTCTCTAGGCTCCGCAGCTTGGCAGATAAGTAAGCTTTCGGCCCATAAAGGCCTGTGCGTTCAAATTGTGCGCATGTCTGCACGCAGCAAGCTGAACGTCGAAGCCTGTCACGTGTGAGTGGCCTGTGGAATATTTGGGACTCTCCTGATGGATGCTGGATGGGGCTGCAGTCCAGAATATGAATCAATGCGCTAAGCCCCCGACAGCTGTTTCGGAATCGGAACTCCGGTTTACCCCAATTTTACACTCCATGGTTTAGCAATTTATCACCGCGCTGTCTTGTGATGCGAGTTCGGCCACCTGTCTAACGCAGCCCGAACTAACACTTTGATTTTGTATCTCGCTTCACTAAAATTTAACGGTATTTGTGGTTCGACGGTAGCGGTTTTCGGAATTCTGTCTGTTCGTTCAGTCTCCAAGCATTCCGGCCATACACCACAGGAGGGGTCACCTAATTACTTGAAAATATCGACAATATCCACAAACGAAAGCTGTTCTATCCTAGTAATAAGAACACAACATCCGAAAGTATTGCACTACTAATATGACGGCACAGCTTTGCTTTAACCGGTCAATTTCCGTATGGTTGTAAAATGTCGCATTGGTGTTGCTGTAAATTCACTGAGAGGCGTCAAGTCTTAAAATGATCTTGTGCTAAGTCATCAGAATTTAAGATGACGGGCTCAAATGCAGTCATTTGAATGTCTGGCGTGGCAGTTTGATGATGGTAATGGAGATTTGTATGAGAAAAACCTAAATGAACCGAAATAAAGGCAGACAATTGAGAACAGGTAGTCGTAATGGGCCACCCAATCACCATTTTGAATGTAAATCATCTGACGAACGAGAGATTTTTTGTCTTTTGGGATACCTAGGATGGCGAAGGTAAAGAAAACCGCATTTCGTTGGACTAAATCCCACACGTTTTCTCGCAGTCGTCTTCCTTCATAAATGCAGTGATTAGATAGCTGGTCTAGATACGAGCCATAATTATACCATATTCAGGCAACTTGATCGTGACGAACAGGTGTGCAATTCGCCCAGGATATCTATAGTGCCCTCAGGTATGGTCAATGGTCAGTGTGTTGTGGAAACGAATCCATGGGACATTAGATGACGAAAAAACTGAACTGTTTTCGAATTTTGTCAAACGCACCGTCGCTCACCATATGACTGCGTGCTCTCCCTTCTTATTCCTCTCGGAGCGAAAACCTAATGAACACGCCTGTTGAGTACTGGACTCAAAAGTATCAAGAGAAAGTCATTTTGTCTAGTCTATACCTACATCATTCTTGACTCTTAAGACTTCTGGCAGCACAACTCTTGCACACAAGGATAGAATTTTGGTCTTCGACGGATTAACTTCTAACCCAATGCTCATCAGTAGGTTTACTTAATGATATAATCGCCTAGTTGGCTAGTCGCTCTTACCCCTGAAATTACAAGTTTTGCACATGACCACATAATGCCACAGATGGGGAATGATAGTTGGGTTTCTACTATGTTCGCCAGCGCAGTTTAGGCATCGGTATGAAAAACAACCTTAAAATTCTGGAGCCGTTTTGGCGCTACGTCCTTCCACTGAGTGTGATAGGCTGATCAAGCCCATTCAGCTTCATTCGTTAGACGCGAGGGATGTTTATGACTGTAGAATGCTAAGTTGGTCCAAGTTACAATATTATGCTTGTTTTTTGCTGCTGATTTTTGAGCGGGTGCCGACTTGACTTTCGACACCATCCTGAGCGAAACAGTGCGCAGTTTATTGGGTAAAGTTGCCATTCTTGCTTTGAAGGAGAATATTATGCATTTATCATAACTGGCATTTTAGCGGTCATCTTACGCATGGCCTGGCGATTCGTGGATGATTTGTGTTGCGTTGTGTTCCCTCTTTCTTGCACTTCACTGTTCGCCAAGGACCTTATCATAGAAGGAGTAAGATGTCTTTCAAATATCAACAAATTTCAGGCATATCGTCGATTGTTCAAATAAGCCAGTTCCCAATTTTCTGAGCTATACGGTTGCTCTCATAAAAGAGCAGATACAGATCGGTCAGGGCACTTTTATCCTTACGAAGCCAACGCTGATGTATAAACACCGTTAACACAGCTACTCTTGGCATAAGTAACATGGGGTTTTCTAAGCAAAAAAACGATCGGCAGTAGATGGAGGAATCGTGCTGCGCTACCAAGGCTTACGGTTTTCAGATTTATTCAAGAAATTGCGCAAACCGAGTGATAAGTATGGTAAAAACATTTCTCTTTTTATGCTTTTTGTCAACCTAAGTAATACATATGATTCATTGCCATCGACATTTACTTCATCTAATGTCATTCTTTACTGGTACTGTGCTTACAGAGAAGGGATAGACGTCAGGTCATCTGCATGCTGGGGATGCGCGCCTCATCGTCCGAGCCGGGATGGATATTTGGTCACAGAATGATGTTCAGATTGTTTACAGTTTTTGATTACGAATATTCACGAATAGGAATAGCCAAAGCGAGCCGTCCATAACACACCTCCGTTAGACGGAGAAAACATTCCAGTGATGGATGTTCTGCTCATGATTTCTTCATGCTGATGTTAATTTCCAGTTGCACACCTAAATAAACTATGGTTTATTGTGACAATCAGGTTTTTTCTAGATGACGCTGCTTTAATCGAGGCCCGTAAGCAGAAACTATTAGGATCCAGTTTGTTTTGAGAAGGACTGACACCTTCAGATTTGATTTCAGAACAAAGTAATTTACGTTTATATTTTTGAAGCATTTTCCATTCTTCATGACTTCAGGTAAACTATTATAAATGCCGGCATTCATAGGCGGATTATCATCGTCTGCCGTTCTGTCACCTGATTCGAATACTCGAAATGCAACAAAGCTTGACGAATAAAACACTTAGAAGTGTAGAGGATATTACAACGGGTATTCCGTATCATATTTTTCTAAAAGTGATTTCCCACATACCTGAAGAGAAATCATGAAGGCTGGAAATATCTTGGTGGTCAGGAACGGTGAGGACAGTGAGACCGGCACGGGGTCGCAGTAAGTTTTGGCTTTCATAGAGACCAGATACATCTTGAATTCCCAGTGGATGTTAGCTGGATGTTGGCTCCACAAGTTTGCGTTATCCGGAGAGCAAAGGTCGTGGCGCCGGAGCAGCAGAAAGGTATGTGGATGGCAGTTAGAAATTCACATTGCTTTTGCATTCAGAAATATTTTGCATGGGTTTTCCAAATGGAATTACTCATCGGCGTGAGCAGAAAACTCAGTTCGTCAGTAAAAAGCTGCTTTAATTTGCATCAAGCCGACGGCTTTTGCAACGCAAAACAGCGAGTATTTGATGCTGAAGAGTCTTTTTCAGCCGGACGTCAATAAAAAAGCCGGAGCGTGTTGTAAACCAGCGGTTTTCGATGCCTCAAAAATTCGTCGTCTGAAGTCTCGGGCAGATGTGCTGAAGAGAACATGTGTTTTGACCTCGGAATCTTCAGCCGCCTGAACAGAAGATGATGATGGTCATAGTGTTTGAGATAACCTAAGGATATCTCTCAGGAAATAATAACTCGTAAAATTATCGAACGTAATGAATTATTGCTAGCTTCTACGGCCAACAGCTATCGCCACCATTGATTGACCACTGCGGTCCATGAGAAGTGGCTAAAACTGCCCGGGGACGTACGCATCGAACAGGGCCTTTACGCGCTTTGTCAACGAAGAATTGATGGTGTAAAACAGGTGCATTCCAGTATCTGAACGGGCAGACGGAAGATGCACGAACACGGCCAGGGCAACTGGGTCCAGCGTCTATCCGTACGTTTACTCTGCTGTGCCACCACAACGCCCAAGCATTTGCTGTACTCAGGTTTGGGTTAGTTTCAGCTGCTTTGTGCTGTAAAGGAGTCAGTTTTCCATATTGTACACTGTATAAAGTGTTTGTAATTATTTGCAGCGTGCAATGAAAATACTGTTTCCGAATTCACGGCACGTAGCACCAATGCGTAAAAATGTGTTATTGTTCAAAACGCAAACGTCCCCCAGTTTTCAGCTTTTACTAAATAACCAAATAAATATCGAACAAATCAAGTTGACAGAAATCACGCCGTTATCGAATCTACCACTGTGCAATGGTATTTAGTCTACTCCGGTAGGGGCTGGTGGAGCGGCTTTGCTTGTGTGGCCGCTGGCCAACGAAACCCCTTTTGCAAAACCTATTTGATCAGAAGTAACTTCGTGAGCACTACCTATAGATCCATACAAAAGTTTGTACCGTTACACTAAGCACAAATACAATAATATAGGGTGTGGGCAGACCGAACACAGTATTCACTTGGGTTGCTTAACGTTCTACAACATGACCGGTTTTGTCCTTCAACTAGCTCATTAGGTGGGCACAATTACGAGTTTTCGTCAGCCTCATTTTCCACTTGAAACCAAATTACTCGAAATTAGGTCAGCTTGTAAGGAATGATTAATGTTGCAAAATGGTTTTCACAATAGTCCATTAGCATTTTTTTAAACTGATCAGTACCTGAATACTAAAGGAAGCGGTGGCTAGATTCCGCTAGTTGTCCCTAAATTATCGCTACGATTGTCCAACTCACCACCAAGCGTCTTCAAAGTTTCCGGTACTAAAGGGTTCTCGGGGTTTGTTTCTACTCAAACATCCTTGCGAGAGTACTAGACTAAATTATTGAAAGCGCTTGAATCGTTGTTCTTAGTCGATATTACCTACGTTACTGAAGGAAAGAACTTTCCAACATGAGGTTGAGTGGAGCGAATACAGACCGCTTCATAGCCCAAGAGGGATATACCCGAATGCTCAGCGTTCCTGATAGATCAGGTATTTTGTCAATTCGAAAGGGTTTCGGTCGCCAGGCTATTGCGGTTTGTTGATTCATTTAAACGTCTCAGCAAATGCACAGTAGGTGGCATACCTGCACGAGGATTGTGGACGCTACAGCGATTAGATGGTTTGAGTTCCTCTATAACCCATTGGGCAATACTGGGTAGTGTATGGGGTACGCATCTATCTCGAACCGGCCTATCACACCAAGTTGGCTAAGGGGTAAGGGACTTACCAGCGCAGTTTCCTGCTCCTACTGTTGGGGTTAATAAATGTGGGCGACTTTCTCTTAAAACATTCAGGGCAGTTTAACATCGAACGACTACCTTGCGGTTAGGCATTTGGGTAAACTTCTATGGTTGCTGCACCAAGGCTTACTTCTATGTAGGCTGGGCACCCTGGAGGTGATTCAGCCCCCGGATTAACATAAATCACACACAAAAAATTTTGTTTTACATCAATCGTCACAAGTTGACCTCATTTGAGTCAATGCTCCTGCTTCAAGCACCATGGTAAGCAGGGAACAACTAGCGTTCTCTGACATCTACCCTTATTTTACTTCACTTATTAGTTCTACGCTCAAGCTCCACCAAATCTTAGAGTCAGCCGTAGGTCCATTCCCCAAACGCTCGCCGCTCATTGTCGTTAGCAGCACCTTCTGAGGGCTATACGTCCGCCACGACCACGGGCACTTGAAAAAGCACCACGCTTATTTTATCCGATGGCACCATCCGCCCACTCTCTGAATCAGGCCAACCAACTGACTGCTATTTCATGTGTGCCAGACTCGCTTTCCATGTGGGCTGTCTGCCTGATACGAGATCTCAAGTTCCAAGTACGATCAGTCACCCCATCTTTTTTCATTTGCTTCTGTATGTGCACCCATAGTGAGTGAAAAACCGCTTCCGTCGTTGGGGCTGGTGCTGGAATTTTTCAAAGCTAGGTCTGCTAGAACTTCCCGTAAACGCGCAGATAATCGAAGCCTACGCTTTAACAAATCGTAAACCTAATGAATTTGAAGACAGTTTTTAAACGCTTTGAGTGGCTCGTGGCGGTGTGCTGAGGGCGCATATATTTTTGTGGTTACCGGGAATATGATCGTGCAGGTAGCTAGAGTTTGCTTGACCGACGCACAGTGAGGTGGTCGTCTTGGACCGGAATCAAGACGCACAATCAACGGTAAACGCATTCTCCCAGCTATGTGCTGACCACAGACTGTATCTGTGCAGCACTAGTTTCCCAAACAACGTAATGCGTTTTGTCACATGCCCTCAAACCAACTTTAAACATATATAGACAGTAACGTCATCAGCTATAGGTTAGTGATAAAACAGTTATGTGGGCTCAAATCATGCGCTTGTTCGGGGGTGCGTAGGATGCGCACAATTTGCGTGAACAATGAGAAGCTCTTGTGGTCTGAAATCAGCCGAACCTACCGGAAACAACTACTGAATTCTTCGTCGGGTAATGTGCTGGAAATTTTGTTTACCGGCCAATCCTTGGAAAGTTTCTGGCGCTTAGGTACTAGTGGAACACTGCGGTTTAAAATCGGATTCCAAGTTTCGAATGCTTGAACTACTGTTTGCCTATAACGAGGACGAAAGTGGAGGTATAACGAAATTAATTGTGGGTACAAAGTGTTTTGTGTCATATTTCTACAACTTTGATCATGCTGATTGGAACAGCGAGTGCCACGTCAATTCGACCATCATTCTTTGTTGACAGACGCTATCTCTCATGCGCTTGTTCGGGGGTGCGTAGGATGCGCACAATTTGCGTGAACAATGAGAAGCTCTTGTGGTCTGAAATCAGCCGAACCTACCGGAAACAACTACTGAATTCTTCGTCGGGTAATGTGCTGGAAATTTTGTTTACCGGCCAATCCTTGGAAAGTTTCTGGCGCTTAGGTACTAGTGGAACACTGCGGTTTAAAATCGGATTCCAAGTTTCGAATGCTTGAACTACTGTTTGCCTATAACGAGGACGAAAGTGGAGGTATAACGAAATTAATTGTGGGTACAAAGTGTTTTGTGTCATATTTCTACAACTTTGATCATGCTGATTGGAACAGCGAGTGCCACGTCAATTCGACCATCATTCTTTGTTGACAGACGCTATCTCTCATGCGCTTGTTCGGGGGTGCGTAGGATGCGCACAATTTGCGTGAACAATGAGAAGCTCTTGTGGTCTGAAATCAGCCGAACCTACCGGAAACAACTACTGAATTCTTCGTCGGGTAATGTGCTGGAAATTTTGTTTACCGGCCAATCCTTGGAAAGTTTCTGGCGCTTAGGTACTAGTGGAACACTGCGGTTTAAAATCGGATTCCAAGTTTCGAATGCTTGAACTACTGTTTGCCTATAACGAGGACGAAAGTGGAGGTATAACGAAATTAATTGTGGGTACAAAGTGTTTTGTGTCATATTTCTACAACTTTGATCATGCTGATTGGAACAGCGAGTGCCACGTCAATTCGACCATCATTCTTTGTTGACAGACGCTATCTCTCATGCGCTTGTTCGGGGGTGCGTAGGATGCGCACAATTTGCGTGAACAATGAGAAGCTCTTGTGGTCTGAAATCAGCCGAACCTACCGGAAACAACTACTGAATTCTTCGTCGGGTAATGTGCTGGAAATTTTGTTTACCGGCCAATCCTTGGAAAGTTTCTGGCGCTTAGGTACTAGTGGAACACTGCGGTTTAAAATCGGATTCCAAGTTTCGAATGCTTGAACTACTGTTTGCCTATAACGAGGACGAAAGTGGAGGTATAACGAAATTAATTGTGGGTACAAAGTGTTTTGTGTCATATTTCTACAACTTTGATCATGCTGATTGGAACAGCGAGTGCCACGTCAATTCGACCATCATTCTTTGTTGACAGACGCTATCTCTCATGCGCTTGTTCGGGGGTGCGTAGGATGCGCACAATTTGCGTGAACAATGAGAAGCTCTTGTGGTCTGAAATCAGCCGAACCTACCGGAAACAACTACTGAATTCTTCGTCGGGTAATGTGCTGGAAATTTTGTTTACCGGCCAATCCTTGGAAAGTTTCTGGCGCTTAGGTACTAGTGGAACACTGCGGTTTAAAATCGGATTCCAAGTTTCGAATGCTTGAACTACTGTTTGCCTATAACGAGGACGAAAGTGGAGGTATAACGAAATTAATTGTGGGTACAAAGTGTTTTGTGTCATATTTCTACAACTTTGATCATGCTGATTGGAACAGCGAGTGCAACGTCAATTCGACCATCATTCTTTGTTGACAGACGCTATCTCTGAAGGCTTCGGTTCACTATAGAGACGGTATTTGGTCCTTTTACCTCGTTAACTGGCGCGTTCGCGACAATGTCGCTGTGGAACCGTTAATCTCGAACTGGTTTTCTTGAAAAATTGCCGTTGAATTTCTCTTGCTTGCTAGGTAAAAATGCTCTGTTGTTCTCCTTTGTTTTATGTACTTTTTCCGCATCTGGGTATGCACATTCCCATAACTGACCATCAAGACTTTCCAGCAAACAGTGCCGTATATATGGACATTATTCAATCAGTTTTTAGGTACAAGGGACAAGTTAACGTCGGAAGAGTGCCCCTAGCGGTGAAATCTGTTCCACCCAAAGCATGCAACAAAACACATTGTTTATGTTTTACAAATTTGACCGATGGAAGCGATTTGGGTGTGCTGGATGCAAAACATTCTATAGAATGTACGTCGAGCTGCTGAATTAGCCCGTGGGAACATGGATGCGTAAGATGCAGTCCTCTTAGAATGGAAGTTATTCCACTTTGACTACCTGCTGAGATCATTTGTGTGTCTGTGTTACTAACAGTTACTACAGTTAGTGCAGTTACTTTCAGTTTCGAAACTGGTAGTCGTTATCAGCCTAAGTGATACCAATGCAGTGACAATACATGATGACGTTTAAATGAGTTGATGGAGGAAACATCGTGTCGTTTTACTTGTGAGTATCCGGGACGTTACTGGCCCACGATGCAACCAAAAGACAATGCATCGTTGCACGAAAATCGCTACTTAGAATAGGTAACCTCTGTTTTCTGTGTTCTTAGCACAACAACCATATGGGTTCAGTGCTTCGCTTGAGTAACCAACAGTAGAACTCTTTAGAATCCCACGATGCAATGGCACTTTTAAACCGCCCAAGTACACTAAAAGGGCGTCATACACGAAAACCATAAAGGATAGCGGCTGGCGTTTATATTTTCTTTGTATGTACCAGTGGCAGAATGATAAGAAAACTATGGTGTGACCGAAGAATAACTGGTACACCGTTGTTGTAGGTTACGTATATCCAGTTTTGCCTTCACGCCCATAACCGGTCCGTGAATACCTGAGAAGTCAGCGGAGCTTCATTCGCTTGCATCAGGCGACGTTATGCATCGCGTTGCTACTTGCTTGATAATGCTTCGAATGTGCAATAGATCCGAATTTCAGGCAGCCTTCATTTAAGTGCATCGCTCTTTGTACGCACAGGACTCTCATTTTTCCGTGTACTGAGTTCACGCGTCCGTCGACAAATCGTCCCGTTTGCCGCTGAGGCCAGCTTAGCCGGACACTGCCGATTGTTCGTCTCTGCTTATTTAAAATCAAATAAAAACATGCTAATATATGAAATGCGCTATAGGTTTGAAGAGAGCTATCGGCTGATTGTTATTCGTCGAAAGATGAACTGAGCAAATTGGAAACAAAACGGCTCCACGTCGGCAGATTTGAATGTTTGGTGGCGAAGATTTGAACAATTTTCAGATTCACAAGTAACAAGTACACGATGTTCGCTATGACACAGAACACAGCAGCCAGTCAACGATGAACATGGCTGTGTACTCGACGGGTTTGTTCTTCCAAGGAATGATGAGTTAACTACACGAATCCCGCTGCCTCTAGCAACAAGCGGAACGTTATTTAATTGGTTAAAGACTCACAGAATCCACGTTTACTTGTGTGATCATCAACGCTGGATATCTGCGGCAAACATGGGGAGACCTTTAAAGAGAACAGCCTGTTAGATCAGCAGTTAGCCGGCCCGCCTATCAAGTAATACCATTATACACGATTAGTTAATCCATTTCATGACACTGCGTCGACGACAAAACGTATTTCAATACACTGTGAAGGTCATTCCAACAATTCGTCAGGAACAAGTTTGTAGAAAAGCACCGAATAGCACTTTAGTATTGAAGGAAAACATGCTCACCATTACGAAATCTGTTCTGCAAAAGGGCTTCTTAACAGGGAATGATCACTGTTTGCCGGCTGATTGTTGCGTAGCACATTCAAAAGCCTCTACTATGTTTTGGGAGCGCTCGTCACCTTCAGCAGGGTCCTTCTCATCAAGAGTGTGCAAACGTTTTACCGTGTACGCACACATTCAATTGTAAAAAACGCTCTGTCAGGTTTCTGTGATATCGAAAATGTCTAACGTCAAAAATAGTATTTTATTTCAGTGCAAATTGGTCTAACCCGGATTGTCCCGGCAGGTAAAAACGCTCTAGCGCGTGCAGACAGCGTCAGATTGAAATGGAAAAACACCCAGTATGGGCCGCGTAAGGCTGGACTTAAGCAACACGTTAAAATATTTACTGGTTGATGCATCAAAATAGAGCATCCGAAAGTGGATCTTGTTGATTTGGCTACAGGTCAGGCAAGCGACGCTCAATCCTGTCAACTCTGAAGCCTAAAATATTCTTAGGTTACTTTTGAGTTGTTGTATCCGAATCCTAATGAAGAGAGAATTTTTTGTCTGTTGGTTTCATCCTGGTCCTCAGGAAATAAAGGCCAGTTTTGCCCAACTGATTCCCACTCAAACGTTTGTCGCCAGCATTGGCTTGGCCCCCAAATCGCTCCGATCTTGCGAACCACTCTGCAGACTACTAGGCACAAACCTCTTCTCGTGTTCAAAAGACTATCATGACTGCGAAACAGTAGTTTCACATAAAAACTGCTTACTGACAAGCAAACCTCAGTTGTTGCAGTAGTTTATTTTATTTGGTTCGTCGAAAGAATCACTGATCCTGCCTGGTGGACATTTTTGATAGTGTGAGGGTGTTGGGGGTTTTAATGCAGAATATCGTGTAGCAGTCAATCGCATACATACAAGTGTTCTTTGAAATGGATAAATTGGTGCAAAATTTGAGCAATCTACAGGGTGAATAAAATACACCTAAAATATTGGGTTTTCATCTGCGATCGCGTTATGTGTTTGGGGCATAAGCGGCGCCGTATCCTTCATGAGTGCACCATAATCACACAGTCGGCCGCGTTCGGCCACCGGCTAGTTGCTTAAACTACCAGCCTAGATATAACTGCTCTGCAGTTTCGAAAGAAATGCACAGCTGGTGATTCCAAGCAATTCTGAAACGGCTTTACAGTAATTCCCGGCTTCTCAGTGTTGATCGGTTTCACTTGCAGGTCGAAATCTTCATTGATTTGATAACTATTGCATAAACTTGCTAACGTAGTAAAACAGGAAACCCATAAAAGTTCTGGATGCTTCTCGCAATGTCATCAGGTTAGCAAGACTCATTCGTCTTACCTAGAAATCGGGACACGCCAAACCAGCAACTTCGGTTACAATTGAACCAGTCACACTCAGGTAACTTATAACAGCCAGTGCGGGATTCAGGAGAGCATCTTACTAGATTGTTGATACACTGACAAAAGTGCACTGATTTTACAATGAAGCAAGTCAAAGCTTTTGTTCACCCATTTCAGAGGTCAGGAGAAGACAATATATACGGTCATATTTCGAGAGACAAGCCGGGCTCTAAAATGCGACAGACACACTGAAGTAAAACTGCATACTGTGATCCGTCACCTAAAACATTTCCGGTGCCTGCCAGCTAGGCAACTTGCAGGAAGCAGGATGAATGTGATATTGTCGGAATGACCAAGAGCAGACAGCAGAGATCGAAGTGCCAGGGTTTGGAACACGCGCTTTTCGGTCAGTATTTGCACATTAGTCTCTTGAAAATGTTAGTAAAGTGAGATGATTACAAAGCTGCGTAACCGAACAAGCAAACATGTTTTATGGATATCCGCTATCGGGCTCTACCAAGCCAACGACCGAGGTTTGTTACGTGCCATATCCAGTGGCTTCCCTGTATGTTCACAGGGGAATTCTTTTCAACCACTTTCAGGAAGTAGCAAAGGTTTTAAATTGCTCAGAGTGAAAACAAGCGAGTTTTTTGCCTTGGTATTTTACGAACTAGTTCTCTGAAGCTGTCACGGACAAGGGTTTCTGGTGGAAGACGGTGGATTTCAGACTGACATCGTCCCAGCCTACGTGGCGTGGTCCACAATCGTTGCTATTGTCTGCATAGTTACAAACCTGTACCACAGATATACTTTTCTGCTCCCAATGGCACTGAAATCAGACTTTGGGTGCATTCTTTGACACTTTTTTTGGCTCGATCTTGGAGTTTATTGCGCGGTGGTGTCTTGATTTTTAATGCCATTGAAAAATTCTCCCCAACATTGTATTGTCGGGCGAAAAATCCGAAGCATATGTTGACTGTAAGGAAAATGGCAATATTTTCAGCATTTTATTATCGAAACAATATTTTACATTTGAAAATAGAAACAATGGGAAAGAGCACTTTGCTATGAAGAAGTGCATCTATTTTTAAGTCAGAATATTCAATGCACTATTCGGGTTTTTCGTGTTATTTCAATCATGGTGACCAAGAAGGAAAATAAATGAAGCGAAGATTTAGACGTGCTGGTTAATATTTCCAAAACCCTCGGCAACCATTCAGCATGCATGAAATATGCGGCTGAATAAACTACGAACGCATTTCAGCGTACGGACAACGTACGGTACGGTATATGTGGCGCTGTGTTTTCCAATATCCGGCGAGTAGTCCTTTGAGTTACTCATTAGTGTTACACAATCCCCAAGGAACACGTGTTCTATGTTCTGTCGTTCTGCCATCTCTGAAAAGACAATGACAAGGGGATTCAAAAACAAAACTTGCCAAATTGACCCACGTGTGGTAAGTCTTACTAGGATCAGTGGAATAATTTAGAAATTTACCAACTATACTTGGCAAATACGGAAGCGTCTGACCTACTCGGTACGGTGTGGCATTCTGTTAAATTATTCCACCTCTTTGCAGAGGTGGCAGGCATAACACATGAGAGCTCGTTACGTCAGACACTAATGTGTGATACGAGAAGACGATACTTTTGATATAAAGGATAAAATATATTCACGCAAGACAAAGCGCAATCCCGAAAGCTGTCGGCTTGACACCGCCTGAAAGCATCACGGTATTTCGTGGATAGCTTCTTGCCCAAGCGGAGTGCGGCTTCAGGTAACCATCGCAAAGCAAGCATACAGCTTTGTGTTTTCTCACTTTCGATTTGTATTGAGCTTGTTTTCCAATTATTGTGCGACATGTTCCTCTCTGGCACACAGCCTGGTTATCCTCTGCGACAAAATCCTATTATTTAGGTAAAGACAGCGGTACGTTTAGGAAATCTACGAAGCGGAACACTGCAGCAACAGCCGGCGATTGCGGTCTATTATCCCGCAGAATGAAACGTCGACACGCTCTTTGTAATTCGGTAGCAAATAGTTGGAATTATAATCCAACAGATGTGGTTTACAGCAGTCAGTGTATATAGTCACTCGGAGGGCAGCAATTGGCTAACATGGGTGATATGGTTTGGACATCATTCACTGTCCCGTGTTGCTCAATATTCTTGACCAATATAATGTAAACAGGGCTTCGTAAAGCATACTGGTTTAATTCTATTTTATATGGAGGAAATCTGAACAATGACAAAAAAATATCCAAATCAAGAAAATCACACTCTGGCACAGAGCGCATCTATAACTGGTCAATCAAAGTAATGAAGGAAACCTAAAAAGGATTATGAAATCAGTGCATCCAACCAAGTGGAAAGAAGGCAGACTTATAGACAGGATACCTTCCGAACGCACAAATGCACTTAGCCTACCACTGGTCATCATCATGCTTCTCAGAACAATACTCATGCTGCACTGAATACAGTGATATCACTTTATTTGGTTTTGTTGAGAATTGCTGTATCCAGCCTATTGTAGCCACGCTTTTGAGGTGTATTGTCCAAAGAGCTGACGATGTCTGAAATCCTTCGTCGAAAGTGGTCAAGTCCCTCAGGCGTATAAAAATACAGCCTGAAACGCGCGATCGTTAGGACCCAGTGAGATGCCTTGTAGACTCTACAATTAGCTTATATTGGTAAACACAATCCTGACCTTTGAATTTGGTGTGCTGACCCAACGTTGTTGCAGACGAACTTAGGGTCTCGCAACTTTGTGAGGTACTTCGTAAACGTTTAGAGAAATAGCAAAAAGTCGCATCTTCTGCAGCACCAAACGAACGATCCATAGAAACCAAACCGACGAGCTTAGTGGACTAGGCTTTGCAGAATGTTATAAGACTCAGCAAGGCAGTGATGTATGGAAAAATTAAAATGCACGGTGTGAAGAGTTGTATTTTCGACAGGCCATCTTGCTTTTCAAATCAAGTAGGAGGGTCTACTTGCCGGCAAGCCCACGCGTTACGTTTAACTGAGGAATCCACACCACAAGCGCATAGATGAGATAGTTATGCATTCGTTAAAATTGTGGCTGGTTGTAAGTTCATTGTTGCGATTCTAAAACGGCGCGCTTAAGTGAACATTCATCCTCTGTCCACGCAAACACACTATCTGCTAAAGCTTCACACAAATGTTAGCTAATCCATTGATTGGTCGTTTTTACTGAGAACATTTTTCAGCCATTGGAACGGGCGTTCCCCAACCGGGGTTTCGCATCGTACTTGTCTACTTCAAATCATGTACCTGAGCAAACAATGCCCCAAAACCTCCGTTTACATATCCACATGATGTTTCCAAGCCAGTGAAGCACGTGATAATTGGGACGCACAAGCCAGCAAACGACATACAGACTGTCGCACAAAATTTTCCCACCTGCACCATCAAGTACAAGCTGTGCTCACTGGGTTTTGGTTTATCGATATAGTGTGTTCCGCCGGATAAGTTATTCGGTGCTGTTGAAATATCGGTGAGGGTATCTACTACCGAAATTTCCGCGTCTACTGATGAGTCAAGTGTGTCAACGTTGGGTCCAAATCGCCAAGAAAAGCTTATGAAAATGGGGATCAAACAGTCGCTTATGCGGTTCTGTTTCACATCTGTCTGGTTGATTGATGTAGACGGCCAGGACAATTATACCTGATGTAGGGCCTTGTTTGATTTTACCCCCACTAAAATGTAGTTTCAATGACCAAATAAACCAACCTAGAGTATCGATTTTATTTGCCTAAATCCAATTAGTCAGCTTGTGATGAACACGAAATATACGCCGGACAATGACGGGACGATAGGGAGGGTAAACTAAACATATTTGATAGAACTGGTATAAGTGACCGCTCACTAGAAGTATATCGAAAGCACTTTCACCGAAACTAAGGGGTTTTTGAAGCAGCGAATTTTACGGCAGTTGGTCTAATCGGTTTGCATGTTTTGGCGACATGTTACTCATACAATTTTGTTTAAATTAGAAAAATTTCAAGGTCATCGACCTCCACCAATTCGCGTTTAAAAGGTGAATACTTGAAATGAACATTAAATTAGTATCCACGTGCCTCCAGATGCCCTCCATTGGCCTCGCTTTCTTCACTAAAAACTTTATGTCTAGCTTCGCTATTTTTGTCGGTTCATTTGTACCTCAAAACAACCTTAACTACATATCCAATACTTTTCGCACGCTGAACTTCAAGTTGCTTTCATTTGGGTTAACCGTACTTTTACGCTATGGGTAGCTGTCAGCTCAGGCAGCAATGTCCTGTGAAGAAACATCATAAGGGGGAGTTTCAAAGAAGCTCCACGACGGTGCTCGAATTCGAAAAATGGAGTCGCTGGTCTCCACGCGTAGGCCGACCCCACTGCGTCATCAAGTCATAGAGCATCGTTAGTGGAAACCTCTGTTAAGCGGCTAAGGCCATTTGGATCATTTGAATGTCCGGGTATGGACCAGCCAATCAGTTGCTTGAGTTTTTCTTGCGCATGGTTTCATTATCGGTAAAGCACTAAATCCAACTTAAGCACATTTTAGGGTTCCGTCGTGTCCTTCATAAGTGAGATGGTATCGACAGAATATTGAGTGCAAATTCCGCTCTGGAAAATGTTTGCATAACCTTTATGTGTGTAAAACCCCTCAAAAGTAACAACTTATATGCGTTAGTTCAGCGAATCGTGCCACAATACAAACTTTTTGGACTTCTCACTTTGCTCCGTATAATAGTATAATAATAGCGGAATTGAATTTATAGTATTGATGCAAGTATGTACCTATTTGGATGAATCTCATTCTCGTATATGCACACCTAGCCAGTAGATAATGCACAATTATGAGATGTCTGCATGTGAATGGCCAACTTAAAGATATATTTCTCATTGGAAATAGTCAAGCCCGGTAGCTCCGACAGGTCATCAAGCTCAACCACACTGACTCAAAATAAGGCCAGCTTTTGCTGGTCTTCATGATAACTGTACGCCTTGGTTGATTATCGTGAATTCTGGGCCCGTGTCTATGTGCGGCGCAGATTATGAAGCCTCGCTTATGCACGGTAATATAATTCAATGGCCGAAGAGAACACGTCATGCTCTTAGTTTGTACGTGCTTTCACTCAGAGCAAACACTAGACAAGTAGTTAGGCGGACAGATGAATACGAGACCTTAACTATGCGCATCAAAGAACATACCTAGTTAAATAAAGTTCTAGGGGATAGCTCGCCAAGGGTATAAAAAATACCGACGTCCACAACGCCCAAGCGGTCTTCACGCTGAAGCTTTAGTCTTACTTTTAAAAAGTAAACTTACTACTTGTCGTTGGCTTGTCCGCTGAGCTGGGCAAGTTGATTGCAAACGCTTCATCACCCATCGAGGTGACATCATCAGTGTGTTATTGGGAAGCGTAGTGATGCGTAGCGGTTGGTTGGTGGTTGTGCCTTGCTCAGTCAATTTTAATGGCGACAATGGGTTATCCGTGTTTATGTCAATAATGCGATAGCGAAATTCAGCAATTATACGATTATTAGATGCAGCGAAATGGAAGATAGAGAAAGTTTTAGTTAAGTCAGTCGCGAGGTCAGGTGGTATAAGACTGGGCCCTGAGATTCAAACAACAAACAAACCTCAGCTTCTCCTGCCACAAGCACCCATGCAGGTGGCAGTAGCGAAGACCCAGTGGGTGGGGGACTATTTGTTGTCAAATCTGAAAATTTAGAGCATTAACCCCCAATTTCACTGCACTTATGGTCGCCTGCGTTTGTTTGCCAACTGTTTTGTGATATTCAGCATCCATTTACACGTAAAATCCTCCACATCTCAAAGACACACATGTTGAAAGTCGCTTGCTGTTTCATGCCAATCTGAGGATCTTTTCCATGACTGTCTTACGGATTTGGGACTCATCTAACTTATGTTTCATGCGGACGTATTGTCACCATCTTTATTTCCACAATCACGTCTACAATATCCGAATAGATGAGCTACCAGGACAAGCACTCCCGATACGATCTAACTGTCTCTGATGATGAACTAGCCAGGCATTTAGGGGCTCACTGTAACTCATTGCTTAGGAACATGATCGTCATCGTCAAAGACAGCAACATCAGTGTTGACACTGATGCTTCACTGTGTAGGAACAAATTTATTTCAATCCACCCTCAAGTAACAAGCGTTGCTACCATGCCACCACACCCGCCATTGTTCTCTAGGTGGTCGACGGGCCCTGGCTGTCAGTACTCCATACCCTCAACGCACCCTGCCCGCTAATTTTGTTTGTACCAACTAATTGACCTTTTCAATCATTACCCAGCCCTAAACCGTATAACATCCACTCCTTCTCTTTCCTACGATGCTGAAGACCGCATGGTTGACAACTCTGATCTAACCTGCGCGCTCTTCCCCCCAAAGACATTCATTCACTACCCTATGCTGAATCTCACACTCCGCGTTCTGCAAGGAGGAAAGACAAATCTAAAATGGAGGCAACTTTTGCCGAACACCCATGCCACTGCCTTGGGCCTGTCATAGATGTAAAATATAGCCCGGGGAATCCTCCTACAAATCCGAAATAGCATTTATAGCCGAGCAAAAGGTGCCAACAGAGACTCGCTAAATACCAGCGGCATGACTCCTCCGCCGTCACTCGTTATGCAAATGGCTTTAAACACGCCATTAGGAGAGCACCTCATTGTCGTCCAAAGAAGCAGCACTACGAAGACCCTCACGTTTGTTGTCCAATTTCTAGTCCAAACTACGTTCGTTGTGCATAATTTAATTGATACATGTTCCTCGTGATCACATACGCCAAACTATATCCCGATCGACCACACACATGCGGTTACCACCTGAGTATCAACAATCGTTTTTTAAATTGGGCAGTGTTGCTCCCCTAAACTATTGAGAAAATGTGCCAAACTTGGGCTGCCTCTTATTTCGGAAAGCAGTCACTTCATACCATAGTGCTATACAGGAGACCTTCTTGACACTTTCTATTTCGGGACCTTAATGTAGGCACGGTTATTATATTGAGTCGCCTGAATGGCAGCAACGAACCTGGCTGTGCCATCGATGGCCCGAAGAATATCCTCGATCCACTCCGTACTTGGTTTGTGACGATTATTTGGCCAACCTTAACAACCATAATAACGTTGGCTGACTCCACTTAGATGCGGTCCACGGACATCAGTAAGGCGTAGTAATGACGTTACTGCGACTGCCATACCAATCACGGTTTCAAGGATTCACGATTCGGTACACAGGATCAAGGCTCTCATGCTCAAGTTTGGCGAGACGGTTATGTTCTTGTCGTTCAGTGGCTCCCGTTCACTTGAAAGACAAGTGAAAAAAGGACGTATCACTGCTCTTTATGTTCTAGCCGCGGGACAGGAAGCTTGCCACTGCAAGGAATCCCATAAAAGTGTCCAATAGTGCTTCGAACTTGGCACTAGATGGAGCGTGGACAACCATGGGAGGAAGGATATTCCGCGTAGCAACTGCCCGAAATGAGAGATAATTTTGCCTAATGAAATTGTGCACTCTGAGCTTGAAAATCCTCTTACCATGTTCCCGTCGTGTGTTGGCTGGGTCAACGCTGAAAAAATGTTGATCAAACCTTGTTCAAAATCGCATAAGTTGTTATTAGTTCGCCTCCTTGCCGACGATGCTTCAGGGGAAAGAGGTCAGGCACCGCAAGACTAGTTCCGTAGTCCACGGATTTAGAGCCGTCAGCCATTTCCGTAGCAGCTGTTAAGACACGCTCAATAGGAGTTACGTGCTTCTTGCGTCCTGAGTAGACAACTTGGTTGGCATATTGAAGAAGCGATCTGACGTGGACCACATAGAGTAGTTGGAGGTCCGTGCGAGTAATACAGGAGAAGGTGCACCGAATCATTCATAGGACGGCGGATGCCCTTTTGAGCAAGATTTTCATGGTGCAGTGAGAAGGACGTATTTGAAGAGACCCAGACACACAAATCCTTTTTGAATCCATCTTCGTGATGTTTGCTGGTCTATTCTCACCATGCACGACAGAGACGCTCTCTGAGTCCTTTCCAAATTATATATAGGCGCACTACTCGTGATTCAGAGGAGGGTGGCAATCCAATGATCACCGCTTTGCAGCGTCCACATTCACTTGGAGGACACTGGTATTTGAACTCCAGATCGTCCGCCAAAGGTAGACATGAAACTGAAACACCATGCTGAGAATCGCTGACATAGATCAGAAACTGCGGTGATCCCGAAAGGGAGGAGGAACTTCTAAGGAGACCGGCGCCTGAGAAGAGTAGCTCGAACCTACTTTCACTCGCAATGTTCTGCCTAATAAGAAGTGCTTAATTCGGCGCAGTGTGTCCCCAAAATCCTGTAAGACTCGAGTTTGTGGAGCTGTGAGACATATGGGACTCGACTGAGTGCTTTAGGAAAGTCGAAAAATATGGCACCTGATATGAGTTCCTCGTCCTTAGACTAGTCAAGCTGCGTATTATAAGAGCACATTTGTCACGCCATAACGGAACTGGGGATATTATGTTTTTGGTAGAAAGGTGATCAAAGATCAAACGCTTCAGGTGCGTTCAATCACCTTGCACGCTGGTAAGGCTAATAGGCCTGCTGCTGTCGGGCGATAGGCGGACGACAGTTTTGCAGATTGGCGTGACAGTCAGTTCTTCACAAGCAAAGAAAGTTTGACTTCGTCAAGAGGCTGACGAAACACCAGCTAGGGATGCTTTGCCTGAGTGAACTACGTTCCCCTCAGGATTCCCGAATGGACTTCGTTTAGCCACAACGCGCAGAATGGTATTGTCTTTTGCAAGAGTTGACGAACGTCGTTCACAGTGACGCCATGTTGGTTAGAGGCATGTCGTAGTTTGGATATGACGAAGTCACTAGTGTAGAATAGAAACCTATATATTGTTCCCTGTAGACTTCGGATACCACCATTTGGTTGCTTGTGGGTTTCTGGTTCCTATTTCCCCAGGAAGAACTCGGTTGGCTTATTTCTCTCATGCATTTAAACAGCACATTTTGGTTTTACTGGCCAACGTCTACTATGAAGGCTGTTCTCTTATGTTTCCACGGGAGATTTCCGACTTATAGCGGCTGCACATTTCACCAAACACTAGCTCATCCTCTGTGTGAACCAGACGGCTTGCTCATAGGTCACTGTATCCCACCGAGAGTGCTACATGCGCCCGCAAGGCCATCCGAATCTATTGAAATGTGTCATACCTTCACAGCATTGGCCACTTCGTTGCACGGTCTGGTTCTTCTGCTCATGAATCCACTAATTATTGTTATCGCAGTGTCAAGAAGTCACTATCTCGTTAAGATAATGCCTCGCCGTGCATTAGATAGAGCGTGTGCTGATCACCTCAAAAAATTATACTAACTGTTCCGAGGTTCTTGGCTGTGTTTGGCGGGACACCTGTTGCAAAATTTGTAACATTTGTAAATTGTGTAATATTTTGTAAAATCTTGTAAAGTTTTCTCTCATGCAAGCCTCTAATGACTGCTCTATTTTGCGCGAAAAAAAGCTCAACTATTGTCTATGTAATCTCCTGATTATTTCCAAATTCGGTACCCAAGAAAACACGTGAAGAAACCAACTTTTTACACAATCTCACCGTCTTCATGGAGGCACCGTGGTCAGTCACTGCCAGTTACTAAAATATGACCGCTGCGCACATACGGTTTCAGAGATATTTGGGGTGTGGGTCGTAGGATCCGCTTATGAGGGCCATGTTAAAGCGAGGCGCCGCCGTCAGTAATGAATAAGCATATTTGCATACCTTATTCCACAAAAGCTCAATAACAGACAGGTTAAAATATGGAAACATGCATGCCGTGCGTATACACTTGCTGAGTTACAAATTCACCGGCGATCAAGCACCTGAATATGCTTGAGGTCTACAGGGCAGAGGGGCCAATTTTAAGCGCTCTCACATTTTAGTTTCAGCGAAATTTGCATTTATTGCAGTAAATGCCGCAGTTTGGTGGACGTGGCGTGACCCGATTCTTCGCGCATCAGCTTCACCTCCTGAAGTACACATTGCTCATACGGTTCAAGATTATGCAGCTAAGAATCTCACGAGACGATTTCGCCTATCGGATTATAGGCAGTTCGTATCCAGCAGGCAATAGGAACAGACGAACAAAGGAAGGAGCTGATGTATCGAGAACTGACAGGGGCCGGTCCTATAGACAAACGGGTTAGTAAGCAAACTTACAATCAGTTACGGCGCAGTCAGCAACTCGTGTCATGCCATAATTCAGAATGCGCGGTTAGGTCCATTTAAAACAAATCTCATCCAAGGCTATGTGGCAGATGCCGTATATAGGTAAAACGAAAAATTGGGCCCTCCCGGTGCCGAGTTATTGTAGTGGCAAGACGCTTGCCTGCCATCCGAGGAGCTCTGAGTTTGATCCCGGTCGGTCCGGCAACCTGTGACGGATGGGCATCAAAATATTGATATCAGTTTTTGAATAATAAGCAGACATTAAGTATCAGCGAAACAGGGAGAAAAGAAGCAACAATGAAACCAAATAGCGTTATAATAAACGGGCGTAAATCACGCTAACGATGATCAGTTAGAACACAAAAGAAAATAACCACTGGTCACTGTTGATTCACAGGGGGAATCAACAGACATCACTCTGATGTTTAGGAAGACCGCAAGCTAGAGCAAGTCTTAAAGTAAGACTTCATCTGTCGAAAGCATATAAAGCGTGGAAAATCACTCAACGTTTTCCGATGTGCTCTTTAAACCTATCTGCACGCAAGGTGATCATGAAGAAGAAAAACAACACCATCCAATCATCACTTTTCAGTTATAATTTTGGTATTTTAATCCAAGATCATTTGGATCCAAGATCATCTGTGTGATATTACTGATGGCAACATTGAATGAAAAGGGGAAACGGATTGCCTTCACAAACTCTTTTAGTTGTGACTACTCCCGTAAACCGATTACTTTACATTTTTGCTCAACCGGTGACATGAAAATTAGGCGCATATGAAACGTTTTTGACTTCCGATGGAATCACTTCCTGGCAAGAAATTTAGGAAGGGCTTATCTCCTGAGTATTGAAAGCTTAGTTGAATTCAATTCAAACTATGATTGTTGAACGCCGGACGAAGGCGCCACTGGTTGTGAAATTGACATGACATGAAAATATGGTCCGTACACCCTGGGACTTCATATAATATATTCTCCTTGGAGGATGCTAAGTATGCATGTTTCCCTTTCGTGTGGCGCACACCTTTTCAGGAGTATTACGAAGAAGTTTTAACGGAATTCTGCACCAGACAGGGGGGTCATCTAAACCAACTTGAACACTTTAAATCAATGGACAAATGATGACGAACTGAAGGTCATCGGTGGTCGAAGGTGGTGCGGTTCATTTAACTCCAGGAGTGACCTATATACATTGTTTCCGATAATCTGTCGGACCACGTTGAGGTACGTGCAAAACCTCAAAATCCAAATCGTTCGAATGATGGTTTATCTACAAATGCGGTGCTCTCAATGCAATATTAAAAAACAATTGTGCCAACCTCAAACTGTGAGAACATGCCAGATTCTACGCACTGGTTTGGGGACAGCTAATTCCTTACGAATCTCATTGTCCACACGGACTCAAGGCAACGTGGCCACAAGATAGCAGAACCATCTGTTGATTTAAACAACCTGGACGACGACAAGGTCAAACAGTGGTTTACGTTCAGGTCAAAAACAAAGAAAGGCGGTTGAGGCGCAAAATCGAAATAACAAAATAGGGGAATCGTGTTGATTAGAGGATTCAACAACCTTAGCACGTAGGACAGCGGTGCCCGCTGCGTCTGAGGAACATCTAGCGACCAGCAGAAAGTTGTAAAACATGATTGCTATTATCACTCAGTTTCGCATTCAGAAAAATCTACCCGCAAGATCTGCTGCTGATGAACTGAGGGGCCATACTTGTGTGATGAAATCTCCCACCGTTACGGCTGCCTCCCAACTCGCTGTGGAGGTAAAGTGGGTGATCAGAACCCGATGGTCGGTCGAACAAGGCTAGAGTAATTTGGCGTACAGGCAGATAGAGTCAACAAACGGCATTCTGTATATCGGCTAGTGCAAGAATTTTTTCACAGTAAAAAGTTAAACAGCCACAGTTGGGTGCATCCTGTCGAGCAATGAAGCCTCTATTTTTCAGCCAAAAGCTATGCCAACACTGACGCAAAACAATGCGGCAGTTGCAAGTTTTTTCTTCATAGTCTCTGACGTTTGGGTATAAAGAATGCCGTAAGCTCAACAAACCTTCCTGGTATTTTGGAGCTGCACCAGACGGAAATCAAATTAGTGTCTGATATGCGCGAAAAGCCGCTGGCTAGCCACTTTGCCTAACAGTTCACACAGGAGAAGCTGTAGTAGATTGCTTAGATAACGGATGTGGAGCGATAGATTATTATTTCCGCGTGCATATTTTGAAGCCGTCTAGCTGGGAGGCATACATCTGGGACCTTCAGAAGAGAGGGCATCAAGCAGAAGGCGTCAAACGTGAATACACAGAAATAATGAAACACGAGAGACGTCCACAACCGGATTATACTGCCAAACCACACTGCTACACGCAGCGAATTAGTCCACTTAGCCGATGTCATCAGTGAACGTGGGATTAACCTGGATACACCTGCAAAGATAACAGCTAGGTGCGGGCTGAGGTACCGTCGGAACACCGAGGATGACGCAAGTCCTCAACCAAAGCTTAACCGCTAGACGCGTTTTTGGATGAAGACTACTCGTGCAGCCCACATCTGTGAAGCAAATTGCCACACATTTTGAGATCCTCAACCTAGATGAATATGATAAGTTGTTGGGTAGATTTCTGTGCCTTGATAAACCTGATAGTGGGTGAATTTTAAAATGTGATCCACCAGTATAGCTTGTCGGGTGACTGAGGTACGCAACCTATCGTATTACAATTAGGTTTAGTGTCTTGGAGACAGTAGCAAATGTGTACCAAGCCCATTTCACTTCAAAATTGAGGCTAAATTACAAAGTCTGAATGGACGTTCAGAATAAGTTGACGAGTGCTACGTTAGTGAAGGATACCTAAACAATCCTGGTTTGTTCTATCTTTGAGAATTTGTGCTAAATATCACCACAAGCCTTCTCTTGCGGTTTGCAGTCGTGATTTTACTTTGACCGCTGATTTGGGGGAAAATGTTTTTAAAATGTTTGTACAGATATTTCCGCCCTGCTATCACAATCCAACGATAAGCGCGCATATTCTTAGAGAACCTATCACCTACCGCCTTTCAAATCTGGCTCCCTTGACAGCTTCAAAAGACCATTAAGAACTCAAAAGAATGAAAAAGACTATGGTGGTCTGCTCAGTAAAAATTGCTGCTCAGTACTCACAAAATAGAATTAATTTCTGGAAAACTACGAGAATTTCAAAGGTACCACTTCTCAGTGAAGAACGTCCACGTTTAATGAGTTTTTCTGCAAATTACCTGCATGGGTGATTCGTTTCAGCGAGCAAATCTTTAGGGCCATTTATCACCATCGATTTACAATCGGCGCCTAATGCAACTGGATGTCGCAAATTGCGGCAAAAGGTGAATCGCTTACAACGGACGAATGTTGCAGTTATTTTAGCAGCTGATATATTTCATTGAGGTAGTTCGGCCTACAATGTGTCTGTGAACGCAAAATATACGGGAGTGTCACTCCGTTGAATAATGTTCGCTATGATTGCCCTGCTCTGGTGGACGAATGCCAAAATCCGTGGTCTGGGACCCCGAGACATCCTCTTCTGAGTAATACTGCAGCAGGCACTTTCATTATTTTCGGATATCCCGTGCAAGATTCAAACAACGTGATGATGATGTCCGATACCCCTACATAAATCTTTGTGGTGAACCGCAGCAGAGATCTCCACTGTAACTGGCTAAACATGCTAGGACGATCATATCATCAGTCATAGCGCACAGCTGAATGAACCTAGCTGACGCGCACGACTAGTATGAGGTTAGCGGTCCACGATGTCTAAGTAACTGTATGTGATCGACGTCGATCATAGCGGTCACGATAACAAGCAGTGACAAAGAGATGGTTCTTCCTCCTCCTTAGACAAGGGACCGGTGCTTCTATGTTACTAGCAAATACGCCCAGCTTACTGGCTCCCGCGGATCCCTCAAATGATAGCTGGTTTTGCTGGCCACCCGCTGAATTTGTAGCACATCACTGGTAACGCAAAACAGCGTAGTTATCCGTCATGTATTTCTGTAACGCGTTGTCAAATGCCATGCTCCTTATTTCTCAGTAAACACATCTGGGGACAATTCTGAAGCCATTACACTCTAAGTCCAGAATAAAAGCTTGACTGGCAGCTTTTATACCTAGCTATTTTCTTTCGAACAGTATGTGATGGTGCAAATTTACAAGAATGTACACATTTCCTGCAAGATGACACTCCTGAACTTAAGTTCAACATTGGTTGTGAAGTGTTCGGGAGCACCTCAAGAACGCAGCGATTGATAGAACAACGTATATGACACTGCACGTCATTCATGCACTGGAATACAATCAATACCAAGTTTCGATTACTTGTCCTTTGTACCTAAAAGCTGATTGAATAATGTCCATATATACGGCACTGTTTGATGGCAAGTCTTGATGGTCATTGATGGTAATGTGCATTCCCCGGAAGCGGAAAAAGTACATAAAACAAAGGAGAATAACAGAGCATTTTAGCTAGCAAGCAAGAAATATTCAACGGCAATTTTTCACGAAAACCAGTTCGAGATTAACGGTTCCACAGCGACATTGTCGCGAACGCGCCAGTTAACGAGGTAAAAGGACCAACTACCGTCTCTATAGTGAACCGAGGCCTTCAGAGATAGCGTCTGTCAACAAAGAATGATGGTCGAATTGACGTTGCACTCGCTGTTCCAATCAGCATGATCAAAGTTGTAGAAATATGACACAAAACACTTTGTACCCACAATTAATTTCGTTATACCTCCACTTTCGTCCTCGTTATAGGCAAACAGTAGTTCAAGCATTCGAAACTTGGAATCCGATTTTAAACCGCAGTGTTCCACTAGTACCTAAGCGCCAGAAACTTTCCAAGGATTGGCCGGTAAACAAAATTTCCAGCACATTACCCGACGAAGAATTCAGTAGTTGTTTCCGGTAGGTTCGGCTGATTTCAGACCACAAGAGCTTCTCATTGTTCACGCAAATTGTGCGCATCCTACGCACCCCCGAACAAGCGCATGATTTGAGCCCACATAACTGTTTTATCACTAACCTATAGCTGATGACGTTACTGTCTATATATGTTTAAAGTTGGTTTGATGGCATGTGACAAAACGCATTACGTTGTTTGGGAAACTAGTGCTGCACAGATACAGTCTGTGGTCAGCACATAGCTGGGAGAATGCGTTTACCGTTGATTGTGCGTCTTGATTCCGGTCCAAGACGACCACCTCACTGTGCGTCGGTCAAGCAAACTCTAGCTACCTGCACGATCATATTCCCGGTAACCACAAAAATATATGCGCCCTCAGCACACCGCCACGAGCCACTCAAAGCGTTTAAAAACTGTCTTCAAATTCATTAGGTTTACGATTTGTTAAAGCGTAGGCTTCGATTATCTGCGCGTTTACGGGAAGTTCTAGCAGACCTAGCTTTGAAAAATTCCAGCACCAGCCCCAACGACGGAAGCGGTTTTTCACTCACTATGGGTGCACATACAGAAGCAAATGAAAAAAGATGGGGTGACTGATCGTACTTGGAACTTGAGATCTCGTATCAGGCAGACAGCCCACATGGAAAGCGAGTCTGGCACACATGAAATAGCAGTCAGTTGGTTGGCCTGATTCAGAGAGTGGGCGGATGGTGCCATCGGACAAAATAAGCGTGGTGCTTTTTCAAGTGCCCGCGGTCGTGGCGGACGTATAGCCCTCAGAAGGTGCTGCTAACGACAATGAGCGGCGAGCGTTTGGGGAATGGACCTACGGCTGACTCTAAGATTTGGTGGAGCTTGAGCGTAGAACTAATAAGTGAAGTAAAATAAGGGTAGATGTCAGAGAACGCTAGTTGTTCCCTGCTTACCGTGGTGCTTGAAGCAGGAGCATTGACCCAAATGAGATCAACTTGTGACGATTGATGTAAAACAAAATTTCTTGTGTGTGATTTATGTTAATCCGGGAGGCTGAATCACCTCCAGGGTGCCCAGCCTGCATAAAAGTAAGCCTTGGTGCAGCAACCATAGAAGTTTACCCAAATGCCTAACCGCAAGGTAGTCGTTCGATGTTAAACTGCCCTGAATGTTTTAAGAGAAAGTCGCCCACATTTATTAACCCCAACAGTAGGAGCAGGAAACTGCGCTGGTAAGTCCCTTACCCCTTAGCCAACTTGGTGTGATAGGCCGGTTCGAGATAGATGCGTACCCCATACACTACCCAGTATTGCCCAATGGGTTATAGAGGAACTCAAACCATCTAATCGCTGTAGCGTCCACAATCCTCGTGCAGGTATGCCACCTACTGTGCATTTGCTGAGACGTTTAAATGAATCAACAAACCGCAATAGCCTGGCGACCGAAACCCTTTCGAATTGACAAAATACCTGATCTATCAGGAACGCTGAGCATTCGGGTATATCCCTCTTGGGCTATGAAGCGGTCTGTATTCGCTCCACTCAACCTCATGTTGGAAAGTTCTTTCCTTCAGTAACGTAGGTAATATCGCCTAAGAACAACGATTCAAGCGCTTTCAATAATTTAGTCTAGTACTCTCGCAAGGATGTTTGAGTAGAAACAAACCCCGAGAACCCTTTAGTACCGGAAACTTTGAAGACGCTTGGTGGTGAGTTGGACAATCGTAGCGATAATTTAGGGACAACTAGCGGAATCTAGCCACCGCTTCCTTTAGTATTCAGGTACTGATCAGTTTAAAAAAATGCTAATGGACTATTGTGAAAACCATTTTGCAACATTAATCATTCCTTACAAGCTGACCTAATTTCGAGTAATTTGGTTTCAAGTGGAAAATGAGGCTGACGAAAACTCGTAATTGTGCCCACCTAATGAGCTAGTTGAAGGACAAAACCGGTCATGTTGTAGAACGTTAAGCAACCCAAGTGAATACTGTGTTCGGTCTGCCCACACCCTATATTATTGTATTTGTGCTTAGTGTAACGGTACAAACTTTTGTATGGATCTATAGGTAGTGCTCACGAAGTTACTTCTGATCAAATAGGTTTTGCAAAAGGGGTTTCGTTGGCCAGCGGCCACACAAGCAAAGCCGCTCCACCAGCCCCTACCGGAGTAGACTAAATACCATTGCACAGTGGTAGATTCGATAACGGCGTGATTTCTGTCAACTTGATTTGTTCGATATTTATTTGGTTATTTAGTAAAAGCTGAAAACTGGGGGACGTTTGCGTTTTGACCAATAACACATTTTTACGCATTGGTGCTACGTGCCGTGAATTCGGAAACAGTATTTTCATTGCACGCTGCAAATAATTACAAACACTTTATACAGTGTACAATATGGAAAACTGACTCCTTTACAGCACAAAGCAGCTGAAACTAACCCAAACCTGAGTACAGCAAATGCTTGGGCGTTGTGGTGGCACAGCAGAGTAAACGTACGGATAGACGCTGGACCCAGTTGCCCTGGCCGTGTTCGTGCATCTTCCGTCTGCCCGTTCAGATACTGGAATGCACCTGTTTTACACCATCAATTCTTCGTTGACAAAGCGCGTAAAGGCCCTGTTCGATGCGTACGTCCCCGGGCAGTTTTAGCCACTTCTCATGGACCGCAGTGGTCAATCAATGGTGGCGATAGCTGTTGGCCGTAGAAGCTAGCATTAATTCATTACGTTCGATAATTTTACGAGTTATTATTTCCTGAGAGATATCCTTAGGTTATCTCAAACACTATGACCATCATCATCTTCTGTTCAGGCGGCTGAAGATTCCGAGGTCAAAACACATGTTCTCTTCAGCACATCTGCCCGAGACTTCAGACGACGATTTTTTGAGGCATCGAAAACCGCTGGTTTACAACACGCTCCGGCTTTTTTATTGACGTCCGGCTGAAAAAGACTCTTCAGCATCAAATACTCGCTGTTTTGCGTTGCAAAAGCCGTCGGCTTGATGCAAATTAAAGCAGCTTTTTACTGACGAACTGAGTTTTCTGCTCACGCCGATGAGTAATTCCATTTGGAAAACCCATGCAAAATATTTCTGAATGCAAAAGCAATGTGAATTTCTAACTGCCATCCACATGCCTTTCTGCTGCTCCGGCGCCACGACCTTTGCTCTCCGGATAACGCAAACTTGTGGAGCCAACATCCAGCTAACATCCACTGGGAATTCAATATGTATCTGGTCTAAATGATGACCGAAACTGACTGGGGGCCCCGTGCCGCCCTCACTGACCACACAGTTCCTGACCACCAGTCTATTTTCCGCATTCATGATTTCTTCTGAGGCATGTAGGAAATCAGTTCCAGAAAATTAATTTCGCAACGTCCACCGAGGTCCGGGACCTTTATTGACATTAGCAAAAACCAACCCTTTTGGACTGTATCAGCCTATTTTTATGTCTCCTGGATTTCGTGACGCTATTCGAAACTCCCAGCGTATCACTAATTAGAGTCCTTCTCGTTAGAACATTGTTTTGTCCACATCAACGTAGTTTTGACCGCTAGTTGGATCAGTGAAGAATGCGTTCCACATTTGCGTTAGTCTTCGACTTACTTGTACATTATTGATGCAACATCTATCCCAGGTCCCAAGCAATTACATTGTTAACGGTATTCGTGATGACCACTATCACAAAGTCCTCTTTCGTGCACACTAGTTCCCCTTGGATGCAAACTCGTTGCAAAAGCTCATCGGAAGTACTGATTTTTCTACCTGGGATTCATCAATTCGGCGCATATCCCCAGTTTCACTCGAACGGACATTTTTGAGTTAGAAAAAACGCTATTTTGAACACTATTTTAAATTCATTGCCGATTCACCTGACTTCCCATTGAGCCCCTCGTTAATGCTAATCCTCAGCCGAGTGCACTGAACGAAGCTCACCTCAATTTTCTTTGGTACGGCATTCGATAGGTGGCATTATTATTTTGAGACAAAACATTCTATTCCAAAGGTTGCTGAGGATTCACTTGGAGCCAGGGCTGGTCTTGTTTATCTTGGGGCTTATCATAAACGAGTGGTTCAGTTCAGCCTTATTTTAGTCACTCAACAGATCACATGGGAAACCCTCGAAAATAATATGTTAGTCAGGCGTTATCTGTTGAACTTTAGATGAAGCAGTTACCCGCGGCCAGATATTAGGATGTTAAAAATGGAGAGATGACAAACAGTTATCCATTCAATGTGAGTGAAACGAGCAGACGTGCCTCAAGTTCGGCTGGATTGTACAAGAACTTTGCGTTCACCGCGAGTAAGCTACACCAGGAGTGGGTACTTGAAATCACCGAAGAAATAAGGGAAGCCAAACTGACGGCTAGCGTTGCAAGCATTCCATCTACATTCATCTGATTCCTGTTTGTTGTGGTTCAGTCCGGTCAAACGAGACCCTTTCGGTCTCCGCTAGAATGTGTAGAGTAGTGGCTACTTACTTTACCCACTTAAACAGATACTATAGAGGTGAGTACCTGTAGAAGTGTAATCCAAAAGACGCGTTGGGCTGGCTTTTATCAGGCGCCTATCCAGAAGGCGACCTGTCTGTTGAGGTCCAGTAAAACCTCAGGAATCATTTTGGATTTCGCTGATTTTGCGACGTCTTCCTCTTGTGACTCGGGTGATGACTTGCTCTTGAGCGCTGCCGCGTAATTGTTATGGTGCAGCATCTAATTTTGGGCGCCATCAGACTGCCTGCGTTGGTCTGTGCATCAATAATTGAACAAACATTTGCTTCGCATTTATCGTGTGAGACTAAAATAATCCAAGTACCGTATGAGTTGATTTAGCATTCGTTACACATAAAGACAATGCACAACTCGACTGTCCGACGGTCCCAAGACAGTCTAGGAACGTTGATGCTCGTTCGGAAACATCAGTTTAACCGACCAAACTTATGCCATCACTCAGAGAGTTTAAGAAACTGATGGGTCACTGAACGTTTGCAGCCATTTTATGCACAACAATATATCACCCTGAAGTGTACTACGGAAAACTACAGTTACCCATCTACTCTAGCGTTTGCGTTTGTTGTATAGACTTATGCTTGCAAGCAGTTGCTTATAGGGATGTAACTGATTTGGTAGACGACCGCGTTCTCAGAAACTGGGACATGGAATACCCACTGCAATATCCTCCCCTCTTCCAACTGTTTCAGTTATCAAACTCCGTTGCGCATTCAGAGTTCCAGGCTGCTCGTGTCCGGGCTCACAGAACGCCAGTCAACGATAAGCAAAGAAGGAACGCCGGTATACATAATACTTTGCCTGAAGACATGCAGAATTGTGAAATACTTCAGAAATATCAACTCAGATTTATTTCTTCTGAATTCAAGTCTAAGCGCTTCAGTCTCCCTCAAAATAAACCGGATTTGCTGCATCCAATTTTATCGTACGGGCCCTCGATTTAATCAGTATCCTCTAGAGAAAACCAGGTGTGTCACAATAAACCATTGTTTATTTTAGGTATGCAACTGGAAATCAACATCAGCATGAGTAATGCATGCGCAGAACATTCATCGCTGGATTGTTCTTTTCCGTTAAACCTAATTGTTTGCTAGATGGCTTTGGGCGATTTCTATTCGTGAACGTTTGGGATAAAAAACAATAAGCAATTTGAACATCATTTTGTGTCCAAATACCCATCCCGGAAAGTACGATGAGGTGCGCATCCCCAATTTGCAAATTAATTGTCGTCTGTCCACTTTTCGTAAACACAGTACCAAGTAATTGAAGTGATTGTCAATGGCGATAAATCATATATACTACTTAGTTTGAGAAAACGCATTGAAGGAGGAGCAGTTGTACCATGTGTACCACTTAGTTTGCTCTATTTCTTGGATAGATTTGAACTTTGTAAGCCTTAGTAATGCAGCATGATTTATCTGGCTGTTTCTCAATCCATTATCCGCCGTTTTTTCTTGATAGACCCCATGCGACTTATGCAAAACATAGCGGAGTTCACGGTGATTATACCTCAGTCTTCATTGACCAGCATCTGCTGTTTTATGAGCGCAAATTTATGCCTCAGAACGCCTGGAATTGGCTTATTTAAGCAATTGGCGATTTGCTTGATATTCGTTGCAATTTGAAAGTCATCTTAATCGTGCTATGATAAGGTCCTTGACGAACAGTTTGACGCATGAAGGACGGAATACAGCACAACACAAATTATGGACGAACCAGCCAGACTACGCGAAAGATGACCGCTAAAATGCCAATCACGTTAAATGCATAAGATTCCCCTTGAAACATAGGTAAGGGTGTGTAGGAATGAAAAAATTACCCAAGAAACTGTGCATTGCTTTACTCAGGATAGTGACGAATGACAAGTTGATCAACAACCAACAACAAACATAACATTTTAACTTGGATCTCTTCAGCATTCTGCAATCTTAGCCACCGCTCACAACTAAAGGATGAAGCTGAAATGGACCTGATTAGCCTATTACACCCAACAGGACGTGGCGCTGAAACGGTTTCAGAATTTTAAGGTTGTTTCTCATAACAAGGTTTCAGTGCCTGTACTACCGCTACCGAACAACAATGAAACCCAACTATTAGTACCCATCTCTGACATTTTGTGGTCAAGCGCAAAACATGTAACTTCAGGGGTAAGAGCGACAAGTCGGCTAGGCGCCTATATCATCAAGTAAAACTATTGATGAGCATTGAGTTAGAAGTTATTCAGTCCAAGACCAACCGCCCATATACAGGGGGTATGCTGCCAGAAGTCTTAAGAGTCAAAATTATGTCAACATAGACTACATAAATGACTTTTTCCCAATTATTTGAAGTCCGTCTTTCAAGAGGCCTGCTCAGTAGGCATTCGTACCCAGAGAAACAAGAAGGGAGACCACGCGCTCGTGAGCAGCGACGCGTTTGACGAAATTCGAATGCAGTTCAGTTTGTTGGTCATATAATGTACCATGGATTCGTTTCCACAATCACAGCAACCATGGGATCATACCTGAGGGCATTGCAGATTTTCTGGGAGAATTGCATACCTGTTCTTTACGATGAAGTTGCCTGAATATGATATGATTATGGCTAGAATCCAGACCAACTCTCCAATCACCACAATCATGAAGGGAGACGGTTGCGGGAAAAACCGTGGATTTATAATCCAACGAAGTACGGTGCACTTTATCTTCGGTATCTCAGGTATCCAAAAAGACGAAAACATCGATGCAATAAGCGTCCATATTCCGCCGTTTGTCAGTTTGTGCTTGTGATGGTTTACATTCAGAGTGGCCTATTACAATTTCTCATTCTCAATTATATCTTTCCCTTTTGGTTTCTTTAGGTTTTCTTCAAACAAATCCCCCTTGCCAGCGTCGAAATGCGACACATTACATTCAAATGAGTGCATTTGAGCCCGTTTTGTGAAGTTCCGATATCTCAGCACAACGACGTCATAAGATGTGGCATCCATCAGTGAATGTAATACTACACAAACGCGACATTTACAATTCAAACGGGAAGCAACCAGTAAAAGAGCAGTTGTGCGTCATATTATTAATGTTATACTTTCGGTGTCTGGCCGAAATGCTCGGAGGTCAGACGCACTGACGGAATTCCGACAAACGCTACTGCCGAACCACAAATACTGTTAAATCTCAGTGAGGCAAGATGAAAAACCAAAGTGGTAGATTAGTCTGCGTTAGACAGGAGGCCAAACTCGTATCGCAAAATAAATGCGGTGATAAATTTCTAAACCATGGGGCTTACAAGTGAGCTTCAAAGGCGCGAACTTGCCGAGAGTAAATTTTTGTGTGCACTATTATGCGGAACCCTAAAAACACTTCACACATCGCAAAAATAAAGATCATGCGGGGTTGGTGCATATTTTCTGACATCTCATACTTAGTGAAGCGCCATGTGTTCCTATGTAACACCACTCAATAGAAAGCACATGAAACAAATCCTGCAGGCAAAGTAGCCACCATTCAGTTTTGTTCTGTTCATACCTCTTTTTCTGCAACTTTTTAGCGCAACGAATCTGCGTCTTGGTGGAATGTTCAAAGATTCTCATGAATAAACACAGTTTAATCCCGCGAATTGTCTATCTTCCTGAGAATGGTAGGTCGCTCTCCACTTGGACAAGTTGTGTCTTCAACCATGTATCAGCGGACTAGTGTTCGTGCTGACGGTGGACCGTTGATAAGAGTGAGCTCAGAGCTCGCTGCTCTTCTAAGCTCTATCATAGTGTTCCATGTGAAAAAAAACTTTTGCTCGCAGTTGATGATTTGCTACATTTTTGTACGTATGGTTCATTTCTATATGAAAGCATCGAATGGGTTTCTAATATAGTAAGCTTTTACGTTTTTCCGCTATGTAAGCTGCACTTCCTTCGTTGATCCCAATTTAGTTTTATCATTTCAGGCCTCGAAGTGCATTCGATGACGTTTGGTCACCCGTCCCATGTGACTTCTCTTAACGACTTAGTTGAAACTTCAGGTTGCTGCGAATAGACATGTCTCTCGAATAGACACTGGTGACCTAACTGATCAGATTTAGAATCTCCAGTGGATCACCTCAGTATGGCCTGGTCTTACATGTATCATTCGCAAGCTACAATGGCTAAACAAAATAAAGGCGCCGTCAAACAAGCAGGTCAACAGTTCTGACCGATCAGATCCAGGGAGTTTTCTTCGATGATCGAAACATTCCAGGAATGAAATGAAAAAAATTGATAACCCAAGAATTAAAAGTAGCGGACTTCATCATATATGTGGAGATTGCATAAACTTGATCGAAAAATTTGTGACATTGCATTGTTTCCCACTGAGCAAATGTCATATTTTCTTCAGGATAGTTTAGAACGAAAACTTGTGTACTGCTCCGGCACTACTAAGGAGATGGGGTCTACTTACCATAACATGCACTTTGCAAACCAGACTTGAAGCAGAATCTATCGTGAACTAAGAGGTTTATGCATCCTCCTAAAATATTTGGCAGTGCAAAGTGGTCAGCTTGTGTGATCAATATGATTGATGCTCTATTCATTGCTCTATCCAATATTCTCTTGTTTCAATATTCCAAGTGCTCTACACATAGATCAATTAGAATACATACGTGCTACTTGGTACTCCGTGTTAAATTCTGAATTTCTAGTTCGTTTGGTTATATGGACATACGTGCTCAACGTAACTATGACAGCTTGGTTGGGAGCGGAATGCTGAACAGAATTATCCCCACTCATCGTAATGTCTGAGCACAGCGTACATGAAACTGGAGTAACAGTCACTTTTTGTTTACATAGTTGACTGCACTGTACTAGTTTCCGAGGCTTATATAGACACCCGTAAGGTGATGTGCTACAAGATGGCATTATTAGTTCCGTTGTGACGGTAACGAAAATTTGCGCTGAAGAACAAACTGTATTGTTTAATACTTTTGTAGGTCTTCGAGTGGGTGCAATTGTTTACTCTTCATCGAAAAGTTTCTACCTGAACAATGAACCATCAGGGAGAAACCGCAAAATACACTAACTTTCAAATTTGACGAAGGGGTTCTCCGACGGCTTGTGAATGCTTTCATTTCTCGAGCATCATGGCACATTCAAATGAAAAATACCATGAAGAGGCTGTTTTGACTGAGATCCATTCAAGCGATTGGTGAATGCTAACTTCCTCTGCGAGTAAGCCTAATTTGACAAGAAACCATGTTCTCTAATTGTATGCAAAATACCATTGACCTACAACTAGAGCAAGCGCGTACCGGCAGATAAAACTCAAACTGTCGGTGCACCAACAATTAACAGGTTGCGCGACGTGCATTTGTTTAGGTTATTACTGGCCAGATGATACGGTTTTTTCTGAGGTGCTATGCCGAACTTCAGAGCACCTAACGTTACTGACTGATGGGGATTTATTTGAACAATACGTTGTCCCAGTTATAAAACCATGTCTTTCTAACCTTTAGCAAGCACATATAACAGCAAACAAAACCCGAGTAATACCTTGCGCAGGATAATGACAGGGATTTGGAGAGAATACACTCACCGTTTCCCAGAGGTCACTCATTCTCCATTAAACCTGGTGCCTCTCAAAATGAACACATAGTAACGGATAGATCTCAGTATTGTTGAAGTTCAGTGCATGTGCTCCCATGTGCATTCGGCTAGTTTCTACACCTAGCAAACGTTGAGCCTCCTCGATTTTCCGTTGAGGCTCGTAGAAGTAAGGAAGTGCGGTGTTGAATTGAATGCTGCAATCTTGCTCACAAAGTACGCCTTGTCCCAGTAAAATTCTTCAATCGAATAAGCCGTATCAGTGAACCTCAAGAGATTGACGTTGCTCAAGTCAACTATCACAAAATATCGGAACCACACAAACCAAACAGAAGCAAAGTCAATGATGTTTAGTCGGCTCAAAATGGAAGTAGCTCTTTTGGATATTACCTTGTAAGGATTGAAACGTCATCACCCCCAAATAAAACCCACCCGTTTCTTTTCACAGTTTCCGGCCAGAGAAGGGATATTTGGATGCACGTTCGCACGTTCAGCTGCACATCTACTTTACGCGATCAGGCAATTCCACCTATTTTTAATATCTGCTTCGAGCTATTTCTTCGACGAGGGTCAGACGTTTCATCCGGTTCTCTGATTTATTGACTGGATGCTAGTTCCTGTCAGACGGGAACATTCCTGGCGTTTACATTTACCCGCTTCCTCTGAATATAGTATCGTAGGTTTTCTGTGAAAATTCATTCCTTATAAGGGTGGTGTTCGTGTGTCCCTGACGGCTGAGTAAAATGCAGACAATAAGGCAACGCCAATTGTGAGGGCACTCGTAGGATTACGGAGCAGATATGCAGTAAATAGCCAGTCACTTCAACTGAACGCAAATGCTATTTGAAAACCAATGAAGAAGATGAGGGCAAGGTACGCAATGAATTTTGCACTTATAAGGTGTTCCATGTTTGCGACAAGACTTTTGCAAGCAAATTACAAAGACCACGATAACCCAGTACAGATCACCTAATCAAATATCACTTTTTAATTTGTAATAGTGATACGGATTGTATTAGTTTCGCTTTATCCAGTCGTTCGGCTTTTAAAATTGCAGGACTTGTAGTGAGTTGTTTCTGTGGTTTAAACGTACTCAAGCATGTTTAGAATTAACCGGTATTTATCAAACACTGATTATCAGTCTAAAGTGGTGACACTGAGACGAAAATGTTTCAGATGATATAGTAACGTCTTCAAGCCATGGAGAGTCAAACTTTCACTCATTATTCATACCGTTAAGCACTTTGAACCGTAGGTTCACTTTTCCCAGTGTCCCAATTTTGGCAACAGGTGCAAGGTGACTTACGTATTAGTTGACTTGGCAAACAACCAGGGACAGTGCCAAAAACGTATATCATATTTCACATTTTCGACCGCAAAATGTTCTCCCCTTTTGACGCGGCACGCTCATATTTTTTACCCTTTCGTTCAGTACTTGAAAAATCTTGTTGAGCAAAAGCTAAGCGGTCTTTATTCCTGACACACACCGGATTGGGTTTTATTCCAGGGACGTTTTGTTGTAATGCGCAAGCAACGCAAGTAAAAGCCACAGCTCTTGTGATTAAGTTTTTCACTAGTAAAAAGGTGTTCTCGTCGTTCAAAACCAGTTTGGTAACTCCATTGGATCAAGGTTGGAACAGACTGAGAAGTCATCGTTTCAGAAGAACTTAGTAAACAGTCGGCAATTTGTTTTAACTGGGCAACGTTTCGCATTTCAAACAAAGGCTTCATCAGGTCACCAAGTTGGCCAGGTTTTAAGGCAGATGGAGAACCAATCAGTAACACATCCTCATATTAGCGCACTAAATCAGTGCTGAGTGTCAATTAGCGGCTCTTGTTGGTTAGTGTGTTTGCCAAAATCTTGCATTGATGGGTTGGGAGAGATGCAAGTTAGTTACGATCGTGTTTAGTTCCTTTATCCTCTACTTCAAGGTGCTTCAAATGAGTGTAGATTTCGTTGGTTCATATGGGCTTGTGGGTGTTTCGACAAAAAAAGTTACCGATTATTTATCCAGCTTTTCTGAAACAGCCTGCCTTGATTTATACTGGAGTAAGAGAACGACTTGAATTAGTAGATGTGGAGAGTGATTTGTAGACCATTTCCCACTCCCTTCCAGTCGTATTTGTTTGTTTGCCCACCAATCTTTTTTGCATCATATCCACCCCTCAGTTATCACAATGGACTGCGGAAATGTGTTATGCACAGCCAGCAGCGTTGAACTCACTTGGTAGCTTGAATTGTCCATGAATTGATTGACACCAAGGAATGGTAGAACAGCTGCCCCTCGTAGCGGTAATCATGAATCCCGCCGAAGGAGACAATCCCGCCTCTGTACACCTCGTCCTCATCCCTGCGTAGAAATCAACAATATTTTATAGACACTGGGTCCTTAATTCCGAAATCGAGTTTTGTTTTTATCACGCTTTATAGATAAGCAGCGAATTTATGATTTTTGGCCTTTCCTGTCTTCAAATTAATAAATTTTAAAGCACCAAAATCGACCTCGCTGAAAAGATGATCCTTCCACCAACAATCGTACACTCTTCATCTGAAATACTGTGATTCCAGAATGGCTCCACTATTTTTCGGATGATAAATTGTTTTCTATACTACTTCAAAACACGCCAGGCGCAAAATGATTAGGTTCCGACCATTTATTGTAGATTGCGATCACAGATTTCTCGCAGTAAATGGAATGATATGGCTGTGGGATAAAGTATTGAAGGTCTTATTTGAAGTGGTCGCAAAAGAGTTTTCTGGAAGCCCAATCGAATACTTTTTATTTCACTCACCCTAGGATACAACAAATCACGTGCTATTGTGAAGAAGTGCCATTCTTTCGGCTAGGTTACATAACCCTGGATCTCGTTTTCTCGTGTAGTAGTTAAACTAATTTATGTACTGCAAAGCCCCGGTGAGATCATTCGTGTTCTGGCTGAGAAGCTGTGATTATCCTGGAACTTGGTTAACTAAGATGTAAATGGGTTGGTCGTGTGATAAGACTTATTCATTGTACGCGAAGCTAATTTATGCTGAAAAGCTGGTAAGTACTGTACGACAGTTTCACGCCTATTGGGATTTCGAAACTGTACGCATCCCAGGGGTCTCCAATCAGACGCCGCCCAACAATCTAAGGGTTAGTAATTGTAGGGAGGTCTTGCAGCGCGCAACTGATAAGTAATGCAATGAATTCACATTAAACGGGATATAGTTTGAGTCATCCTTCAATAGCAGAGTCCACATCGTAAGTTCACTTGGTGTCTGGATGATTGGTTCACGATTCCCCTTAAGTAAGGTTTACTCGTTGTGTACCATATTCCTGTTTTTAGGCTACTTATTGCATTAAGCGGTAGCAAATTTACGCCAAAACAGGTGTACTTTACATGTCTGATGAAATATCTACTGGACATAAAGCATAAATACTGGCAACTCGAAGCATTTGTGGTTTTCATGAATGTGGATTTTTATGTCTTCACCTTAAATCAAGTGAAAGAAAAAAACTGAAATGCACCACAGCGTTTGAATAATTATTGTCAAATTTTTAGCTTTTAATATTGGCATCCGAAGTCGTCTTATTTAACCGGCATTAGTGTATGATGAGGCCTTATACAGCTGGTGGCTAAATAAAAGAAATGGCTCCCTTCAATTCCGGATGAGCTTTTCCAAACACCCTCCCGTTGGAACAGTGACCAATCACCCGGGAAAACCTCCAAAAGAATATTACATTATCCAGTGGTTGATGGCAATTCACGGCCAGATGAAAAGCCATATCTCCTTATACTTTAGCAAGTATATCTGCCTTGGCAATAGAAATCTGAGTAACATCCTGCGCAGGATAATGACAGGGACTTATAGAGAATGTGCTCACCTTTTCCCAGAAATCATTCATTCTCCATTGTAGCACCTGCGTGCCAAAATGAACACTTAGTAACGCGCAGGTTTCGTTGCATTTCAGTACATGTGCTCCCATGTAGATTCGGTTAGTTTCTACACCTAGCAAACGTTGAGCCTCCTCGATTTTCCTTTGAGGCCCGTAGAAGTAAGGAAGTGCGGTGTTGAATTGAATGCTGCAATCTTGCTCACAAAGTACGCCTTGTCCCAGTAAAATTCTACAATCGAATAAGCCGTATCAGTGAACCTCAACAGATTGACGTTGCTCATGTCAACTATCACAAAATATCGGAACCACACAAACCAAACAGAAGCAAAATCAATGATGTTTAGTCGGCTCAAAATGGAAGTGGCTCTTTTGGATATTACCTTCCAAGATTGAAACGTCATCACCTCCAAATAAAAGCCACCGTTTTTCACAGTTTCCGTGAGAGAAGGAATATCTGGATGCACGTTTGCAGGTTCAGATGCACATCTACTTTAAGCGATCAGGCAGAGTAAATATCTACGACTGCTAAAACGGGATGCTGGTGGTTCTTAGTTTCTGCATCACAAAAATCATCTAAAATATTTATACAAAATGGATGAAGATTTGGACAGGCGAACCGCTCAGCATTGTCGGACCGCTTCACAGAGCGACCAAAGAACGTTTAGTCAACAAATTTTGTCCTTAGGAGCAAACTTCCGGACATAAATTCTGATACCTTTGGAGTGTAAGCCACTCAGGCAGACAGATTGTCATCTATGAATCATGTAAAAAGAGTTAGCTGGTCTTAGATTGTGGATTTTCTCTCACAGGATTATGTAGGAGAGTCGGAAATATACGGTGGCATTTGAGGCAATAACACAGTCGGCTATTTTGAAGAGCTAAGATGCTAGTCTATGGAGGCGAAGGATTTGGTGCACAGGCCCCACGGACGGCACGATGGGCCATTTTTGCCAGTGTCAGTACTCATTGGTGTGCTGAGTCAGTTCACATTCACGGAGGTGCCTGTTATCAACTCGGGGTAACTGGTGCTTTTTGTTTCATTAAAATCCTATTTTTTAGCTTAGGCCTGTTTAAAATGACCTTTGTGATGCAGACGGTCCTCTGGTGTGCGGAATACGCCTAGAACAATTAATCTAACCTAACCTAAGTAACGGATCCATCGGGGAATTGTTTGTTCTCCATAGGACCATCTAACGTACCTCAACATTGCTTGTCCATTGTTTCCAAGAGAGACAAGCAATGTCCAAGAAACACTGATCAGCAAAGGCGGACATCATTCCTCTGCGTTTAGTAGCCACGCTCCTGATCCATAAGGCAGTGTGGATTGCGCCGCCACAAAGTGAGCCTTGTCATTGACAGACGAACTGACGTCCAGCCGGCATCGGGAGTTTATAAGTTCCCCCCTGGAATTCCCGAGTCGAGAACCAATCTCGTCGCCAGGCAGTCCGGTACAGCCTATACCGATTCCCAGGTAAACCTACTTATTCCCCAGGTCGATCGGCTTGTCTGCAAGTTTAAGGTTCCCACCCACTCTTGCTTTCCGATTTCCATGTGTGAAGTACAAGCTGCACAGCGCGGCAGAATTGCTTAGGCTATTTGATTTGGCTTTCATTTTTGGTTATCTGAACCAAGGAAAGCAATATCGCTCTTATGATCAGCGTCTGTGAAGAATAGGTCTCGTGGTTATTTTGACCTACTAGGTACGAGGGGCAGGCACAGAAATGTCAACCAGCATACCACTGAAAAAGTTGTAGAGGAACGACGAGGGGGAGCCGGCATTTCATACAACGCTGGACGTGGTGGACTCAGGGGAGGCATGCTGTATATTCGTGACCGTCCACAGGAGTCCCTTACAATGCCTCGCCAGATGAAAAATTTTAATCGGACACGTTTAAATGCCAAGCATCGTCAAACTCTCTGAGGAGCCACAGAGTCGAAAACAGCCGTTAAGTCATGGAAAATGAGTGGCATAAGACGTTTGAATGGTTGGTGATGCCGAAGAACTTGTCCCAGATTAAGAATTGGGGATGTACCCTTGGCTAGGGCAAAAAATGGCTTCAAATCATAGAATCTATCTCTATAGATAATGGATCGAACTGGACGAAATAATGTTAGTGAATATCTTTGATATCAGACTACCCTAGTACATTCTTTGAAGAGGACGAGGAGAAAGCTATCTGAGCGGTTGATTTTAATGATAGGGCTCCACTGCTCATGATGATTGTTTTGGAAACGAATTGTATTTCTGACGGTTTTGCACTTGTTTTGCTGACGTATGGCTTCTTTAGACGTTTGAATGAATTATTCTAATGACATGCAGCCATTACCTGAAACGAAAGCTTTCTCCATCTTCTAGGCACTCTCAACCAACCAGCGTCAGGAAGGTAGCCATGCATCGACAGCATTATACCCGCCCGACAAATACCGCTGTTTCCTGGTGCTTTGCGACTGCCTTTCTTGAGTTTACCGGACCGAGAATATACATGCGTATTCTAAACGTGAAAGATCTCCTAGGGAAAATTAGGCCCTTTACTATGAACCCGAAAAGTATCAACTCCGGACTGTAACGGAATACATCTGCTTCATGTACCAACCCTTGAGTACGCAGATGCCCAATTCAATTTGGGGATAATTTTTATTTTTAGCTTTTGAAAAATAGACGAATTCGGCATGAACTAAACTATCCGTTATCCGTCACAAATATAGTGAACCGTACCACGATATGATGGTGCCAGAATTTCTCGGCACATTTAGTTCTACTGGGGAATATCAGCGATGTGCACTGGGGACCTCTCTTGCCAGATTGGTGAACGAGTAGAGGTCTGACCAGCAAACTCTCCCGGCCCACCAGGGTGGGGGCTAGAACACGTCCAGCGGCTTGCTACTTAAACATCAATTTTTCTAACGGTCTTACACCAAACACCCTGGCTTGCGTTTAGTCTTCGCAGTTGAGCTTGTTGTTGAGGAACCCAATGTTTCTCGTGTTTAGGTACGAACGCCCCACGTACAACCATAAATCAAGTAGCCGCACGACACATCGTGGCATGATTGGACGGCAGGGTGACACAAATATTGTAATGTGGTGTTTTTGTCAACAATGGTAGTAATATTTCAAGAGTGGCAATATTTCGGTTGGTTTTTGGACCGTTTACATTTTAGTTGAAACTTATAACAAGGTCCTGTACCGCACACAACGGGATTTAAAAATTATCATTTAGAGATAAAAAAGGATGTGATTCACGCACAAGTACTTGATCTAAAATGCATTCTTAGCCTTCAACAGACAGCCTTTCAACGTGAGTCATCGGGCTGATTCTCTTGCTTTAGGTACATGCGCACGAATTAAAGACAACCGATGTTTTGCAAAAAAAATCGGATTCCGAAAACGTTGCCAAATGTACCAAGTGGCAGAGTTGCCTTACCATTGAGGGAGGATTCTCCACTTCGGGTCTGCTGACTGGTGATTGATTGGGTGGCTGTTGAGCGGTTCGTCAAGCTGGAGTGGGTATTTTTTTCCTGCATCCGATTATGTTGTGCTGAAACAGAATCTGGTTCAAGTGAGTTTGATTGGCTGACTAGTGTTATCTTATTGGTCCGTTTTAAATTGGTTCTGCACTATATTTAGCCACACTTATGCTTGGATGGATTTTATGTAATTTTCTTCTTTGGATACGTTTCCTTCATAAACTTGATTGTTTCAATCTGAATCTGCGCTTCTGTCAGATTGCTGTCAGATTTGGCGATAGGAAAACGTTTCGCCCAGTGTAGCGTTCTTTCTTTTGCCGGGCAATTCCACCAATTTTTAATACCTGCTTCGATATATTTCTTCGACGAGTGTCAGGTGTTTCATCCGGTTCTCTGATTTATTGACCGGATGCTAGTTCCCGTCAGACGGGAACATTCCTGGCGTTTACATTTACCCGCTTCCTCTGAATATAGTATCGCAGTTTTTCTGTGAAAATTCATTTCTTCTAAGGGTGGTGTTCGTGCGCCCCTGACGGCTGGAAGATCAGATCGCTTTCGGTTGGTCCGCTGACGGTTACTTTGTGATTTAGAACGCACGTATTTTTTTTCTTTTCTCCTCAGAGAGTATGTGGACCTCGCTATAGTCGAAAGCTTTGTAGTCTGGTTCCTTGCTCACGGTGAAGAGTAAACGTTGATTGTAGGTTTTGTTCACGGGCGCATACACTCAACGGAAAAGGACAGAGCCAATTTCAGACGAGTAGAAGCTAATTAACAGACGTATGGAATGAGTAAAATGCAGACAATAAGGCAACGCCAATTGTGAGGGCACTCGTAGGATTACGGAGCAGATATGCAGTAAATAGCCAGTCACTTCAACTGAACGCAAATGCTATTTGAAAACCAATGAAGAAGATGAGGGCAAGGTACGCAATGAATTTTGCACTTATAAGGTGTTCCATGTTTGCGACAAAACGTTTGCAAGCAAATTACAAAGACCACGATAACCGAGTACAGATCACCTAATCAAATATCACTTTTTAATTTGTAATAGTGATACGGATTGTATTAGTTTCGCTTTATCCAGTCGTTCGGCTTTTAAAATTGCAGGACTTGTAGTGAGTTGTTTCTGTGGTTTAAACGCACTCAAGCGTGTTTAGAATTAACCTGTATTTATTCAACACTAATTAGCTGTCTAAAGTTTAGAGACACGAAGAAATTTCAGACTGTGAGTAGCAATTATTCACACCTTTAATCAATCTGAAACTTTCGTTTATCTTTCCCAGTGTCCTAATTTTGGCGAAAAGTGCAAAGTTACTAGAATACTAAGTGACTTGGGAACGACCAGAGAAAGCTGCCAAATTTCCTACCCGTAAGATTTTTTTTTTCGAAGGAGCACGCCGTTATTTTTAACTCCTTTGTTCAATTATCTAAAAGCACTTGAAAAATCTTGATGAGCAAAAGCTAAGCTAACAGGATTGATTTTTATTCTAAGGACGTCATGTTATACTGCATAAGTGACGCAGGCATAGCCACAGCTGTTGCGATTAAGCTCGTCACTAGTGACGACGTTTTCTCATCGTTTTGATAGAGCTTGAAAAACGTTTGGTAGTTTTTTTGAACTGGGCAGCTTTTCGCTTCTGACATAACCTAGCTACAAAATTGGACTGGCTTAAATGAAGACGGAGAACCAGTCAGTTGTCGCAATGGACTGCGGAAACGCGTTAAGCACAGCCAGCAGCGTTGAACTCACTTGGTAGCTTGAACTCTATGAATTGACTGACACCAAGGAAAGGTATATCAGCGGCCCCTCATAGCGGTGATCATGAATTCCGCCGAAGGAGAAAATCCCGCCTCTGTACACTCCGTCTTCATCCTTGCGTAGAAATCAACAACATTTTTTTATAGACTCTAAGCATGTGATTACCCTGGATCTTGGTTACCTCAGATGCAGTGGAGTTGGTCGTGCGGCAAGGTACACGAAGCTAACTTATGCTGAAAAGCTGATAAGTACGGTACAACAGTTTCATTGTTATTGGGTTTTTGAAGCAATGTGAATCTCAGGGGTCTCCAATGGGAGACGGCTTAACAACCTTCGGGTGAAAAATTGAAGGTCTGGCAAGGTGCAACTGATAAGTATTTTAATTAATTCGCATTAAACAGAATTCTGTTAAACTCATTCTCCAATAGCACAGTCCACATCGTGAGTTCACTTGGCGCCTGGATTTTCGGTGGACGGTTACCCAGAAGAAAGGTTTGCTCGTCGTGTAGCATATTCCTACTCTAAGGCTACTTATTACGTTTTAGCGGTAGCCAATCTACGCCAAAACAAGTGCGTCTCACTTGCCTGCTGAAATGTCTACTGTAAATAAGGCATAAATACTGACAACTCAAAGCATTTGGGAGTTTTCACGCAAGATGAATGTGCATGAAACGGTTTTCCAACTTTCTTGTCTTCACCTTAAATCAGATAAAAGAAGAAACTGGAATGCAACACAGCGTTCAGCTAATTTTTCTGACATTTTTGGGACCTAAAATGGACATCCGCCTTAGTGGATGAGGAAGCTATATACGGGTGGTGGCTAAATAAGATGTGGATAAAAGATAAGTGGTCCCCTTTGAAGTTTATATATTCCGATGAGGTTTTCCAAAAACCTTTTCTTTGGAACAGTGACCAAACACCCGGGAAACATCTGGAAAAATAACACCATCAGATGACCGATGGCGACTCAGGGCTTTATTGATTACTGTTTTGTGTTACTTTATAGTAACACACACATTACAGTAACCTTATAATGGTAGTATACTTTATAAAGATAGAGAACCGGTGATGGTTCAGCCAGAAAGATCGGTCAATCAGGCTGTCAGTGCTTGACCACATTGTGTGGGTTCCGTGACTGAAGGATGGACAGATCTATATCCTGTCTAACTGAGAGTTAATCACAATGCTTATCCGCCGCTCGTGGCTTGTGGATTAGACCTCAACTGCTAGCAAGGGGGTTGGGAGTTCAACCCACTTCGGACTTTTAGTGTAAGGTGATCAATTAAAGAGCATAATTCCTGATAGAACCTCATTGCCAGATATTCCGCGCAATCGTGGCAGAATCGCCTGAAGCTATTGCATTTGACAGGTTAACGGATGGGATGCTATCAGATGCCCATCGAGGAGAGATGGTTACCCACACAAGAAGGTCTGAAGGCGATTCAAACGTTTGGAGTTCTCCGATGCGGAACTCGTGTGCTGCTGCTATCATCTGTTCAGATTTTCTGCATCCGTCCACAAAGCTAAACAGTTGTGGCCGAGAATGGTTTTGTACTGGGAACGTTTTCATTAGCTCTTGTACAAAGTTGGGGTAAGGAAGAAAGACATGTCTTCCAGTGGCAGGTCCGCTAAATATCCCTTTATCCGCGCCAGTTAAACAACAGTTGATTTTGTCTTCGTTACCACGATAAAATATGTACAATAATTACAAGGTTTGTAGAAGTGTCGCAGGATTGAATCTTTTATTACCAAGTCGTGACACAAGCCAATAAATGTTAGCGATTGACGGAAAACTGCACACTCAAGTTTACAGGGAATCCACTGCACATACTATCTGAATGTAGGATCCTTATGATTTTTCTCACTTTTGAAGATAGCAGGATATCAACCAGTAATTTACAACGTCCCTCTTCGGGCGTTCGAGCTTTATTTCTCCCGTGTAATTCAAAATTCCGTTTCTTGAACTTCCATGTTATGGCAATCAATTACGTAACTGGTCGGTGAAGCGTGTGGACACAAACTATACCAGTGAAGAAGCAACAGGCTTAAGTACGTGCCAATCATATGACAGACTGGAATAAAAATAGTTGCCGAGGGGAAAAAGTTGTGTGAAATTGACAAACTTATGACTGCACGAGCCTTCATAACAATCTGCTTATTTGACGACGCAGACAGGATTGATCAGAAGATGCTTTCTGAACAACTAATCGGAAAGCTGAAGTGCTTTGTTTGAATTGTCTGTTCCACCGAAGTAATGGTGTGTGCTTATTGGTTCACCGTGTTCTGGTCTTTTGTGGACAATTTGCATTCTTACGTTCAGTTCTTCAAGAGATCTGGTGGAAATCTGTAGGAGATGGAGCAGACCACATCGATATCATCTTCGAAGAGGAGGAGAGGGTGCGGGCCTTTTTGGATGAATTGACCAAAGTCGTCTCATTCTTTGGTATTCACTTCGCACTCATAAAGTTTAATGTCATGCCGCTGGACATACAGTCACTGAACACGCCAATTACAATCCAGGGAGAGGCACCGAAAATTGTGGAGCATTTTGCGTATATTGGAAGTTGTATTAGTTGTGATTGTTGTGTGCAGACGAGCTCAATGCATGAATCAGCAAGGCACGGGTTGCGTTTGCCAATTTGAAGCACCATTAGCGTCAAAGTGGTGTACCCCTAAAACTCAAGAGACGTGTGTATCAAGCTACAGTGCGGGCTGTTTTGTTGTATGGCTGTCAGACTTGGCCTGTTCAAGCAGCGGAACTGACACGTCTTCAAGTGTTTGACAATGGTTGTCTCAGAACCATAGCTCGTGTGGGTTGATGTCAGCGTATCCCTAACGCGGCAGTTAGAAAGCGAGTTTTTGGTTGTGCAACGGCTAGTTACATTAAAGAATGTGTCCAGCAGCAGAAGCTGCGTTGGTTGGGTCATGTGCTGAGTATGCCGAACCATCGTTTGCGGAAGAAAGTGCTGTTCCCTGTGCTTAATTCAGAGTGGCGGACCTGACAGAGGGGTGCGAAGGAGATTACGAAACACATGGAGGCTGTTGGTTCTACTCGCCTTCCAGGATGGGGACCGCGTGATCCTCAGTGCGCTTGGTTGGAGACGCTGCAAGATATGGCTGCCATCCGATATCAGTGGCGATCTTGTTGTCAGTTTTTATCCAGATTGCCTTAATGAAAGTCTCGAGGTGTAGGCACCTCGAAATGATTGTGGTAAGCTAGCACTAAGTCCCTTCTCAGTCCACCTTTATTCTTTCCTTCACAATAGGCCTTTCAAATAAATCATGGCTGTAAGGCAGCAAAACATCGGTGTTACACACCGATGTCATGCTGTCCATGATGATGATGATGGTGATGATTTCGTATGGGTAATAGGACCGCCATTTGGTACGAAAAGCCTGATTGTCAAGTTTAATAGACAGCATCGAGGAAACTCTCAGGATACAACCGGTAATGTAAGGCTGAGCGTAGATCTCGAAACCGCCGGCTGATCACAGTCAAAGAGAAGTGCGTTACTCTCCCAAGTAACATCCACATTTTTTTATTTTTATTTAACGTGTTCCCTGTTGGAAGTTCATGAGTACAAAATTTTCCGGACTTAATTAGAATGCATGTTATTTCTTTCTTCATCTCACTAATTTACCAAACTCGAATATTCACGCAAACTCTATTCTAGGGGAGGGGGTTGGGACAACGGCTGTTCTAATCCAGTGCAAGTTGTCCGGTGTGCCCACATCTCATTCAAGCAGTTATGACTCATCGGGAGCGAGTGGCACAGCGACTTTAGCCGAGCCAACACAGACCATACCAAGATTTTTCGCGCTGGCTTTCATACTCTTCTGTCAGCTCCAAGGTTGGTCACTTCTCCACTAGCGCCGTTCTGGAGGCTTTGCATGCGCAATAAGGCACCACAAATTCTGACACTGGACGCATTATTCGGCAAAACACAACGGAAAATCGCAGTGGAAGTTTCAAAGAATCTGGTCTATGCGATCCTAAATGTTCACGCACTGAACACATGTATCACACCAGATCTGGAGCTAATAGAACGTAAAATGTTGTACAACGTCGACTGTCGTTATTTCTGGCGGAATGTTCAGTCGCTGAACTTTCAGGAATGAGGTTGCACTTTGTGGATGCAAAGCGTATGTCCAAGAAATGGGTTATGGGTTGGTTCTTCCAAGATATGTGCCACTCTGTCCTCCTTGAAGACAAGTGCAACATCGCACGTGTGTTCCAGATCGATAGAGTTTTCCTCAGCAACTATCTCAAAACGAGGAGTTCGGAAACCTAGCAATCGTTTCATCATGGCGCTGGTAACTCAACTGGATGAAGGTGAAGGAAGTCAAGTTGGTCCTTCCGGGGTTACCACTTCTACCGCGGGTCTTTTCTGGAAAATGAACACAAACATCTATCCATCCCCGTTGTCCGGGCGCGACCCGTTCATCCAGATAGTGGTCAATAAAGAAGACAAACTCTGACTGTGCCGCGTTTCTATACAGGTGTTACAAATTTGGCCACTGACAAAGGCGAAGAAAATATTAACACCTAGCCAACTATATATCCGGGTTGTGCAAGCCAAATGGATCAAGGGCTATCAATGATGCAGAGGTTTTAAGCGTAAATCGTGCGCATACCTGTATTATGTTACATGTTGCCGTAGGAACCTGGTATGTTTTCTCATTTGAAATCGCAACCGCAGGAAGTCCACCCGATTTGCATAGATTTTTTAGTGATCTCTCTTGGCTGACCAAAGCGTCACATCATACGGAAAAGATTAATGATATTTGCTACTAGCATGTTTCTAGTAGTATCGCTGCTGTGGGTAATGAGCATACGTTGTGGATCCCACGGTAATTACTGGCGTCTTGTGCGGTCGATCAAATATGTGCTTTATTAGGCCCACCGCCTGTGTTTACATAACGACTGAAATGTACGCGAAAATTTTTCACCATAATGTATCATGGTTTCCTGTTGCTTCAAGAGTGGTTTGCCAAAGTCCCGATCAAACCCGAAGGATACCAGTTTTACAGTCACAGGCGGTTTTTGAATTCGCTTGTTTCCGGTTGTGTAGGTTTGATTGAAATCGGTGCATCATGCAAAAAATTACGCATGTCTGTTCGTCAGATTTCGAAGTGTCGTCGGATTTCCGGAAGTCTAGATATAATGTGAAGGCTAGAAACTTCCGAAGGGTTCTCGTATCTGTTGGCAGACGGCGCGCTTTGACAAACTAGCGCGAAGCGCATTGGCGTAGAGACATTAGTCTAGGGAACTCTCGTTTGAAGTTGTGTCCCGTGGTCCTCATCTGACAAAAACGCCTATATTCTACCACCCGAGGTTACTAACTTGCATTTTAAAAGCGCCTGTATTTTTGAGCCTGTATCCGTTCGTGGGACGGATACCTGGATTTTTCTTCGAATAAGAAAGTTACTGTTGGGACCGCTACTCAACATACAGGTTATTGTAGAGTGAAGTAGAAAAGTATTTCTTTTATCAAATTATGTGACCCGCTTATGACATAATATGTGTGTATTTTTAACTGGCTGACTTTACCACCCGCAAAACCGTGGTCCGGTATTTCTGATCCCCAGTGAACTTGTTCACACAAGAGATTGCCCTGCTGGCATCTACGTGAGAAGTAGCATTATATTCAAAATATTATCGCACGATGCAGTGCGTTTTTTCCCCATAACTTCGTTTTGTTGCTGTCGATCGGTAGATCAGCGTATTTTAATGGACACCAGAGGAGCATCTCGGTGGGTTTGTTACACCAATTAAGAAAGATACACCAATATAGAATTCCAAATTCGCCTGAGTCTCATAGGTCTAATCAGGTCACTAGAAGCACACCGCAGATTAGCATAGAGAACATGACCGAGGGACACTTTCGCTGAGGTTTTGCACTATTAACTGTAGGGTTCGGCACACAACCACTAGCGTTTGCCCTGAACTCCGGCGTAATCCCGCAACTGCGGCTTGGTGCCTGACGTGTATAAGACCAGCGATGACCTGATCACTATCTTGCATGTGGCACGTCCGCGTTCGCCCCCCTTCGTGATTGTGTTTCCGAATAATATACTCGGGAGTGTTACTGTTTGACAATGTGTCACTTGTTGAGACGGCCGTTGTGACGTTCCACTAGGTCGCATTGCATTCAGAGCGTACCGGTTTGTTGCATCTGGTTTCTTGCCTTGCGGACAAAACTATTTCCGTTTGAGTTGCTTTGAGATAGGATAACTGGTAAATTAAAGGTCATTCCTAAGATAAACTCAGCATTTTCTGTCTCTTTTTGGAAAAGATCTATTGTGTTTGATTGAAATATATATGATTGGCGGATTAGTTCGAAATGGACCAACAGGAACTGTACTGTCGCGGACTGTATCTGGTGTGTGCAATGTCGTGTTGTGCATACTCGTGAATCCAAGTGGAACAAAACAAAGTGCCTGGCTACTTGAATCGTTTGGGTAATAGGAGGGTGAAGCGTTAGTTGGCGGTATTCGTCTTCCCATACTCCCATCTAAACGCACAAAAGAATAACCCTTCGATGGTTTTTGTGCGTAGTTCAACAAATGTGAAATGTCAACCTCGGCCGAAACATTTCGTCTTACCCCAAACAAGCACTCTAGTTCCAGACAGCTGGCGTTATGGGAGTTGCGACTGGTGAGAAAGTACGTATTGGTAACTCCCCCATTAGTGCGCTTCTCCGCCCCTGGGATTTTCCGTCTTCGCCTGGTTTGCTCCGTACTCAGCATTCAGCTTGCCGAAATGGCCACCCCACAAGACATTGCTTTACTAGAATGTATGCGAACACATGAGTGTTGCTAACCTATCCACCCATCCGTGTTCAGTCACCATCAGCACGGAGTGCTCTGAATCGTCTTATCGAGATTTACGTGTGATCGAACAGCCAATCAGAATAATTGGACTGGCTTCAGAAAGGAGATTAGAGAAACTCAGTGACTCTCAGCGCAAAATCATTCCAGAGAACTGGATTACAGACAGTCGTACTATCAGGCTCATGTCCCGGAAACAGTTGTAGGGCACAGCAGTTTATGTAAGCTACAGACGTCCAAACTAACTGCGGTAGCTCGGGCACATGGTGACCCCCACAGACTAGTGAACCGGAAACGCTGATAAACCACACCATCATTAGCTATAGCTGGTGTGCTTCAGTTTCTGATTGCAGTTGGTTCTGAAACACCTTTGTGGGCAAAGGGCACACGTTTGTTCGCTTCTGTTTCACATTGCTGCTGCAGCTGTAGCACGCAAAGTACGCACAGCTCCCCTGGACATTGAGGAGCTCTCTGACACCCACGCGACACAGGTCAATCAAAGTTAGCCATCGAACGTCCTTCCCGGCGAAAGAGTTTTCGACGCTGATTCTTCCTGGAAGATACCATCCGCAACCCTACAAGATGCTGGGCGTGGGCACTGGATCTTGAGCAAAACCATAAAATTGATCAAAGCTAGGTGAGTTATTCCTGCTGGTTCACAAAACTACTCGATTATTCGTCAGACTTTATTTAAAATACAGCAAGTATGAAGATTGGACTGTGTGTGTTAACTACCATAAAGAGACCACGCATATTTATCGGTTTGATGCAACATGTAATGGCGCATTTGTTAATATGGTAAAATGGTCTAGGTTGTTGCTACTAGAAGCTAATGTGGGTTGTGAACAACTTCCCAATTTTTTCGACGATGGTCGCCATAAATTGGAACCATTATCGAGCATTCACGAACAGTCTGCATCAACGTCGAAAGGTCGACACAGCGCTTTGGGTCACGACAAGGGCTAAGTCGGTTCTCCTGCAGTTGCGGCATACACACCAAAGCACATTTTGTGGAGCTGTGCGCCACGATCGACTCAGCCAAGTTAACTGGGACGATCATTTGCGCCCGGCAAGAGAAAATTCTTCAGACGAGATGCAACTGGGGATTTCGCCATCGCCATCAACCAGGGCAAAAAGGAAGCCTATAAGCACAGGCAGCTTGATAAAGGTTGACGGACAAAATGCATTTATTTGTTTCTGAATCCCTCATTGATTGCAAGTTCATTGCCCGGAGCTGTGTACTGGATAAAGATTACGCGTGAACACCTGCGGGTGACCCGATGGATTGGCCTCGAAAGTCTTCAAATCAACCACTCGGGCGCTCTTCTAATATGTGATAATATGTGTGATAATATGCAAGTAAATATCAACAATACACGTCAGACTGGAAGGGATGATTAAAAAGCTTCCAATGTGAATGCTAGAAAAACAGTGTATTGGGGCAAACACAAGCATGTCAACTATAAACGTACGGACTTGCATGAGGAGAGCAACCACTGGGTGCGTGTAGTAAAGTACTTATGTGCATCGTTATTCAATCAATCACGAATAAAATCGTCTATCAGGTCTATCAAGAAGTTTATAATCATTCAACAGTGTGGGAAACACATTGACGTTCTGAATGAAAACGATTAATTCTCTTATGTAAGACTTTCATCGTCCAATTAGTCACCCAAGGCGCGCGGTAAAAATAACGCCAAAAGACTATTTTAGCTGATAATCGCCGGCGTATTTTACTTGAAACTAAAGAGACAACCTTGTTTCTACTGCCTTTTTTGTCCTGTTTAGATAGCCGAAATTTGTTAGAATCACATTTTTGAAACTACCAAATAACTCGAGCTTGAGCAAGGATTTGGGTATTATCTGGACACAGTTAGAGCCTTTCACATACACCTGTCAATGCATCCCATTGTAGGAGTTCCCCGAAAGTCTAGCCTAAAAAAGTAAGCGGGGAATCCTTTTTTACATCATGTAGAACACACATTATTTTGCGATATATTGTACCTTCGAGAGCGTTTCCTTATCGTGAAATGAGTCCTTTGTCCATGTCTGATATTCTGACAGACGTTGTGGCCTACTGCAAGATGGAAAGTTCAGGAATGATCGCCCGACGAATAGTGTCCCCACTGTGAGCCTGCGTGTAAATAGGTTTTTGCCAATAATTTAGCTCAGCACTTTGTGATTTTATTGCATCACCGGGAGACCCTACATTTTTGTATACATTCTGTCCATTTTTTCGACATGTATACGTCGAAATGAACTGCTCCGACACCGTTAGTGCTCCATTTTTTCTCCCGTGTTATTGACGCACAAATGTCCCTGTATATTACGACGTTGCTATAATAAGTCGTTATTTTGAAAATAACGCCTGGAGCCAACGTTTGTTAAAAAACTCAGACTACTGTAAACAAACAAACAAACAGCACAGGGAAGGAATGGTTGATACGACAAGTCAATCAGCTAGAACAAAATATGGTGAAAATCACTTTCCAGATGGGGATTAACATTGCGTGGGCGCATGCTGACTTGCTCCCCAAGTAATAAATAAATAAATAAATAAATAAATAAATAAGTAAATAAATAAATAATAATCAAATAAAAAATATGATTAACACCAGTGATCTATCTGGGAAGGCGTCGTTTGTGGAACAGGTCAAAAAGCGCCCATGAGATGTGTCCCATTCTTGCACGTGCGTTGAAGTCCAAGTGCGATTCCATCTCCCTGCTGATCAGCTGCTTTTGGTCGACCGGATAAGGCTTCATCTGCCAGCCGAGTGATCGCCAGTTTGATTCCCTGGAGGCTCGTGAGATCTTCCTACAACAAAACCTCGGGACAGGTGTACTTAAAATGTGCTTTGATGATTTTGTTTGAAAAATCCATTACAGTCTCGTTTCCCATAAAAGGGGTCTGTACATTTACTGCATGTAACGACATGAAAAATCGTACCCAAATTAATCAGTCTATCATGCTGGAACGTCCGAAAAATTTTCAGATTTGGCAAACTTTATGATGGACCTTTGAATGTGTCTGGTTCAGATAAATGATAACGTAATTGATTAACTAATTAATTAAATAGATTCATCAGAATTGTTTTCGAGCTATCTGATGAGGCTGTGGATGCTAGCGACATTGTGCAATACATGGATACGTCTATATGTAGAAAAATTTTATTAGCCTGTCGGTTGCCTGCCCGGTGTTGACTCTCCAAAAAAGAAAAGGGTTTATAGATCCCGAGTTGATTTGTTTGCCAGGGGCGCCTGGTGTAAAGTGAGAGAAGTGTTTAGTAGAAATTTCTTCTTTCTCTCCAGACTGGGTTACTTTGTCTAATAATACGCACCGTGCTTATCAGATTTGGGGGGATGTTATCCCTAATGGATAGTCCGTTCTTCTGTATTATTCAGGAGTTTGGTAGAGCAAGAGCACCAATCTCCCAAATCATGTTGCAGAGACTGTTATTTGTATCCCTCACAAACCTATCGAGAACATCCGCGCAGGGCTCTGTTACTTATGAAAAAAAGGTAGTACGGTAAATCGACTTCCCAGTTCCTCCTGTAGCAATCTTCACCAGATCCTGTCCTGCAACCCTTTCACCTTCACAGGCTTTCGTTTATGAGTCTGAGAAGTCCTGAAGTCTGACACCGTCTTGGAAACATCCCATGGACATGGCATTTTATAGATGTACGCCGTATGGCCGAGACTGGCAGGGCCTCATGAGGTAGATCTGACTGACCGCGGTATAAATGGGATCAAGAGCGTAAGAAGAAATAGTCAGTCGTTCCGCCGTGGCATTTCAAATTTCTGTTCAACTCGTATACCAAGGATGATATCAGCATCCACTGGCTCCAGTTGCCAAGGTATAATTATACCTGTTGAATAAAGAAACAACCACAGTTTGCCAAATCCTATATGGACTACACACCGAGGCGAACATATGTATATATATGTCATGGGAGACAGTAACATCGGTGATGACAGAGATGAATTGCTGCTATACAGGCGCAAGGCTGATTTAATTGCAGTTCACGCAAATGGTCAATAAACGGAAACGTGTGGTGGGAGTCGTTTTGAGGCTGGCCTGTCGCAAGACTACTGATTTACCTACACATTCTGGCATTCACCTAAATAATTTTGAAAGAAACTAACAGTACACTTGCCCCTGACTCTCTTAGACGCTATTTCTTGCACTGCTTACTGCCATGCCCCGGGAGGGTCCAGTAGAACCCCCCGCGGAAAGTACACTGCGCTTAAATCACCTAAGCTCACCAAAACATCTTTCGGGCAATTCTGCCAAGCTTTAAGTTGTCCACATGGTGGTGTGTGCCAGTGTGAAGGATGCGCACCAAACAGTGATGTTCCTGTCAGACGATGATCCAGCATATGTAGCACGCATTCGAGCTACCTTATTTGAAGGAGCTGGGTGTTTCCGTTGCTCAAGCCCCTACTGATTATTAAAAAATGATCGCTTTACGACGACGTGCGATGCCTTCCTGGGCAAGTTCATGAAGATTGGCCGCATCATCTGTCCACAGAGGACACGTCACGCAGCCAAATAATAATATTTTGGCCTCACAAAAGCGACGCTTGAGATCCGTCACTGACGCCGTCATTGACGCACATTATAAAACGTGATTTTGACTACTAGATCTGTTCAGTGATTTCAGTCACCCAAACTTGGACCAGTGCAACCACCGAATTATGCAAAATTATCCATCGTCTCCGGTGCTTACCCGCAATTACTGCGAGGCCCCTTCAGAGGTTGTGGGCAATGATGCATGAGCGCGCACATATGCATGCGTGTGCATATATCAGTATAGCTGTAGACAAGGCAACAAAGCGGGCTTATCATCCAAAAGAAAACAGGGGTCTACAGGATAGTCGTATAAAGAGGAAAGCATAGTCTCGTAGAGAGGTGAAGCCTGATTTTCATGCATAGAAGAAATTATTCATGTCATATTGGCCACACTTGAATTTCCGAGTGTTTAGTGTACCAGATGTTTCCAGTTGTCAGGAATTCTAATTTCGATACATTTAGTTGGAACCACAATCTACCGTTAACTGCCAAACCAAAGGATGCCAAGTTTGCATCACAAATGAAGTGACATTGGTTCTAAAGAACATAGGATTCGTGGGCAGTCTGCGAAGATAAAGCTTCAGACCTATGTCCACAACAACAAAATTTCTTTGGGCGCAGGTTTAGCTAAGCAGTCGTGTGAAGTCCAAGATGGTGTTGGACCACTGTGCTTTGCACCAAGTTGGTTGACAGTTGTTGCAATCCGGTGGTTTAGTCAATTCGCCTTCTGTTAAGTGTGTTTACTCAGAAAGCGGGTGTCAAAAGAATTTACAATTTAGCTTCCAAAATTTGAGATATCAACTATTTGTACACAATGTTTTGTGAGCTTAAGAATGTAGTCTGACTCGCTAACTCTGGAGGCTAAGCAGGGCCCATAAATAGTGAATGTATAGCAAGCAGTAACGACTTTTCGGTTATTTTAGGTAGCTAATTATTGCCATTATATTTAGTGTACTTTTATCAATTGGTGGTCAAATTCGCGGCGCTGTGGCGTTATAGGTTGATGATGGCTTTGCCGATATCCCTGACACGATTGTGAGTCGCCTAGCCTCCACATTGTGAAGAAGCAATCAAACGTACGACGTTTACGAATTCTGAAGTGCCTTTATTTTTTCAGTTATTCCGAAGAACCAATCGATAAATTCATACCAACTGCTATCAGTATAGCTGATATTCAAAAGTCACCTGTGCTCCAACCACTCGCATTAAGTGGACGTTAATCAGGTCCCCTTTTCGTACATTAGTGGACAATATGCGACTAGAATAACCCTGAACTCGAACAGGTCTACGTTGTAGACACAACACGTGGATGAACCAAAGTTCACCGGATACATTTTTTCTGGGTTACAACTATTTATATTCTTGTTCCCCTTTATCCTCTTCTTATTCTGCGTTCCACCAGATCACCAGCAGAGCACAAATCAAGAAACTAACTTGTGGCATTTAACAAAACCCGCAACAAGATCAACCACTAAACATACATCATTCGGAAGATCCTGATTATTTCCAATCCAATTAAAACGAATCGCTTCAGTTTTACAATAAGTTGTTCCGAAGGCAATCTTCTGACTAATCACGATCGCATTGTCAAATGAACATATTGTTGTGATGAAACATTCACAGTCGTTGGTTAGACGTTCACAAAACTTAAATCCGTGGACTAGGAAATGCGTCGCGCGGCGCTGGATCTCTTTCCCCTCGAGTATCGCCGCCTCCGAGGAGACCTAATTCTTACTTATGCCCTGCTTGAACAAGGTTTGGCCAACAGTTGTTTCACCGTTGAGCCAGCAAACACGCGGCGGGGACATGGTAAGAAGCTATTGGAGTTCAGAGTGCACACATTTATCACGCAAAATTATTCCTCGTTTCATGTAGTAGCTGCGTGTATTAACCGACGGTTGTCCACGCTCCTTCAAGAACCCAGTCCGAAGTACTATTAAACACTTTTTATGCGAGTCCTTGTGCTGTAAAACTTACTCCCCCACGCTGAGAACTTAACGATTAGTGCTACACCCTTTTTTGCTTGTGCCTTTCAAGTGTACGTGAGTCGCTGAACGACAAGAAAAACAGACCAAGGAAACGTGGGCAAAAGCCTCGATCCTGTATATCAATCTGTGAATCCTTGAAAAACTAGCTGCTCTCTCAGAAACCGTTTTTATCCCGTTTTAACTCAATCCTGTTTCATCTCCACTGGTGTTTTTTTGAGTCTACACGTTGGGTTGAACAGGTTTGCAATTTTATTCTCATAACATCGAAATGCAAGTAACCAAACTGTGAAGTACACGGGAAAAATAATGCTCGAACGCCAGAAGAGGAATGCCCGCTCTCACGTAATCAAAGTATGTGCTGGAGCACGCGTAAATTTCAATCGAACCATCTGTTCAGGGTTATTTATACATGGACACATCAGCCGAAAAGCCACGTCACCATCTAAGTGTTGAAGTAGACAGTTCGTTCAGTACTTCTCTATTTATGGAATAAAAAGACACAGAGTGGCCGTGTTCGTGCCCTATCAGGTTGGCGCCTCATCAACCGAGGAATCGGGTGATCACTGCGTCTACTGCTCTTTACACTCAACAATTAGAGCGACAGGAAAATGCCAATGTACTCTGGGTAAATAGATCTCCCAATTTGATATTATTAAACACAGATTGAGGAGTATAAGTTTGGGAGACAGAATTTTCAAATGATCGAAAAAAATATCGGGAGTCCATCTTTTTTAAAGTAATTTTCTGGAAAATTGGGACTTTCGCCTGTTTCAGCAGTCACCCCGAAAACTTTGCTCAGTTTCTTCTCGGGTTTTCCCCAGTGAATCTGTATTCACCTTCTGGTTTTGCTCGTAATTTCTTTAAATTTTGGATATTTCCGCGAAAGTTTTGGAAACATGATGGGTCAGCTGATTAAGCCATCCCATTTGGTACGATGTATGCTTAATTCCCCAAAAAAGATGGATTTTGTGAGCACCAGCCAATACACATTAATAAGCATACTATTAGACATTTGTACCCCATTGCAAAGCGAGTTTTGTAAGCCACCGACCTCCTAATAGGGAATCCTTAAAACATTTTCTACATCACAATTTCCATGGACCACTGAATTTATCAAGTAAGGAGTTCATCCACAATGTTTCGTTTTTTTTCATTGGCTACTAGTATTTGTGTTAACTTTAATTAGATACCTGGTTAACAAATCAAAATTAATACTGAGCATCTTCGCCCTGATTGCATAGAAATATATTTTGCGAATTACTTTGTACATTTTCCTACCTTGTTGATGAATACGGTCCACAAAATACCCTAGGTTATGACCAATATTTGCATCTGAATCAGCCTTAATTGTATAATTAGGATTTATTTTTTGAAGGATAAACTTTATAGTGGTTTTACAAACAGCGTGGGATTTTGGGTCCAAGCCAGCAGGGTACACTGGAATTTTCAAATTGTCCGTTCGGCTGAGGGAAGCTTCTTTCCTTACAGCTAATATCTCACTAGAATGCAGACAAAACAGAAAAGAATATCTGTTGAGTTAAACGTTTTATCGGATTCCCCAAAACATCGGGTAGTATACCACATATAACATATCACACATCACAAAAAGGCACTTCACGGATGCATCGGTTAGTTTTTTGGTGTTATGTTGTAGTAACTGAAGAAAACCAGCGGTGGTATCATGCAGGATGCCGCTTACTGTTAACGTTCAACTCGGAAAGCCCATTATTGAAAGCAGTCAGAACTTGTTCACACAATATTGCTTCGCTGATTGAAAGATGAATGGCTCTATATCCGGTCTAGGTGATAGCTACTTACACCGCTGATCAGCCGCTGTTGGCCGTGGGATTAGAGTTCAACCACTAGTCGAGGGTTGCGAGTTCAACCACTTCGGCCCTTCAGTGTCGAAATCAGTACAATTCTACTTCGTATCCACATCTCCGGTTGCTGAGGAAACAGTCTGATATTACTGGAATTCCTCGAGAATCAACGAAGTATCAAACAAAACGTCTACTTCAACACTTAGATGATGACGTGGCCTTCCGACTGCAATGTCCATGTGTAAAGACCCCTGAGCAGACATATCGATGAATGTTCACGCGTACTTCGGGATGTATTTTGATTACATGTGAGTGCGCATTCCTCTTCTGACGGTCGAGTTTTGTTTCTCCCGTGTACTTCACAGTTTCGTTGCTTGCACTTCTATGTTATGGGAATAAAATTGCAAACCTGTTCAACCCAACGTGTAGACTCAATCAACACCAGTGGAGATGAAACAAAATTGAGCACGTTCGAAACATAGGACAGGCTGGAATTAAAACGGTTTCTCAGAAAGCAGAAGCAAGTTGTTTGAACGTGAAACGAAAGACCGTGCATGGGCCTTCACAACAATCTGTTTATTGGCCAGAAGGTTGTTTTAAGAACACGTAATCGGAGAGCCCAAGCGGCTGTTTTGAAGTGTCGGTTTTAGGAAAATCATGAGCATCCTTGGAATGGTGTTTTACGATGTATTCAAGGCAACACATTTTGTTCTGGCGTGGAACCAGGAATGAGATGATGAGGTGGAAGAAAAAGAAGGGGCTGGAGAAGAAACTATTCCTGCCTTCAGGATAGTCCAAGCACTGCCAGCTGAACGTGGGATCCTCTATATTTTCTCGATTTTGAGTGAAGGGTGTAATTGCGCTACGACCAGGTGGGTTGTATGTATTTAGTTGTGACCAGCGCGATTCCTAAATTTGTACCTGAATATCACGACTGAAACTCGTTCTCCTGTATTATCGTACGAGATAATCACGGTCAAAGCTGAGACTAGACCAGGCCTCATAAAATGCGACGTTTAAAATTGGACGACTTTGAATGTTTGTATTTTTTCCTTATGCGTCTGTGCAATTGTATTGTGGGAGCCTAAGGTTTTTTATAGCGGACTTGTACACCCGTTTTCCTTTGGAGATCCGAGGGATTCACACTCATGCCGGCTCTCTGTAAGCAAGAAAACGTTGTCCGGTAATGTCCGGCTTTTCAGCACAGATAGGTTTCACTTAGGAAATAAAACTCATTGCAGGACCAACAGTTGTTAACCAGTTACCAGGCGATCACAAGTCCTTAGCCTGAAATCGAATGATCGCAACGCCTGTTGCTCCACACATTTCTATGTAAACATTACACAAGTATACAAGAAGAAAAAATCCGAGGAGGTATTTACTAACAGAGTGAGATGGCCATTATTTTGGAAGCAATAGCATTCATTGATTGGTGTTGTGTTTTTTGCCAGGATATATATATATATATATATATATATATATAAATTAGTTGGTGTGCCGCCCACGCAAATATTTTGCTATATGGCTGGTCTAACTCAGAAACGTAGTCCTTTAAAACGAAGCCATATGTCTTCATTGAGTGTGAAAACTCTGTTATCAGAATCTTTGATGAATAGCTGTAGTCTGGTTCATTTAAAGCCTGATAAAGTTTTGCGGTATCCGAATGAGTGGTGCATAGACACCCCGGATTGCAAGGCTTGTTGTGTAAGAATATACGCAGAGATTCTGCCAAAATGTGGTTAAAAACTATGGACTTGCATATGTGACACAGTGTTAGTGTCACTAAGAATAGGAATGCACTCTCTAGAGGGAAAATGGGAAAGGGCTCTCACACGAACGATTGTTACGCACACGTACGCTCCCGTTGTGCTCTTAGATTTTCTGCAGACGAGTGGGAACAAATGTATCATCCGATAAAAATGAGAGCCCTTTTGAGGTGACAGTATGTATATAGTGACAGTGTGTATAAACTTCATTGGTAGTATCGACTTATCGGTGAGGGCCAGGTTGAAATTTTGAAATAATTTAATCTCAAAGATACCATTTTTCGTTTATTGCTTACATGTTGCATGATAAAGGAAGAAATGATTCACTGTTTACGGTTTACAAAAACTGTTGATTTCTCTGCGGCGCAGTTTCGCACTCTACCGTGATATTTGACAAGCGCAAATAATGCAACGAACATTGATAAGCAAACATATAAACAAGATCTGGGTGGATACGGTAATTGTATGTACCTTTCTCTCCATGTCTACAGGCAGCGGTCGTCTGCTTACTCCAACCAATTGAAAGGCAGGCTGGTTTGTCCAGCATTATCAATGTTCCCCGGCTAGTGTACTTCTGAACAATGTGTGGTTATGGACAATAAAGGCGTTGTCGCCAGTGTAGAACTTTATCAGATGGGCTAGCTTCACCGGTTATGTAATAAACAATCAATAGATTCCGGGTGCAGCCTCTGAAAAAACATCGACAAAATAAAATTAACTTGTAATTATATGGCAAATTTCTGGTGTTCAAAGGTTTTGCCATCATCGAACGGACATAATAACAAAACATGCCAGCGAGCTTTTTCAATAGCAATTGTGAAAGCCGGTTGACCGGACATAACTAAATTATTGAAACCAGTACAGCTATCATGAAATGAGACGTGAAGGTTGAGGATGTCATCATTGATCGGCTGGCCTATCCTGGTTACTTGCCTGCAGACGTTTTGTCGCCAGTAGGGCAGACGTCGTGAGTGCGGGGTGGAGCGGGTACATAATCTCTACCATCTCGCCTTCACATGGTTTCAAAACGGCGTCTGCCTTCAGTTGATGTGGCTGACCATTTGTTGTGTATGCCTTCCGTAATCCTAGGGGCGCGTTTACGATATGCGTTGCTTTATGTTTTGCATTTCGATTATTCGATAGTTTGGTTAACTAGCTTCGACTTTTGTGGAAATTGATCCTGTCCGTCGGTTGGATGTATGTTTCCTTGAACACAATCCACAACTAAGAGACTATCAACATTTACTCCTCACCACGCCTGAAGATTGGGATTGACACGCGCCAGGCGGCAGAGGCATGCACATAAGGACTGAGGCCAAAATAACCAAGTACAAGTAGGCTTCACTATCAGTACTACGTCAGGTGACTCACCAAAGCGACAACATCTACCAGGCGCTAAGGGCGAAATAAGTCCACAACAGGAAATCGGGGGAGACACATGTAAAATAAGCAAGGAATTCTCAATTTCAGAAGTTAGTCTGTCTGAGAGGAACTTGCATCCAAATACCAAACCAAATTACCGTGTGGAAAGCAGAAGAACAATTAATTGTCCTTTTAAACTCAACTGGATTTTTCAGCAAAAAAAGGATACTACGCGAAGCGGCGTTATCCAGTAGACTAATCTAGTTCCAATACAATTAATAACTGCCAACTATATTTAATGAGAGAGACTACGGTGCGGCCGCAATTTAAGACACCTTTCATTAAAACCAGGTACTGTTGCAAACTTATTTAAGCGGACGCAGGCAAGGTAGAATTGCTCACTTAAGCTTGGCGAATATATCAACGACCACCCGATTAAACACCAGTATGCTTAACAGAACTAGCAAAATGTCCACGATTCCCGAAATAGAGACTGCTCCCTCGGCGGCAAGCTGTGAGAATTAGGCTGGATTTTGCCCCGGTAAAGTACAGCTCTACCATATGTTCACCTTGTGGCAACTTCTTCAGCAGCGTTACCAATTCCAAGGACTTACGTTGGTCATTGTCCATCATCTAAATTCTGATACCAACTCAGTCGACCGTCGGGGACTTTGGCGGCGTTTTGTGTTTTAAGGTGTCCCTTCCAAGCCATAACGCTTTTGAGGTCATAATAAGCTAACGCCTCTGCGTAAGCGCATGCATACAGCTGGAGTTTGATCGGGTTCCCCCGTCTCTGAAACCTCGAAAGTCGAAATTAATCTGGGAGGATCTATTCGCAGGCGCATTCGGAAAGTTTTGCTCAAAAACATTGTGTATGATTCATGTTGTTCTCCCCGGTGCAGATCATTTGAAAAAGTCAACCATTTTAGACAGCTTAATAATTCCACCATACGGTTTTGTATGAGCTTCAAACCTGGAAATTTTTACGTGCCGCTGCAAGGTTGGGTTGGATCAACCCCAACCCTCATGCTTCCACCTAAGCCAGTCTGCGTGGTAGATAAAGTTATATTAGTTACCTTGACATGGCTAGAGATGACGTTACTTCTCAAATCTGGAAAGTCAGAGGTTTTCCCAACCTCCAACACACATAGCGCCGACCTACATCAGCTTGTTTGCCAGAGGTAGTGTTAACAGTGTGGCAGTGTGATATCAAATGTTTAATTCATCGTAAACTTGACTGCGTGCACAGAAGACATACGGGAATTTGTCAGATTTTGACCAATGGTTAGTCCGAAGCATTGTTTGGGTGTGTTGGGAATACTGGCTTAGCCACGCTGAGTTTCTTACAAAAGGTTCGGAAACAACAAAATCTCGCACAACTGGTGAGTTGCTCATATTTCATGGATCACGCTGTTTAGGACACATACTCCGCATGCAAGCAGACCGTCCGCCTTGCTGAACACACTCCACTCAGCCCTGTAGTGAGTAGTAGCGGCAGAGAGGTGAAAAGTCTGTAGACATTCAACGAGGTATTAAAACATTAACCAGTAGCATCGGATTGACAGCTGGCACCACCCTGTAACTCTGCGCCGCAAGACTTACTGATAGTGACAGCCAGTGGCTCTCGTGCACCAAGGTTGTCGCCCTCAAAGAGAGACAGCCCACTTGTCAGAGCTAACACGTTGTCTCAAAGAATGACTCACTGACACCTCAAAAGTGTTTGAATTTAAATGCGTAATTTCCCTATTAAGAGCGGAATTTATCGATCATTGCGTTTTACGTTTGCAAATCCCCATCCCTTTAGTACAACTAAGTACGCCGATTTTTGCGGCGTAGAAACTACACAAAAGCAAACATCATTGGATTTGATATGCCGTATTGATTTTCTCAGTTTGAGTATGAACCGTGGCAGTACAACTTCGCGTGGCTGTGCATGGGTGTTTCTCTAGGGGTGAGAGGATGACCTAGAAATCCGACTGCATTTATTTGGATCCAGTTTATTATATTTGTATGACGTAATAAAAACGAGATGCTTCAATGCTGAGATGATTGTGCTCCACTGGTTTGGATTTTCCTTGGGTTGTTTGTTCTTTCTTGGACAATTAGCTTGAGGGATATTTTCTCGGTGGAATCTAGCGACACGTCATAATTGTTGTTGAATTTCACTGGGATACAAAGTAATTTGTCATTGAGATTGATTGCAACATTCCATTTAACACCGTGGTTGCCGATTTCTACTGGCCTCAAGAGGATCTCGATCTAATTTGGGGTTTCCTAAGAGCAGAAGAAACCCGAAGGAGCGAGGGAGAATCCTTACTTGAATGCGACAAGGCCGATACATATCCCTCATTGCGTGTTCAATTTGACACGCAACATGTTAACTAGAGACTGGAGGAGCTTTCGAAAAACGGTACATTTTCTGCATTGGCTCAAAATCATCCGCGTTAGTTATTACAATCATCTGGATTGCAAAGGAAAATTCATATGTTGACGTTTGAACGACATGTTTTTTTTCTTTTCGGCGTTTTACAAAATTAAATCAACATCAGCCTCCTGAGACTGGGTGGGCTGAAGTGCAGCACGACACAATTCTGCACCACGAAATTCCTCAGTAAATTAAGCCGAACGAAACACATTTTCAGCTGAATCTGGCATTTGCGGGAGGCTTGAGTGGATATCAGCTGGAAAACATCCTTGTTGAGATTCTTCAATTGAATGTTCCGCGTGTTTCTTTCAAAGCACTTTTAATCACGTATAACTATGGCTGAGTTATGAAAACGCTTAGTGATACTCCATTTAAAATAAACAATGTAGAGTTCGGCGAAATGAAACTATGGCTAGCTGATTGATAAATTGCAAGGTCAATTGTGTTGCGCTAGCAAGAATCAATAATTTCAGATCTAAGCATCAAACAACTCAACCCCACAGATGACCAGTTAAAAATACTTTCGTCCACGCGTTCTGTTGCCCTGGTTCATGCATACCCTCTACTTTCATCGACAAATTCTTCATGAAATTTTCCTTTTTAGAAAAGGGACAGATCACGAACCATTTGCAAATCTGGATTGCGCACATCAACTGCCCTGCCCGGATGAGTATTCGGACACAAGCTGATGTACAAGTTATTCACAGTTTTCGATATGAAATTTTCACGAATTGGACTTGCCAAAGCGAGCCGTCCATAAAACGATCCCGGTTAATGGAGATAACACTCTAGTTGTGGTTGCGTCCCACATGAGCTTTACAGGTTGATATTAAGTTTTTTTAGCCACAAAATAAACCATGGTTTATTGCGACACACCGAGTTTTTCCTGGGAGAACCTGCATGAAAATAAGGACCCAACGCTAAAAAGGACTGCACAAAACATTGAATTCTGGTTTCTTCTCAACGAATAAAATCCCCGGATTTAAGTACAAACCGAAGCATTTTTGGTAAACATTTTTGAGTATTTGATAACCCAGCATTCTTTCCGATTGGAGCGTCTCCTATATCACCGTTGACTGATATGTCACAGCTTACTGCGATCGTTTAAGTATCAATTAAGCAAAGTTCACATTTCCAGGTATTTTCGAGCATGAGCCACTTAGATCTATCAAGCCGCTAATCTCCTTGAAACGCTGTTTGATAAACAAAATTGTTGAAACTTCAGAGGACACTGCGTAGGGTATTTCTTGATATAGTTTTTCAAAAAATTGTAATAAAAAATACCAGCTTAAACGTACAACATATTAATGAACCTCATTCGTAATGTTGGAAGTTCGGAACGACCTTTGAGTACGCTAGATTGATTTTGAGAAATCCCATCATTTGCACATCAATTTGGTTCTCACTGAATGCGCTGCACAAAGGCAGCCTCATGTTTCACTGAAAACGCAAAACCCATCTCCAGATGTGTTGAAATACACAACAGTAAGTGAATGCAGCACCATACCAACTACCATTTGGATAAACGCCTTCATTTTCAAATGAGTTTGTTTTTGAAAAGTGAATTAAATGTATCCAGCTTAATCTGTATTTTTGATGTTAGTGGGCTGTCCAAGGGTTTTCAGCCATGGCTCATTGTCACATAAAATGCTGCAGAAATATGTGCCGCCTAATCCAAAACTGAATGCGAACGACAGTATTATCCGGTTTGTTTTAGAAAGATCTAATTTAAAATAAAGGTTATTAAAGTTAATTAGTTTTTGAAGTATTTCGCAGGCCAGCGGCCTCATAAGGGCCAATTCTGGGAAGTCGTTCTCTCGGTCTTTGTTCATGAACAAGCCACTTGGATCACTATAGCCGCTAGTCTCCTTGCACGAAGTTTGAGAACAAAAATTGTTGAAACGCCAGGTGATACTTCGATGATCAACTACATCAGCTTATTCGTACTTCATGTTTTCCCCAACTTTCTGTTAACAAAAAATATACTTTATAATGAGCAACGAAAACATAACACGTGGGTTGACGCGTAACATTTTGCCACCCGCCCTCTACTTGCGACTATCTTGTTACACCTAGATAGCTGCTACCTGTTGGCTTCCTCGGGGAAGTCAGTGGATGATCCACAAGCTGAACGACAGCCCAAAATAGCAAAATGCTCCTATTGCTCACACAGCCCTCGCCTCAGTGGAATTCGAACAAAATTATATAGCTTTTTGGTCTGCAACATTCAGACGTCCTTGTGAATAGACGACATTTGAAAGCATACCCATTGCGTCCTGTCGATCACACCTCTTCAAGTGATCAAAGTGACCATAGAAGGTTGGCCTGGCCCAAAAACGCAGGGGTAAAGCGGTACTGTTTCACATCCAGTGCAGCCGCGCCCATTAGGTGCCTTTTTAGCAGCGCCAGACGCTTCGGTTCTAAAAGTATTTCGACCGCATTAAATAATGCGCGGCCGTCACATTCAACCGTTGGGGGATAAGGGTGCGCGTAATTTGTTCCCTAGAGGGATAGCAGCATCGCTGCTCCCATGAATGTGGACAGGTTAGTCGCCTGGGGAGGAAGCCTTACTGTTTTTACAAACTTATCGTAGCGAAAAATGGGAATTTTCCTCCAGGCCACTCGAAATATGATTAAACAGAATGAAGGGACCAGTTGTTCTTAGTCGGGATGTCTCAGATGGCATTTCTGGAATCCTTAAAAATTAAGGGACTGGGTTTCAACCAGCAGAGCCCGCAGGATCGTTGCAGCACAGAAATCTAATCACAATGATAAGGTGATACCTTCATGTCCGGGATAAACCCGCATAGGTTCCCTCTTTCCTGAAATGGAGCATATGTGTGGAATAGGCAAGGTCTACCTGAGAAAAACGTTTGCAAACTTGCCCTATTTCCGCGTACCATTTTTAAAAACAGGATTAGGTTTTGACAAATATACAGAAACGTTGGTTGGGACCTTCAGGTATCTCACTTATTTCAACACCCTAACACCTGACCTTGAGAAGCTGCCTCGCCTGGAGTTCGGCACGCATCCTCTTACTGATAATACCACAGTGGATTTTGGTGCCCATCAACGGCAGACTCAAACTAATCGTTGCTCCTCCATGAGCGTAAAATGATCAAACCTTGATCTGGGATTCTAGGGGTTTTTCAGCGGCCTCATGAATATAATATTCTTACTATAATCAATGCTGTCCTACCTCAAATATCGTGTAGTGCGCTTAGTTGGAAATTATGATAAATTAGGAACTCCACGGAGATCCATCAGAGTTAGAGGTAAAACTAAATTAATGCGCACATCAGTGTACAGAACCGGAGTTCAAGTAATATATACGGCTGATAAAAACTGAGAATCTGCTTCTACCTGATGGATCCCGAGTGATTACATCGGTCAGAGATTTCAGCAACCTTACAAATAACCGGTTTCGTCGTCAAAGTCTCTTGGAAGTACAGTCCAGAGGGACGGAAACTGAGTGAACTTAAATTATATGGAAACACAAAGGCTGCCTCTGACAACTAACCAGAAATTTTATCTGGCATATTTTGCCGGGTCATGTTTGAATTCCTTGTTGAAGAAGATGTTGATAACGGCGAATTTTCATGAACTCTGGAATAAGAGGCTAGGTGGCTTATCAAGCAGCAAGTAAAAACAGACGGTTTCTGTATAGCAAGTAAAGCTGGATAGCCAGAAGGGTCTTTTGGGTATCAAACAAGTTCTATCTGGTTGACAGGTTTCCGGCTATCTTCGAACGGCATGTTTGAAATTAGTTCTGCCCCACTATTTTACTGTGCAGTGGGGTTGTTTTCAAGAAGAAACAGAGAAGGTGTAACTGTATCACAGCTGTTTTCACTACAAATGTTATAATGCAATTTTTCACAATATACTTGCGCGAAACCTGGAATGGTGAGCCCAAACTCTGTGACGCTTCCAGGACCACTGCAAATTTGAAGCTTTTTGTGAACTTAGTCAACTATCATTCAAGACAACAATGATACGGGCAAACCAATGCATGAACGAAAAGGTGATCATTTACACAACTGGACATTTTAGGAGCACTACGAAACCCAGAAAGCTCAAGCAAAAGGGCTCGTACATGCCATGCTTGTTGGCTGCCTTTTATTATATTCAAGGTAGACGAGCGGTCAAAATTACCCTGGACTCACTGGGGTGTGTCCATGGAGCGGATTACTGCATATCTTGTCTCGCTGATGGTTGTGCCCTAGCCGAGCTCCATAAGCTGGTACCTTCCAGTGCCTGAAGATGCGGTCGAATGTTGCATGGACAAGGCTTGAGAGATTGCGTCAAGCAAGCCTACTGACATGAAGGCACGAACTGTTAAACTGACCGCATACACATTTCACTCCTTAAGGACCAATATGCTTGCGCATAGACCGCGAAACATTGTAAAGCTTTCACAAGGCAAAATACTTCCAGGGTTGCTGAAATTTCTGCGACAGCCAAGTACTACTGATATCTCGTAGAAAAAGAAAAACTCGAGCCTACTGATGCCCCTTTGATATAAGCTTACCAGAATCACCACACCAGGACAACGCGATTACTTTTCGAATGCATGTGATATAAACGCGGAAGCGTGACAGGAATGCCATGTTGGGTAGATCAGAACTGTCGATATTAGCCGGATTGCAATCGCAATCCACCTAGATCTGCACTATTCTTGCCCTCCAACAACCACACAAAGTTCTCTTGAGTACCACAGTTATTCATTAGGGGATAAGGGCTACACTTCCTTCATTCACGCTCAGGAAAATCGAGGATAAAACTAACGTCTGAAATGCACTGTTTTTAGCAAGATACTAAGAAACTTGGACTCACGAGTGCGGATTGTATGGTATTGTGGGAAGTACGACGTTTTAGCCGCCGATCGTGTGCGTTAGGTTCCGTTACCTTGAAACCGAGTACGGCTTGGAAGAAAAGAGGACGGATGAATGTTGCATGTATGTGGAACAGCTTTTACGGTTGGTGCGGCGGGCCGAATAATTCAGCATAATTTCTAGGTAGAAGTGTACATCTCCGTAGTAAAGAGCAAGAAAGTTTAAAACTTCCGAGAATGATTTCGGGTGAGAAATCGAATAATAACAGAGATTTGCGGTTAGGATCTCACTATACTAAAGAATGCTAGTGTTTTCAATACCGAAGAGGTTTACTTAGAATTTATCACAGTATGAGAATTTTCTGCACGAAAATGTTTGACTCGATTACAGCTGTGTCAAACAATGCTGGTTTTGACGAGAAAACTTCAAAAGCTAAGAACATGAATGACGATGGACCCTTTCTGACAGGCAACTGCAGCCAGATAGACGTTATACACATATGGTAAACAAACCTCAAGATGAGATGATACTCCTAGCTAGTTACAGCAAACGGGCCTGGAACTCCAGTGAACGACGATGTACACTACACCTTCGACGTGAACCCATTCATCAGTTCCCACAAAATTACAACTATTGACTGCAACATTTAACTTAACGCCACGATCTACAGGACGGGTTAATAGCGGCTTGAAAAGCGACGTCCACACGAAAAGCCGTTCATGGAGTTTATTGTCTGAGTCGAAGCAGTTGGTAGGTTGTAATGTTGCTATCGCCGTCGTTCTTATGGCGGTCTCCCTGATCAAATGTCGTTGAGTAAGTGTTCTTCCCTTGCATAATTGCGTTTTTGTAGTTTTGAAGAATAGATTATATCCTGTCATGAGATGGGCTAATAAGTGTATACATACCGCTCAAGATTTGCACTGCGTTGTGGCGTGTATATCCCGCATTCCATTGGTCGGTTATTTAGCTCCCGCAAGGTGCCATTGTTCCTGTTCCACTGGATTGTTTGCTCTCTGTGTTTCTTTGTTAGAAAATTTAAGAGTTACTAAAGGACCGAAAAAAGGAATAATCGATACTGAGAGCTCAGATCTCAACCATTCTCCTCTGCCGAGGATTCCCCAAACATACATAAAGAGACAACATCTGTACTACCAATCATATCACTCACGAGGACCCAAAATTGCAACTTACCAAGTAACTCTGGAAGGGTCTGAGAAGCCTCATCAGCGGGACTCAACACTCCGCCAAGAATGCTGAGCGATGCTTAAAAATGTAAGCAATACGAGCAAAACGGGACAATGAAATAATGGTTTCGTTCACCGCAGCTGAACGTTTACATTGGCGAACCTAACAGCGTCCAAGATAAATGTCGCCAAACTAATCGACGAACAAGACATAGTAAATGGATCCAAAATAAGAGAAGACGATTGCCAATACCTTAAATTATGCCTGACCACACATTATGAGTTCAACAGAGAGTGTCGTAAACAACTACGAGGATCAACGATGGGAAGTCCGACTTCTGGGTTTATTGCAGAAATTGTAGTGCAAAAGTTGCAACCGACTGTATTTTTGTGATACACAACCCGCTGTGCATCGAACTTCTACGAAAACGACACTTTAGTCATCATCAAAGTGAGTAAACTAGAACAAACAGGCCAACGAGTAAAACACGTTTTAATGATATCCGAATCAAAATGAGAGAAGGAACCGATGGGCAATGCCATTCTCATTAATAGGGTGATAATAAGGCCAATACAGGGGGAAGTCCAGGGAAGATAAGATTCCGAATTCACAGCCACCACAGCAATCATCCGAACTGTCACAAGCAAAGCTGCATCCGGGCCTCTTTCAGGCTTACTCAGACGCACTGCGATATGGAATAATCAGGTAGGAAATGTCTTCCAGAATTCGGGAACAGAAATTAGTAAGCAAAAGACCCGACCAGTTTACACTCCTTCGCTTGCGCCAAGATCAAGATAAACACAAATTAGACTAGAGCAACTTTCATTAATTGGCCCAGGCGAGAACACAGAAAGAAAGTTAGGTCGTGGAAGCATTGCACTCACAAAAAAGTCACTAGCGTCCACGTCATCATCTGCCCAGTTTGTCGGCCACTTAGAGCAAACAAACCACGGAACTAAGCAAAGCGAAGCGGCAAAGCTAACTAGAGTGAACCGGTATAGAGGGGGCAGACAAAACAAAACAAAACTCGACGGGATAAATCCAGTTTCCCGGACTGCTACCAAACAGAAAATGTAGGTTCTAAAAATTCCGCAATCCTTTCACGAGCTTGGGTACCAGGATTTTAAGGGGTTCCGTTTAAAGAAGATCTTTGCGTTCGTTTTATCGAGATTATAAATGGATGTTCGGCTTCCGAATATAACCTAAAGAACCTCACATATACGCTGGTGGCAGCTGTTCAGCGGTGGTTTTCGAAGATAAGCGACCAAGGGTACAGTTCCACAGATTCACGGATTAACGGATTGATACACAGGATCGAGGCTTTGCCCAAGTTTTCCGGGTCGATTTTGTTCTTGTCGTTCAGCGGCTGTCATGCACCTGATAGGCACAAGCGAAAAAAAGTGAAGCACTGTTCTTTGAATTCTCAGAGCGGGACAGTGTGTTTGCCAGCACAAGAGCTCGCATAAGAAAGTGTCTAATAGTGCTTTGAACTGGTTAAAAGGAGCGTGGACAGTTGTCGGAGGAAGGTTGTTCCACGTAGCTGCTACACGAATTGGGAAAATATTTGCCTGATGAAATTGTGCGCTCTGTGCTTGAAAATCTTCTTACCATGTCCCCGCCGCGTACTTGTTGGCTCAACGGTGAATAAACTGTTGGCCATACCTTGTTCAAACAAGGCATAAGTAAGAATTGGGTCTCATCGGAGGAGGCGACACTCGAGAGAAACGGGATCAAGCACCTCGATACGCATTTCTTAGTCCACAGATTTGAGGCCTGCAACCATGTTTGTAGCAGCTCGCTGGACACGCCCAATGGGGCTTACGTCCTTCGTGAGCACTTGGTAGAAAACTTGGCTGGCGTATTCAACTACCGGTCTGACATATGCCCCATTGAGTGTTTGGATGTCCATGAGAGTAATATAGGAGAAGGTGCGCCGAATCATCCGCAGAACGGCGAATGCCTTTTGGGCCGATTTCTCATGGTGCAGTGCCAGCGAGATGTTTGAAGAGAGCCAGATGCCCAAATTCTTTCTGGTATTTATCTTCGCAGTATCTTCCTACAACTTCCGGTATTTGCGACGCTACTCGAAATTATCACCATACTGCTGATCAGCTTTTTTTCTGGCATGATTTTGCAGACCGATGCGGTGGTGGTAGCTACGGGCTGTCGTATGAGTAAAAGTACGATGATCTTGTTGTGCGCAACCCCACTGTGTTGAGCTGTTCGAACATTATATATATATATATATATATATATATATATATGTCGATCGCAGTGGAACACTCACTTGAAGATTATCGTGCTGTTAAAAGGAATTTCAATCTCTGGGTTTTCATGTTTTTCAAAGGCCTCCTGCTTCGGTTAGACTGAAGCAATGACAATTTCCTTCAGTGTTAATTAATATTTTGCACATAATGAGAAGAGTTTTGACGTTGCGTTGAATCTCACTGCAGTTGAAGTTAATGTATGGAAATAGGGTAAGAACTACCAAACAGCTGTTTTGTCGTTGTTACGGACCGCTAGTCGGATTATTGCGCTACATGTTCCACTTTTGCAGTTGGTCTTCGGCCACCTCACACAGCACTGGCTCACCATTTGATCCATTTCTCATGAAATTAGAGTCTCAGAGATCATATTACATCCTCTTTGGTGATGACTACTATCTTGAAGTCTTCCCTTGTTGCACGCGATTTCGTACTGAATGCAAACTCATTGCGAGCTATAACAGTGGGGCAGAAGTGAATTTTTTCCTTGCCATTCTAAGACCGCTGACGATGTTATCAACTTATCGAGGCTTGCATGTTTTTGCAATTTAACTTCACCCGCTAAACAGTAACGGTCTCCTTTTTATTTGAAGCGAAAAACCAACCAGTCATTTTCCAAAATACATGTTCTTTCAATTTTGTCCAGATATGTGGCTGGGTATTGACCCCAGGATAAATCTGAATGAAAATTGAGCTTGTCCGGGGAACGTTTGTCAGAAAGATGCATTTGTTATTTTTTACTAAATTTCTAATCTGCATTAAATTTTAGTTCCCCCTGTTATATCCACCGTTGTTCAGCTCCATTTCTTTAGTACCGGAACAAGACTCGCCAAAAAGGAACACAATAGTTTTGTTGCGAATAAGCGAGGGCAACAGTCATATGGAGAATCGCACTATCCAATGATCGATGGTGTTGGGTAATTGACTTATTGATTGACAAGCCTGGATGCTCGTCGGCTTCCCTATTGACATTTTGGTGGCGTTTGTGAGTCTCAGTAGGTCTCTAGCATTCTCTGGTGGCAGTGGTGCGGTTGGTCGATTTGAACTAAAAGCGAAAACCAGTGCTGAGGCTCTATGGCCTCTGTCAGTTGGTTTTATGGCTAGGCTCGTGAAAAGCGTGAAGATGATAAAAGTGGGAATTAGCACTATGGATAAACTGTATCAGGAATGTCAAAAGTAACCTTAGCCAAACCGAAGCCTTATTTCTTCACTGTTCAGAACCATTCTGCATCCTCTGATCGCGCGCAGTGCACGCACATTAAGTAGTGGGTCTGAAGATGCGCAATGAATGAATTATTTGTTTGGTTCCACAGCCCACTCATTCACACACACACACACAATAATGTGGAGCGGCTCCACCTGACATGGCGGTTCACACCAATACTTCGTCGTCGTTTAGCCATAGGACACAGGCTCTGAACATCACCATTTCATTTGCCTCCGCTACTTGTCCCTTCCAGCGGCTGTTTGCTGTTGGTTGTTCGAAATGACTGAACTTTTCTACTGGCCTGGCTTTCCCACGACAGGATAAAATATCCGGTAGCTGGAGTTTTTTAATAATGCACCAATCGTAATTGTAACTGCTTGGTTGCTTGTCACCCTGCAGATCTCGTAGCATGCACGCGGGATGAAAAACTTGTGTGGTGGATGGGTACGCCCTGCTGGGAGGGTCGCCCAGCTGGGAGGGTCGCCCTGTTACTTTTCACAATGGTGCGTTCGTATACTTGCCACTACGCAATTTTTTGCAATGCACCAATTTTTAATTGAAGCTGATAGCAGCGCTTCGGGAACTGGTGACCATTCCTCTTACATTCACTTTCTCTCCTAGGTTACGGTACAGTCCAACTCACGTAATGAATTCCAGATATACTAGGCCATCGTCTTGGAAGTCCACTCCGTCAGTCTTTATACGTTTGATTTCCATAACCACACGACCTCTCTGGGTGCTTATATCGGTTGGCTCTAGATCTCCTGTACTTTAATATCATATATTAGCGAACTCAACCCCCGCTTGATCGCACAAATCCACGCCCATCCTGCCTCATTTAATCATTTGTTGTAACCTCCCTAGTTGTGGTAAACGTTAAGTTTATTCTCTATCCATTAATGCACATTATACTGTCTGATAGCTTTACTTATCTCATCCCATTCCGTCGGCTTCCGAAGCTTCGACCTTCGGCAATGCCTTGCTCGGACTCCCTGTGTGGCTGCTATCCAATCCACTTGGCTTGTGATCTGCATCCACGGAGATCCCCACATAAAAAACGCATGCGATCCTGCATCGGCTTCGGTCTACCTCTGCGGATTTCCTTGGCCAACCTGGAAACAAATCCCGCTGCTTAAAGAGCTGCACATCACAGCCCAAGAACCTTAAACCTGATGTATGTCACGGGGCTGTCCAAAGACCGAAACATGTCAGGCCAATGATAACACGGCACCGCCACACCCAACTTCATGGCATAACCGCAACTATTCCCTTCGAATTATTGACCGTACCTCTCGCCCACTCCTTTCAGTAACTGCAAATAGGAACAAACGCTTCGCCTGTTCCCAGCTGCCTCCAGGACGCTTCCATTTGAATATGATGAACCTGTCTTTCGGATTCAACCATTTCGGTAGACTTTCAGTCAGTGCTATCCACAAAGTCAATAGTTTTCTGTACAGATCGCGTTCTGGCTTGTGTTTGTCACCAACTCACTCTTCCAAGGAACGTTTACACCTGACTCCACCATATCAGCGACATCAGTCAGTCTCCATAGTTTCACAGTACGCCATGATTTTGCGATTCCTGCTACCATTTATCCGCATTGCTACTCCCAACACTTCATCATCCTCACTTAAGTTTTTTGTGACCATGGCCGTAAGCCCAACAGTACAAGGCCATGAAGCCTCAGTGATGGTTTTATGTTTTAGTTCAAATTGACCGGCTGGATTATGCCAACTCTGCAGCTTCATCAGAACCCTTGATTTGGTTCCTAATTTTCCGCAATTTGCAGTTTTCTTGTCATGTGTCAAACTAGCTGCCTCCTGTTTTGCCCTCGCTCGTTTTGCTTTGCCCACCACCTTCAAATTCCAAAGTCTAGATAGAATAATTCCCATTGTTTATGACACTATCTCTTTTCCGCGCAATCCCCTGTATTCACAAATCCCCGCCATTCATTCTTTTATTCTGACTGTAACATTGTGATCATGCCTAACTGCATGCCACCCACCAGTTGGGAATTAACATTACTATTAATATTACTAGTCCCATCCAAGCTAAGACTATGAGCGAAACAATTGTCTTCAGACTGCTCTAATAGAAATACTTGTTAAGCTTTCTCTCTCCGAAGTTTCTTCGTCTTTGCTAAAGGGCTCAATCTTTGTGATCCACTTGACTCGGCCATACTTTCCACAAAGATGTTGTTTTCCGGAGTGCGTGTGGAGCAGGTATCAACGGAAACTCCGAAATGCCTAGTTTGTATTGTCACTTGAAGGGATGTTGGTTGTCACCTGCGAACGAAGTTTATATCTGATAACTAAGCTGTCAAGTTTAATGGGTGGAAATTCCATCATCTGGCTGTGACGAAGTGTATTGGTGGTGATGTTTTGGGTGCACGCACCTAAACTTTGAAATAACGGAGCGGAACTCAAGTTAGCGAAGCCTCCGCGATCGCAGTTGCCCATTCAGCCTTTACAGAAAGGATGCTTTAGCGCCGAAGCGAAACACACACCTGCGGTCAATGTACAAATTCCCGGGCATAGAATGGCGTCTGCTAATTTTGTACACCTATATCGAAAAAGCAGTATTGTCTCTATGGCTTTTGGTTGCAAGTCTTGGTTTCCTTGAGCGTAGAAAATGGGATATATTCAGTTTTCTGGGGACCGCGTCCTCAGAACCATGAGTGGTATAAGCTGGTGCTGGTGAACCCATAACGAGATAATTGGCAGGTGAGTATTTGTTTGTGTAGCAGGGGTTTCACCTTGACCTCAGAAGTAGTATGAGTACACCAAACCATTGTTTGCCTGAAGTGCAAACACAGTTCCTAGTCGCTGTCTGTTTGTTTAAGCGATACATGTTCTTATGGGAGTGAAAGCATAAATTTGTTGGGTTCAACTCCGCTCCTCTACATATGACAATCTATATTCAAGATTTTAAATTTGTAAATATTTTGCTAAAAAATTAGTGAAATTACATGTTAACCTTACCTTAAATTCCCCCCAACTACATCTCAAGGTTTACTGAAAAGATCATTCTGATCCCCGAAGAAGGATGTGTGATATTCTAAATAAATTTCCTGTTTTTCCGGGTTGAGGAAAACCAAAGCACCAAAAGGATCTTGAATACTTCCTAAAGGAGTAAAGAGTAACGCAAGTGCATAAATGACTACAGTATAAGTCACCCAAAGTAACTGTGAAATATTCCACAACTAGCAGCGGACCATAGTGGAAAGCGCGTGACGATGTAGGAAACTGAAGCCCTAACAAGGATTTTGACAGGATAATAGTCCATCGTTTTCTACCTATGTTAGATAACTCGAGCAAAATTTTGAACTTCACCTAAAATGATGATTAGCGCGAGAATGTCCGAGTCAAAAAGTTTGGAATCAGATGATCATGTGTCAGCAATTTTGGTCTAGCACCAACCGGGGAGCGATTTTATGTTCGAGCTAAAAAATTAACAGTGGTGTAAGAAAAGCCATTCTGAGTGCAAATGTGTCACAATTCGGTCAATTATTTTATCGTGGAGAATCTGACTGTGATTTGCGTACAGCATTTTTGCCAACACAAATACTGATTTGGTTTTTACCCAACAATCACTTCCGCTAAAGAAACGTCTGACCTAAACGTAGTCCTTACAAGTTGAGAAGGTTAACACTAGTATACATATGAATTATGCCGATCCAGTGCGTAGTTTTATAAAACGACTTGGGATTCATTTATTGTGGCAAAATTGCAAATCGGTGGCTTAGAAAGTGTGCGAAAAAAACAGTAGTAAAACGCAAGCAATGATCATGTGAGCTGTCTCTTTCTTGAAAAACAATGAAAGGATTATAAACGTTTCCTTCCAAGTTGAAAAAAACATTCTAATTTCGTTGTTGTATCTACCTTGCTGAAGAGAAACAACTGCCCAATCATTCACAATTGTGAAGAGCATATAAAACCACAGTGTTTCACATCTATTTAAGCACCAGGAACACTTCTTATATTTTTCGGTTAACAATGGATTCTGAACGGAGGGAACGGATTTAAACTTGAATATCTTCACACTACTCAAACACCATAACTAAACCATAAGTTTTGCGTGTTATACGTTCCTAGATGCTTCAGGAGCATGGAAACTGTTACTCGCAAAGATTTCGTACTGTTTCCTCAGTATCGAGTCCAATGAAAAGACAAGAGGTTGTATAATTGCTTATCACAGTTCATGGGGTACTTCATGTAGAGAATGTCAGCTAACCGGGAAATACGTGAGGCATTTTGTTATAAGGAAGCACAATAGCCAGAACAATCACTACACTTAAATAAGCTGTGCTATACTCATTCAAACACTTCAGCAAACCTAGGAACACGGTGAACGTGGTGGGGGTGCAGAGGAGTAAATGCTGGGGGTTACGTCGAACAGAGGTATGACTTTAGAGAATTGTTTTCATTTTGCGTCTGCAAGTCGCGTAGCCATCAGGCGAAAAGATGCAGAGACCCAAGCGACAGTTGCCACCTTATGTTTGTGGTAACTTCAGCCGTCAAGGCTACTGGGGCCGCTCAGACAAGAATAAGGATGATTGAATCAGTCGCATCCCACAAGACGCAGATCTTCAACGGCGCGCAGACGTTTCATATCGTCCTTTATTCCATACTGTTGCGTAAAACTGTCTACATTTAGGTCACTGGTCCTCCCATTCATGCACAAAACCCGCACTCTTCTCAGAGGATGTGCAGTAGGCCTGTGTAGCACCTGGTCCACTACCGGATATCTTTTTCGACTCAATTTCCCCACCCTGCAAGGAAGCTCCGTTTCACGATCAAATTATCGCGCATTCGGTGAGACATCCGATTGGCGTGACGGTTTTTGGCAAACTCATTGTCAAATACATAGATACGTGACTTTCGCCGGACTCAAAAGGCTGCTGAAAATTCTTCGACAGCCCACGACCGGTTTCGTCCTTATTGGGGCTCATCAAGTTGGCGGAGTTCACGAGTTTCCGTCAACCTAATGTTCTACTTGAAAACAAATTGCACGAAATTGGCGAAATACACTCATCTGCAAACAAATTCGGTTTTGCGAGAGACTCACCTGGAACCCAGCTGAGTCTCTCGTTTGTGATGTTTCCAGGCAACTGAATGTGCCGCACCAGGCCGAGATATCGCGATACATGTAAATTCGTAGTGCAGCACATTCAGTTGCCTGGAAACATCAAAAACGAGCGATTCAGCTGGGTTCCAGGTGAGTCTCTCGCAAAACCAAATTTATTTGCAGATGGGTGTATTCGCCAATTGTGCATTTACTTCATCTGTCACACTGAAGTGAAAGCTAATGGGAATCTGGACACAGAGGTGAGTTCTACACTCATAACCTAAATTTCTGACCGCCTGTTTAGAGATTCTACACATGGCCTCTTGTATGTAGGAAGGGCATTACGAAGGATTGGATAACTTTTATCAGTGTGGTTCTCGCTCTGGAAGATTTGAACACCGAGATACAACAAGTCTGTCAGAGTTCGCACACTACCTCACCTGTAAAGCACTGAAACAAAAGGTGAAGTAAGTGGACATACTTGTTGGACGCCAGTGATATAAGGGAAGATTTTGGAGGGCCCCTTCTACACTCCGACGCCCACATGTAAGCAAATACGAACACCACACGAATTTCGAATACCTCTGGCACGTCCGATGGAGAATGAACAGGAATGTAATTAGTCAAACGCAAATGACAGATGAAAAACAGCATCCCAGTGACAATGTGGTCAATGTTCGGGGGTGTCTGGATTTTGATGCTGGTTTCATTTGATATGGTTAAAAAATCTGATATTTTAATCTGTCGGTATCAGACAATATTAATGGCCATACCGAGAAGGCACTGGCATACCTGCTGGATACCACTGATCAAGAACAGCCCACCAGACATTTTAACTCTATCATCCTCTTCACCCTGTTCACCGCACTATCTGGAAGGCTCATTTTTCCGGTATGCTGTACCACCACAGGCAACAACATATTGACTTGTGTATAACGCGCTGATACTTCGGGAAGCTGGCTAAAATCCTCGATGGTACGTTCCTTCCTGGCTTAACATCCTCAGTTCCTACCAATGACAAAGCTGTTTTAGCTTACAAGTCTTTGAGTGAAGTTCTAAAACCATCCATTAGCAACATTCCAAACCGACGCCTTGTGATATTACATTATTTCGCCTTCCCAAATAAATTGGGAACCGAAGACCGTGGAGGCCCTAAATTTCAATTCCTGCCGCGAATGCTAAAGACGACATCAAGGTGCCTAACTATCAGTCGTCTAAGCGCGCTGCTCCTGTATCTTGCATCATATCTGCATGTATGGCATGCACTAAACCAAGCACCACACCTAGTTTATCCATAAGAGGCACTTTTGTTTAGGGAATTCCAGTACATCACTAAAGCTCCGGTGGCTTTTCGGATGGCTCCTATTAGACTAAGGAAGCAAACATGATTATTAGCTGCTCATTCAATAAATAAGACTGTATGAGTATTGACCCATTCAAAGGCATATATGGGAAAAATTACGGTATGTTTCAATTAGTTTGCACAAAAAGAAGTTAGCTGTAGCGACACAAAAGCGGTGGATTCCTAAAAAACCTGAATGTCGCGTTGCGTGATTTTTTCGTCGGTATGTGGAACACCGTCAAGGACTAATGTGAGGACTCCGCGGATATAACTGGTGCTCCGGTCATGGCAATAATCCATGGCATTCACGAATTCACAGATTCACGGATTACTACACAGGATCGGACTTGCGCTCAAGTTTCCCGGGTCGGTTTTGTTCTTGTCGATCACCTGAAAGGCACAAGCGAAAAACGTGTGTAGCACTGCACTTTAAATTTTCAGCGCGGATATTCCACGAAGCAACCCAAAATTGAAAAAAAAATTACCTGATGAAATTGTGCGCTCTGAGCTTAAAAATCTTCTTACCATGTCCCCGCCATGTGCTAGCTGGCTCAACGGTGAAAAACCTGTTGGCTAAACCTTGTTCGAACAGGGCAAAAATAAGATTTAGGTCTCCTTGGAGGCGGCGATACTCGAGGGGAAAGAGGTCAAGCGCCGCGAGACGCATTTCATAGTCCACGAATTTAAGGCCGGCAACAATTTTCGCAGCAGCTCGCTGGACACGCTCAATGAGGGCTAGGTCTTTTGTGCGTCCTGAGTAGACAACTTGGTTGGCATATTCATGAAACCGTCCAACGTAGCCCCCACAGATTATTTAGAAGTCCATGCGAGTCATATGGGAGATGGTGCGCCTAATCATCCGGGGAACGGCGAATGCCTTTTGGGATGGTTTCTCATGGCGCAGTGACAAGGGCATGTTTGAAGAGAGCCAGATACACAAATCCTTTTTGGAATCTACCTTCGTGATGTCTTCTGGATCATTGTCTCCATGCACGACAGAGGAAATTGCTTAGGCTCCTCTAAATGACATATGGAGGCACCTTTCATCATTCAGAGGAAGGTGCCAGTCCGACGAACACTGCTTTGCAGCGCCGACATCCAGATTTCCATGTCGCCCGCGAAAGGTATACATGTATTTACAGGAACATCTGGAAAGCCTTTGACGCATATTATAAACAGCAGTGGATCCAAAACAACGCATTGATGAACTCCAATGGAGGCCGGTGCTGTAGATGAATAGGTCCAGCCTACTTTCACTCGGAATGTTCTGTCTGATAGGATTACCTTGATCCAGGGTAGGATGTTCCCTTTAATCCCGTAAGGCTCGAGTTTGTGGAGCAGCGGGACGTGTAGGACTCGATCGAATGTATTTGAGAAGTCGAAATACATTGCATTTGATATGAATGCCTCGTGCTCGGCTTGGGTTAACCTGTCCATAAATACGAGCATGATCATCAAGCTAGAAAGATTTGGGAGAAATCCGTGTTGAACTGTAGGTATCAAGTTTTTGAAAGTAAGGTGAAATAGGATGGCTCGTTTCAGAATGCCTTCCATCACCTTGCACGGCACGCTCACATGCTAGATGCTTGTAGCTCCCGGATATTAGTCAGTCAACAGTTTTGTAGATTGGCGTGACAGTCGTTTCCTTCCAAGCACAAAGAAGATGGCCTTCGTAAAAAGACTGACGAAACACCAGGTAGAAATGATTTGCCAGTGTGTACGACGTTTCCTTCAGGATCCTTGGATAGACTTCGTCGGGCCCCAACGCGCAGAAGGGGTTGATCTTGCGCAAGAGTTGCCGAACGTCCTCCACCGTGAAGACCAAGTTGATATTGACGACGTTCGTAGTTACGCCTGGACAAGGTTGGATGTATAAAGAAGCTGGGGCCGAATATAGACCTGCATATTGTTCTCTATTGAGTTACTCGTGGGTTCTCCGTCTGGGTCCCTCAAGGAGAACGCGGGTGGCTTGTTTCTGCGGCGACGTCTTATGTATTTATACAGAACATTTCTTTTTTTTCTGGGAGAGATCTAGAATGATAGCTTGGTTCCATAGGCGGATGTCTGATTTACAGCTGTTTCGAGTTTTACGAAATACCAGCTCATCCCCTGTGTCTCTCATGGTCATTTTGAAAAAATAGTTGAGACCTCTTTTACCTAGGTAGGTAGCATAAAGCCCATCCGACTGCGTGCTGTTTTTCAATGTGAAAATCGCGTCAGCTTCGTGAACCTTCTGGACGATGGTCCTGTAGAATTCTTCCACTGAGGCTGGTTCCAGTTTAACGTGTTTTGAAAAGATGAGCGTTCCTGGGAAGCCTGCACGGCAGAAGTTTCAAATTCACGGTTGAGGTTCGGGATTTCTGGCCCAGAAGCAGATGGAATAAAAGGCCGGTACACACTGGACACGATGTCCCTATGGAGCTTTAATTGTCGCCTGATCGACAATGTGTCTTTCGTTGGTGATGACCTAATTCAGGAGGGATGAAGCTCTATGCGGGAGGCCTTATAGGCGTCAAAATCACCTTCCAGCGAGAGATGTGTGAAGTGATTGCTGGAGGAGAGTTATTCAAGGGTTTGTATGATGAGTTGAGCATTTCGGGGAGAACTCAGTGGGCAATGATGGACCACGCCGAGAAGAAGAGAATTGACCCAGCGCAGCGGAATTTGGACCCACGTTGCATCGTGAAAAGGTGCAGGAGTGTTATTGGAGATAGAGCGGGATGAGGCGTTTAGTGTCCACCATTTGGAGGCCCCAATTCGTCCAGAACATTGGCCAACCATATGCTTCTCATTTTCGTCCGGGTTTTAGCCCTCAATCTTTCTGATATACCGGAACGCTAGCCTTCCTTATGTTCACTCTTTGGACCGTATGCTAACCGCAGCTTCTGCGGCGCAAAATAGTATCGACATTTTGAGTTCAGCGCCTATTCTGGCAGCCCGGCTGTATTTGTATGCCCTACACTAACTGTTCAGATTTGACTGGGCATATGCGTAAGGCATTTTAAACATGCCTGCTGTCGCCTGGACAGTTGGATTTAGTTAATTGTGCTAAACTGATGGATGCGACCAAAGAAATAGGTGGACTTGCACCCAATAAAACGTGCGCGTCTGCTGATGACATTTTTCAAATATGAATTGAACCTTTTAGTGAGAAAATTATGGCGGGTCTCTTTGGAAACCGATTCAAAGTCATCTACCAAGGCGTACGCCGTCCACCTCCAGTCAGCGCTATTCGGATCAAGTCACGGAGCAGAACACTCATCTCGGTAGACGTTGTTCTGGATACGTTGGACATGACCGAGCGACTATGGTTGATAATGCAATCGTAGTACCTGCTGACTACCGAATACCCGTCATACCTCGCTACAGACCCTTTGACGCAACACGTCTAATCCATGAGTGCTCGAAAACCTTAACACGCTCCAACTCATCTCCATCATCTGTCCGTGGACACCGCGTTTTGCAGCCGTACAACAACACGGCCGGTAACTAAGGCTGGCAAACATGACCCCTGCAGCAGAGCAGTACGCCGGTTTACGGCCACAAGTAACGGATTTGCAGACGCGATTTAGCTTTTGACATTCCTGCACCTCTGTTGTCAGACATATAATAATAATAATAATAATAATAATAATAATAATAATAATGTTTATTCCCAACTGGTGGGTGGCATACCGCCAGACATGAGGTACTACCATCACCGGGGTGTTTAATGCTATGCACAACCTCAAACGTTTGCGTATGTATTGCGATAGGTGTGCACAAAGATTGTAAATTTTGAAGCATGGTAGTGAAATTGAAAAATGCAGGGCTATATACACATGTTAGTATCAAGGTGGACGGTGCGATGCCACTTGTTTTTGAATTCCTTCTAAGTCAGGCATTGAAAGAAAACCTACGCACGACGTAGGAATTTGGAACTGTTTCACCTAGTGTAATGTTCGATTCATAGTCTGCAGTCAATCTCGTAAAAGAAGGTAAACAGCATATGCCAATTGTGATTGTGATTCTCGGACACTAAACATGATTTCTGGAAAATGTGTTGCAAATAATGAGCAGTATTTCCGTCATTTTATTCTGAAGCACATGGTTATACATGACAGTGTTTTGCATAAAAAATACTTACTTTTAATTATCCTCGACTATCTTCAGCCGTAAATGCAAACACAAGGTTCTACAGGAAGTTTGCATATTCTGGAGGATGTATTCTCGTTAACACATAAATGTACTAATAGGCATTATCAGTTGTCAGAAGCTCTAATTTTGCTGCATTTTTTCCGTGCGAGCACAATTTACCGTTGACTGTTAAACCGAACAGTGCCAATTTTTTAATCGTAGATTGAACAATATTAGATCGAAACTCGATGGAATTCCTGGGGGATGAGCGAACATAATTCGTGAGGGCTATGTCTGCAATTGTCAAAGAATGTTCCCCCGACGTTTGTTGCCCTAATCAGTCGTATGTGGTACAAAATGAGGACGCACTACTGCACAATGCGCCAATTCGGTCGACACGTATTGACGGCTGGTTTCGCCAGGTCTGCTTTGTATATCAGTTTCGTTTGAAAGCGGGCTTAAGAAGCATTTTCTACCCATATTCCGGAAGATTAAACTTTGGAATGTTTGTATGGAAAGCTTTGCGATCTCTGCAGTTTATCCCGGTTGGTAAACACTTAAGGATAATCAGACAGTCCGCGTTTAGACGAGGAACGAATCTGTTTTTTATTTTTTGTTAGCAACTTATTGACATTATGTTTACTGTAATTTTAGGGATTCGTGCTTAAACTCGCTGCACTGTGGTATTTTAAGTTGATGGTTACTTTGATGACCAGGCCGTATCAACTGTGAATTGCCTAGTGTTTTCCAGTTGAAGAAGATTCCCTCAGCGATCAAGGCAAAGATAAGTGTGGCGCTCGAGAACTCTGAAGTGGTCTTATGTTTTCGGTGTTTCCGAATAATAGACGGGAAAGTTCAAACAATCACAAGCTTAATAAGTTTGATATTCAAACCTTCACTGTTCTTTTCGGATTTGTTTGTGCAGATGTAACTCAAGCTTCCATTCCGCAAATTTCTTTCTTGTGAACCAGAGCAGAATACATGACATCAGTGACCTGGATTTCGAATACACGTTTTAGATAAATCACGTAGATAAACAAAAGATCACTGGATGAATTTCTCGAGGGGTACACACAGATTTTGTTCTTTTCCCTCCCATTCGATTGCTGCTTCATCGTCATATTTTAAATTTAGTCGGGTGAACTGCATAGCTCAAAGTGAGAAACATATTGCGTTCTTGAGGACACCGCAAAGCAACGAACCAACGAGCAAAACCATTCTTAAAACCGTGATTGTTTTGCTGAAACCGAAATATCAAACGAATCACTTCGTTGCTCTAATTAGTGGTTAAGAATTCAATCTTCTGACCAATCCCGTTTGCCAGTCCGAATGAACAAATTGTTGTTATGATGGTGCACAAAAATAGGTTTAACGTTCGCACAAGTTGTTTCTCTTCAAACCCGTCTTTCTTGCAGCCCGTTTTAGGATGAGAACTTACTTAATCTTGTTGCATCTACACTGGTATTGTTTGAGTTTACACGCTATGTCAACCAGGTATGCATTGTAATTGCCATAACATAGAGGACCAAGGAACGTCACTTTGGATTACAAAGGAGAAATAACAGTCGAACGCCAGAAGAGAGAGGCGTACTCACATGTGCTTAGAATGCATTCTGAGGTACGCGCATATTCCAATCAGCGTATTCGTTCAGGGATATTTGTACATGGACGTAGCGATTGGTACACCAGGTCAACATCTGAGTGTTCAAGTAGACACTTCGTTCGGTACTTCGCTGATTATCGCAAAAGAAAGACATCACACCAAGTTTTTCACGTACTATAATGCTTCTGCTTCAAACTCCGCGTACGTGGATGACATGATTGCTTGCACTAATGTGGACAATAAACGAATCGAAGGAAGAAAGGTTGCTGACGTTCTCTGGGTATGTAACTATTTCAATTAGAATCAATCCAACGCAGGTTGGCGAGTTTAATTTTATGAAACTACATTTTCAAATGATGGAGTCTATGAGATCACGTCCAAGTTTCCTTGATGTACTTTCCGGAAAACTGGGACTTGCGCCTTATTCGGAGGTCACCCCGTGGAACTTTGCTCAAGCTCTTCTGAGATTATTTCCGTATGAACCTATGTTCACAATTTGGTTCCGCCCGTGAGTTTCGCACTTTTGGGGTATTTCTTAGTGAGATATTAATTTGATGGGCCTGCAAGTTAAAGCATCACATTTGGCCCAATCTGTATGCTGAAGTCCCCGAAGATGGCTACTGTCAGTTCAAGTCAGCTTATACTTTTACGTTATTTAGTAGTTGATCGTACGCCACGGCAGCACAAGGTTTTTTCTGTCAGCTGATAACATGTTACAGCAGTCCTAAAATATATACTACGTCACGTTTTCAAAGGCCGCACTGCATTTATCACAACGGTCAATCGGCCACTGGCTTTAACAGTCGTTCTCTCTCATTCGGCCGAACTTAGGTTAACAAATTTATGCGAACTTGTGGCAGATAAATTGAAACTAAGTTTAGGCAGCTTTACTCACATTGCACAAGCGTATATCTTCAGAGATAGGTAGATTCAATTCTTACGACCTTGCCGAAAAAGAGCTACAAAAAACCATATAGTTTGACCAGTAAATACAAGACAAGTATTCCTCATAGTATTTGGTAGTATAGCATTAGTAGGTATTCTCGAAGGGAAATAATAGACAAATTCTAAGAAGTTGATTCAAAAAGGATGGGGAGTTGCTATTGCATTTTCCCTTCTATTGAGCATTGTGGGGAATGAGTGCTAATTTTAGTCGCATTAGAACATATGGTAATTTGCAACATAGGGTTCATCCTTTCAGTTAAGCCAATCATTGCAGGGTGGCTGTTAAATCTTATTTGGGAATCGCCAACTGTTCGCACCTGAGTAAATTCCAATTAGGTCTTTCGACCTATTGCCTAGTAGTTTGACCACCTGATCTTCCGGACACTAGCGGCTTTTTGCATTAATAGTGTAAAACTTGAGCCTGAATATCTCGTAACATAACGGGGGAGCGTGGGTTTCACTCGTGGTGTTCAAGTACAAAGTTTGGGAACACGCTGGTTGAAAGCAAATATATCTGCCTCACCGAATCGCAGCGGATTTGTACAGTTAGATTTGTGAGTACCGATTTTTAAGCTTTTAAAATGGCCACTTTGGTAAACCTGCACTTTGTTTGTTGATGCTCCTTGGCCCTCAGAACCGCAAAACCATAGAGTACCCCTTGTCCAGCTGGCAATGTGGTATATGAGCTGAATAATCTCTGCCGAATGTTTGAAGCGCTTTGAACTCGCAACCTTCCGGCTAGTAGTTGATACCTAATCAATGGGCCATGAGCAGCTAGCTACCTCGCACTTAGATGGAGACAGAGCTATTCATTCTTATTTCAGAGAATGCGCATCATGCTGTCAAATGCTGACTGCCCCAGTGAATGCGATTTCGGGTTGGGTGTTGACCGTAAGCTTCATTCAGTAGTAAACCGGCACGTTTTCTACTTTCACCTCAAAGTAGCACAAAAACATACTCAAGGCAGTTGTGAACCGCAACGGTCATTGAATTATGTGATAGATAACCACAAATATTTTCGGGGCGTTTATTCGTTTCCAAGCAAAAACAATCATAGAAACGTACACCGGAATCCATCATAACATTCGATTCAATGGATGTCGCTTCCGCTTTGTCTTTACGCTACTTGGCAAACAACTGTGTTATATGTTCTCATGTATGAAGACGTGTGAAATTGGACGACTTAGGATATTGGTGATATATCGTAATACATTCACGAAATATTTCCCTGAAAGTCTAAAATTTCACACCACACTTGGTCACTTTAAACGGTTTGCTCAAGACATAGCCTGTAAACCCATAAATGTGACCGACCCCTGATGAGATAAGTTGGAAGCCTTAGGCGAGCTATAGCAGGTGGAACAAATAGCCGTAAAACAGTAGATGTGAGCCAGGATGTCTTCCAAAACTACATCCCACACAAGGGCTTAAAGACACGGATCAAAAAAGCATCGTAAACTCAGCCAAATGATCTTACATAAATGCGACGAAGATTGGCTTGGTTATCTGAAGATTGTCAACTGCGTAGCCGGCAAAAATTATGACCCGACAAACCAGATCTGACTTCAGACGAAGTCAGACTAAATTCCTTATACAGGGAAACTCGTTTATAACCGTCATTCGGTTTTGGGAGCAATCGGGTGGGAGTATTATTGCATTTTATTTTCCATCGATCAAGGTGGAGTATTAGTAGTGCTTTATTCGTAGGAGAATATATTCTGTTATGTGTGAAAGAGAGTGTTCTTTCAGTGCAAACTGTGTATGTTCAATAGCTGTTTCAACCTTATTTGGAATCAAAAGCTGCGTGTGACTGGCGAAATTCCAGTAAGGCTTTTCGAACCCGCAACCTACCGTCTAATAGTTTGAACTCTTGACTGTTCGGCCAACAGCGGCTTGTGCATTATCAATTCCCCGCCATGTGCTTGCATACCTGGTATCATACGGGTGAACAAAACATTTTCTATCGGCATGCTTGGGTATAAAGTTTTCCCTGATATTCTGCCAGAAATTTTGGGAATCTTTTCTTATGGTTCCGGAAACCGCTTATCGGAATCGGGTATGAAATCCGTTTTACGGGTACCATCTCTGTTACGTCCGGTTCTTATTAGGCCACATCAGTTTTACTATTCGACAGGTCACAAGCTAACCAGCAGTTCTTTAAACCACCACCATGTCAATCCCTTTGTTTTGAGTACCCTGAGATTACAATCCATACTGATTTGTCGGAATCTGATCATTTCGTGTATGAAAATATTTGGCCACATCCAAATTGATGGTGCAATAAAAATAATTCTGACCACCTGGCTTTCTCTGTGGGTACGTAGACACGTAGAATTTGTTGGAATGTGCTGGAGAACCATGGACTACAAAATTTGACCCTGGGTGTCAGTTGAACCTACCATTTATGACACCAGGGCAAGGACTGCACACCCTAAGGGGAAAGTGGTCCATTACTATCAGTCAAACCAGTGCTAAGCAGACATATATTCTCGCTGTGTTCGGGATAGTCAGGTGAACACATAGGAAACAACGTGCCAACCTAAAAAAAAACCTGAGGGTATCTGAATGCAAGTATATTTTAGGGGAATGGATACTTTTGTTAAAGGGAGTATCGCATTGTCAGCGAGGACCGCGATGGAGAATGGAGGTTATTTAACTTAAAAAATAGGTTTTAGTTTTGGTGCTCCATGATAAACAGAAACATTTATCTAGGGTTTTTGTTTCAAAAACCTGTTGATTTCTTCGCAGAGATGAAGACAATGTGTTTACGAGCGGGATGTTCTCTTTTGGCGGGATTCATGATTATCGCTACGATGGACCACTAGTATACCTTCCTTTGGTATTTCCCAGTAAGTTATGGATAATCCAAGCTACCAAGTGAGTTAAAAACTGTTGGCAGTGACTTACGCAGTTCCGTAGTCTACAGTAGTAAGTGACCGGTAAAGATGATGCGTCAAAGAGTGGTGGATAAACAAATAAACGAGTTCTCCTGGAAGGACGAAATAGACAGAAAACTACTCCCCACACCTACAACTTGAAACTGCATACGTGCTGCAAGTTAATGCGATGCATATTGGTTTTGTCATGTGCTGCCCGTATGTATTAGCCTAGTGAGCTTCGTTGAGCTACGGTGCTACTTCTGAACGATTTAAATTGATGCTACCCGTCTTTCGGCGCTACTCGCACTTCAGTTTGGAGACAGCGTGAGGCTGTATGATGTAACTGATGACCAATGACACTGCCGTTCTTGCTACTAATTTCTATCTGGATTACCGGGGGTGCAAGCACCTTGAAATAATTGTGGGAAGCTACCTTTCAGTCACTTCCATCTTCACCTTTGTCTTTTTCTTGAGAATAAGATTTCCAAATAAATCTTGGTTGTACGGCAGCAAAACATCAGTTTTGAATACTGATGTCATCCTGTCGATGATGATGATTAATTTGTCACTAGTGATGAACCGACTGATTAAATCCTTGATGGTGTTCCATAGGAGCATTTACAGGTCAAGTAAATGGTAACCAAGAGACATTCAATACTGCTAAAGGCAAATACCTGTGAAAAATATTACAGATTTTTAACGCAATATGGCTTTGCGTCTATCGCGTTCGTGCCACAGCACAGGTTTGTTAGAAAAAAAAAACCGGGGTGTGTCACAGGTGAAGTTGGACAGGAGTACTGACCGCACATCTTTTCCGCAACAAAACATTCTGCGTAAGTTTCAATAATCGAGCAATAGTTTGAGTTGATTGACGGGGCGCTGAAAGCTTGAAAAATGTATGCTAGGTGTAGATCAATGAAGAACGTAAAGTCTGACGCCGAGTTTTAAAAATTGCATAATATTCCTATCACGTCGTATCTATCATTAACATTAGACTGTTAGGGAGAGTGACTAAATATTTAAAGTCACTTGCAACATCAATAAAGTTTGAAGTACTGGTTGGTTGTTCAGGTCTTGTTATTAGGCATTTAAAATTTAATATCTGAACTTGATTGATACGGATTGCCTATTAAATAAGCTAGTTTATTCTACACCTATTTAGGTGCTTTCAACACACAGATAGTACCGCACCATACGCTTAGCAATTGCAGAGGCCGATTGACTGAATCTAGTGAGAATATTGAAAACGAACTCACTGTTATGAAGCAAAATTGGTGTTTGATCAGATGATGGTTGCCAGGCCCTCCGATGCTGGCAAGTTGTTTGCAGGACATTTTTGGCAAACATTAGGGATGTTATAAAAGCGGGTTTAAGTGGGTATCTCTCCCACACGTTCTTGCTTTTATGTGGTTTCATACACCATCTGCTCTCGGTTGTTTTGGCTGCCCATTTATTAGGTATCCCTTTTGAAATCCTATGGGTCCGTTTACATTTATGATTTATCTAGTTGTCAGAATTCCGCTCGTTCGCCTGGCTAAACAATGGTCCCGTCAGCTACGGTTTAATAAGTCTGCCTGAGTACAAAACCTGCTACTGAGAGGCAATCAAAGTTCATTCATCACAGTAAACAAAGTCTGGGATTGGCATTATCCATACACGGCTAGTGGGAAAATGACCAAATTTGAGCCCGATTCATTCCTGAGAACACTTCAGCAGGCCCGTCAAATGTGACACTGTCCTTCAGCCACTAAAGGCAAAATAACTCCAAAACTAGAAATTGTAAAAATGTACAGGGGACCACAGGTGACACATATAGTAGAAGCGGGGAAATATAAACCCCAGAAATCCTTCTAGCACACCGCAAATAGCATCATTAATCAAACCCTCAAGAGGACCTATTTTAACATGTGATATATCTAAGCAGGGAAGTGAAACTGCCGATAATTCAAAATATCGGGACAAGCAATTAAATTAAAGGCCACAGGACACAAACAAAAAACGTCGTTCGCGAGCGAAATTAGTTAAGATGTGTGTCAGTCTCCAAATGAGTTAAGATCACCGTTCTGTCGCCACCCATAACTACATTTGTTGTTGGTTTCTGATAATACCTTCTACAGGTCTTCATTCAGATGACAATATACCAACCAGCAACCAGAAGCACGAAAACCAATAAGCACTAATAGTCAAGGTGAAAAACGAAACACTCTTGGTTGTAAACCAACATAGGTTCATTTGGGAATGGCCTGGTTCACCCATGTGGTGAAAAGGTACATTACGGTGTTCCTGTTTCTGGGGGCATATGTTTATGGCTGACAATTTATTATTAAGCGGATAATTGCGAGTAAACCACGTTCTATTTTCTACAAAGACATATTTTTTAAAAAGTTTTTTAAATTCCCATGTGTGAACTTCAGCAGTTTGTAGATTGTTTTAAATCAGATACGAATGGCCACATAACTGACCAGCATTTTATCACCCCCAATGCATCATCACACGAAAACGCTGATGCTTCAGTGCGGTACAACCTTGCAACAATGTGTCATCAGATTACTTGCAACTAGGCCATTTATAGTTGCACGATGGCCGCGGTGTTACCGAGGTGCCCATTCCAGGACAAGCATCATTCAACCAAAGCACTTAGCTGAAACGCCAAACCGCAAGGCCAGGTTATCATAAGACAGATGAAGACAGCACGACTTCCAGGAGCAAGCCCGCATGACTCTTCCAAATCCTAACCTTAAGGGCTAGGAAACTTTGTTGAAGTGACTGAAAAGTAAATGCGTCCTGTCAAATTACATCACTTATAAAAGTATTGTAATTTTGATGGCGCGTCTGGAGAAGATTTCGCTGCAAGATTTCGCTCAGTTTACTACATCCAATGGTGCAGTGAAAACCTGATATCTAATTTTTCCTTTGCAACTCTCACTAATGTGATGCTGGAAATTTATCTGCCTGCGTCGGAAACCTAATGGGTTCAATTAGCGGCCGGACGTTTCCCTCACTACCACTGTGTATAAAATGATATTGCTCTACTTGATTCCCCTTCCTCAAAATTGCAAACCGTTTGAAACAAACTGGATAATCCTGCCGCACGGATTGACATGAGCTTGACATCTGCAGCAAAATTCGCTGCTACATGACTGGGTAGGATCAATCCCAAACACCATGCTCGCGGAAGAGCTTATCGGTATGTCACATGCTGAGGTTCGTTAGATGGCTTCAAAAAAACGAACTGTCCTACAACGGATGAGTTACTCACACTTCATATGCATGCTGCTCAGAACATGGCTCCATCTGCCAGAAAACCGCTCATTTTAAACAGAACTATCTGCTTAGTCATGTGTTGAGTAGAAGCGATAGAGTGCAGTAAAGTCTACGGAGGTTAAAAGAAGTATAAAAACACTAACCATTAACCTCGGGTTTAAATCAGTACTTCCCTAAATTCGGGTCTCGTGACTCAGAGACCCAAACGTTACTGACACTAGCAGAAATGGAAAAATCTTTCCTTCACGCACTCGCACCAAAACCGTCAGCCTGTGTGGCTGACTGACACTCTAGCAGTATCTGAATTTATATGCGGAATTTCTATACTTAGGACGCAAATTATCGATCAAAATTCCCTAATCATAGTCATCTGTGGAGCGGTCAAACCAAGTTGAGTCGTAATGTCGTTGCAAATTTTTATTCACTAAAAAATAAACAGTTAAATTTCATGGGGCAGAAGCGCAACAAAAACCCACCAACGCCCCATTTGAGGTGCCGCAGGTAATAATTAAGAAAATAATGTTTATCAACAACTTGTGCGTGGCATACCGTCAGCCATGATCCTAATGTTACAGTCAGAACAAAAGCATGACTGAGGAGGTTGTGGGCACAGGGGTTTGCGTGGGAAAGGAGCAGCCTCACAAGCAGTGGGCATTATTCGATGTAATAATAATAATAGGTTTATTTCCCAACTTGTAGGGGACATACCGACTGGGGCATGATCGGGTCGTTACAACTTAAACGCGGCAGGTAACAACACAACGAGCGTGCTACGTGAAAAGCCGACACAGTTATGGGAACCGAAAAACGAGGGCAACGGGCATGAGATACGACTAGTTCAAAGATGAGGCCTGCTGACCTGAACTGAAACTGAAAACTGTTGCAGGCCATGAGTGACCTTGGGCGGTCGAGTAGATGGCTAGGGTCACCAAATGCAAAAATGGGGATGGAGATTGAAGAATTCGCTCTGGAGACAAATGGCATGTTTTGTCTCAAAAATATGGTTTAAATAGAAGCCGACTCACTGGTGTCCCTTTTGTAGGAAGGTCAGGTGTAAAAGGTAGTTTTGATGGGGATATAGTGCCAGTGCATAGGGACAATCGAACACCGTAAATGAAAGCGAACTTCTCAAAGGGGCAAACCGAAAGTGCGGCAGGAACCTACGTTGTGTGAGTGTGTTAACTAGCAGTGCAGTTAAATGTGCACATGTGCATCCTAATGCTTCTCCTTCGACTGCATGCTCCAGAAAGCCGCTGAGGTTTATTGAGAAGCATGACGCTTCTAACCTTTACGACGTAACATAAAAAGAGTTGTCTCAATTTTGAGCTGGGTCAACACCATTGATTCTGTTTCTGTTTGGTCTGGTTTGCTGAGATGTTTGTGGCAATTGGCTTGAAAAAATGTCCTGTTGACGTTGACTTCTAATGCATACATATTGTAGAATTTCAGTGGGAGAACACATTATTTGTCAGCAAGGTTGCCCCATTCATTTCAACACCGCGGTCCCTTTTTTCTATGGGCCTTGGGAGCAAATTGACCAAGTTCATCGTCTCGTACATGAAGGTGCAACCCGAGATATGATGGGAGTACATACACTGCAGTGCAATCGTGCCCTATCATACCCACTATTGAGTGTTCAATTTGGTGACCTCGAGGTCCAATGGAAAATGAGCGATCTCTGGAAAAAGGTGGGTACATTCTCCATAAAGGCCTGTAATCAACTTCCATTCCTGTTTTTTGCAAGCCAAATGCGCTTGAGAGAGCCTACGAACGGGTGACGTTTCTGCGATAGAAGTTTTGGTAAAATAAATCAATCTCAGTCAGCTATTTTTACCGGTGCTGAAATGCCGTACAGCACACCACGTGTAGCTGTATCATCTAAGCACCAAACATACATGTCGCATGGCCAGTTGATTGTTGACGCATCGACAGTTTTGCTTACATCAACCAGAATTAGTGTGCACTGGGTGCCGGTAGGAAACTTAGTCATTAGTTTGGAGAGCAGAGCATCTTGTACACTTGGGCTCATTCGCAGCTGAAGTCAACATTTTCTGAAGAACTGGACGAATCTCAGCTAAAAACATTTTTTCATGACGTCCTTCAATTACGTGTACCGCAGTTTTCATTTTGGAGAAAAAAACCTGCGGAAAACCCTTCCATCAAATTTGAAAATAGAAGTTTGAAGACTTGTTGAAGACTTGAAATACACCTTAGTGATGAGCCGGGGAGAGACAAGTCATTCGATTATTTTTCAGAATCCAGAGAGATGCAAGGAGGAAAGGCCTTCGCTACGAAATCGTTCATTTACAAATACCAACTAAACGTTCACAAACTATTGGACAGGAAAGTAAACCTCTCCTACGCAGCTTATTTCCACAAACTGAATATCCTCACGCGTCTTCTTGAACTTATGTGGATATTCATTGACTATCACGCAACTGTAAACGAATACTGCAAAGCGGTTCCACAGGTTTCGTAATTAGCCCGACCTTCCATTAGACGCGAGGCCGAGTTACGAGAAACCCACAAACTATTCGTATACCTCATCAGTATTATCGGCCGTTACACGCCTTTTCCTTTTAAAAATGGCTTGCTTGCCACAGAGTTCCAGTCAACTCCGTTAGTCGGCCTCAATAGCTTGTCTTTTGGCAGCTCCGAAGTGGAGTCCCATCTACTCTTTTCGATCTTCGACCTTCTTGAATTGTATAGACGTTCCCCCGTCGGTCGGTAAAGATAAAAGGACCTTGCCATCGAGTGCCCTGCTCACACGACTCCAGTCCACTCCTTCTAGAATTCTGATGATCGTTCCACTTGACCTCCGCGCATATGGAGAATGTTCGTGCCTATCTACCAGCCGTTAAGTCTGGTCCTTTCCAGAACGGCGGTCAAGTTTTCCCGAACTTTCCTCTTTCCCTCTCCTAGCTCCTCTGGAGACAATCGTGTTACCGGCCACAATGCAGTTTCCTGATCAACTAAAAAGCGCGGATGTTAACCGTAATTCAGCAGGAACGGCGGCTAGTAATTGGTTGACCGTAAGGAACCATGATGTGCTAGCAACACTATCGGCAGGTTTACTTCCCAGACACCCCTTTTGGCCGCCAGCCACTCCTTGATCGCTGCGCTACGTCACCAAATTTGTTTGTGGGTGGTAGGGTGCCGTCGTTATCCGTCTGATGCTCAGCTTCTGTAAGCAACTCCTAAACTGTTCGCTCTCAAATCAAGGCACCTGATCCGTTAGGATCATTTCTAGCACCTCGTGGTTTGCCACGATGTGAGGCCTTACCACTCCGCTGAACGTCGGCGCCCGTTGATTGAGCATGGCTGCCGCCTTGATCCACCGCCACAGGTGTTCTGCTGTTATCACGATACACTGATTTCCGCCGGTCGTTACCAAAGAGGGGCCCCTGACGCCAACGGACCATGACTCGCCGATTTCTGAGACAAATCTGCGTTTCATGGGACAGTTGCCCCTGTCGTTTCCCCTTTCATCATTTACCACTGCTTACAGGACACCACATTCAATTCTCATTCCTGGCCAGTAGACCCTCTACCGAAGTACGTCATACGCGTGTGCCACCTCATGGCATTCGACGATCAGCTTCCTTGTCAGGACGCGAGGGCAGCACAACATTAGGATCGGTGGCGTTCCAGGAAATTATGCCAGCTTCACTCAGACTCAGCCTATCGAAGTGACTTCCGAACGTTTCAACTTCCTTGTTTCCGCCTCCGTTCTTAATAGTTCTTCCATCCAACAAGCCGACTGCAACCTTCCGTAACGCACGATCCTGCTTTTGGAAGTGCACCGACCTTTCGTGATCCAGTACGACGACGAGGCTATTGGCACCAAATATGATTCTGATGGCCTCGTCTTCAGCCTATGGTTTTGGACAGCGAATCAGCCAGATAATCCTCCTTCCTTGGCGCGTGCCGGAAAGTGAAGTCTTACACGTTCAACCTGAGCACCCAGCGCGCAAGCTTCTCACGAGGATCTCTGGTGGTCCGGATCCACTCCAGGGATTTGCGTTCGGTTTCGTCATGAAATTTCTGTCCAAGTACGTGTGGCCTCTATTTATTCAGGGTCCAGATGATCGCCTTACATTCTTTCTCGATATTCGAGCAGTTCTGCTCGGTGATATTTAGGAAACGGCTAACAAGTTCGATGAGTCCATGCCTATGCCTAAGGAATGCGCCAATACCGCGGTCACTAGCGTCCGTTACAAAAGTAAACATTTCTCCAACCCTAGGGGGTTTGGGAGTCTGTTGCTGATCCAGCATCTGCGCTCTGACACGTTCAAAAGCCTCATGTGCTTCCGTTGTCAATTCGAATTTGCGATTTTGTCCAGGCAAGTCGTACACTGGAGCAGAAATCACGTTGATATTCTTTACGAAGTCCTGTAGTATGCTGCTGGTCCAAGAATCTGCCGCAGAGACTGCCTTGAAATGGGAACACTACAGTCCTCAATCTTTGCCAGTTTTTCTGGCAGTGGGCCAACTTCTCCACGACCCACTTTATGCCCGAGCTGTGTTTTGGCTTCATTCACCCGCAGGCCAGCCTCTCGGATACGCTTCAGTGCGGCTTTTAATTGAACTGCATGCTGTTGTTCCGAGTTGATGTACACAACGTTATTGTCTCCTTACACGGCAACACTCTATAGTCCCTTCGATAAACGAAGCACCAAGCATATTTTGTGACTTCAAAGTGGCCATTGGTGCTTCGGTCATTTCCCGTGCCAGATGCACCAGCTCCACCACACTCAACTGGCCAGTTGCTCTCGCCAGCCGCAACTGGACACGGGGCACATCCTGCACACCTTCAAGCAACTGGTCGGACAGAAACTGCTGGTGCGACACTCCGTTTATTTTCGGCAAAGTTCGATTCAACCACTGTTGCAAGCTGGCAAAGTACACGGTATAGTCGCATCCAGGTCCCATCCTGAACATCTTGAACCGCCTCTTAGCCTCCTGGCGGTCGGCCGGTTTGCCGAACTCTTCTGCAAGAGCTCTTTTTGCGGCAGCCCAGTCCACCATTTCTAGCCATTTCTAGCCTCATCCAGGGCGGCCTCCGCCTGGCCTTTGAGGAGAGTGTTCAGTTCCGTCAAATTTCCATGGTCGGTTTCCAGTCCTGCCGCCTCCGAAAACCCCTCGAAATCCTCCAGGAAGGTCCGCACATCCCCATCCTCAATAGCCTGTGGTCGCGGGATCTTCATCCGTATCCTGGTAATGGCACCAAATGTAAGGATGAGAGTCTTTTGACGCGAATTCGTCTATTAGCAAGCACCAAATAAACGGTACCAAACTATTGGACAGGAAAGTAAACATTTCATATGCACCTTATTTTTAAAAACTGATCATCCCCACCCTAAGCTGGAGCTCAAGAAATCAACTTGCTCCGACCAAACGCTTGTCAGCGGATATCTCTCAGCATGTGAAACACAAGACTGGTACACGTTTGGAAACACATCTTGTTCAAGGTTGGGCGACACCTACCATTTTCAATAAGGTGCAGTTTTTGAGGGATCCAAAACTGGATTCATTCATTAGAATCTTCCAACTTTTTGCGACAAAAGTGCGTAAGTTTCGTTCAGAAAATGCAGCAAACGCATGCAGCAAAGACAAATGGAGTTCACCGATCCCTCAGATTATCATTCTACATGTGTTTTCTTCTACCTGAACGATTAGTGCTTCATTTGAATTGATATGGGACATCAGGGCATGTGTGTTAGTCCTGTTTGATCATCCTTAGTGTATTGTAGCAAGGCTGATAACTCATTGAGACTTGTAGCATCACACAGTCCCATGGAAAACCGAAGGTTCAGCAAACGAGTGCCGTGATGCATATAATTTTACACATGGTAAACTCGGCCATTGTTTGCTGAAATGAAAGTCCAAGTCGCATTCTTCGGCCAAAATTGGTTGCCCCACCAGGAGCATGGATGTGCTCATAGAGCCAGGTACTAGTTGTGCGTATACGAACAATGGGTACTGACTATTTTGTAGACCCAGAGAAGTGACATCGGCCGGTAGACTTTTGCAGGCCTTTTGAGCCCAGCAGTCTGCCCAAGGTGATCCCAGGAAAATAAGGAATGCAAGCAGATAGTTGTTTGCTAATACACGAACTGGCACAACCGGATAGTTCCTTTAGGTCCCAAAGTAACGAGGCTCATCCTCCATTCTGCTTAATTCTGGCTGTAGATACGGCCGTCCCCGAAATATATATAAGGCGACCTGAATATAAACTGAAATTAGCTTAGTTCATTCTGGTTGGGGACAACAGATAGGCAGGCGAGTAAACCGTCAGCTAACAAAAATGGGTGTTAGGGTAATCTGACCTCTAAAATAGCAACCAATGCTCTTCTTGCCACCCGGAAGTTCACCCGATTTCACACTCAATGATTATGCAAATTTCCACCGCGGTATCCTCGGATTACAGTTCGGCCGCCTGTCTACCGCAGCCTAATCTACCACAAGGCTTTTATATCAAGCCGCACCAGAATTCAACAATGTTTGTGGCTCGATTTTCATATCTATCCACGAAAGGGCGCAACTCAAGTGACAGAATTCTCAAAAACGCCTCTCCTTTGACATTTTGTCGCCCTTCGTCATTCATATGCTTGACTGCCATCAATGATCACTTCATAATTTTTACCTTAAATTGGTAACCTTATTTTTAGAAAAGGGAGGGTCAAGGTCTTGTTTGCCAATCGGGGATCCGGAACTCAGGTTTGATGCCCGGGTGGACATTCGGATATAAAGTGATGAGAAAGTTGTTTACAGTTTTTGATTTGAAATTTTCTCGAATGGGAGTTGCCAAAGCGAGCCGTCCATGAAGCAGTTTCGCTGTTGAAGAAAGAAAACCTGTGATGAGTGTGCTGAGCAGGAATTTTTCAGATTGATGCTCATTTTCTGTTGCATGTATTAAATAAACCACGGTTTGTTATGACACCGCGTTTTCTCTGCCAAATCGTGTATGAATTTAGAGTTCATATGCTACACCTGCTTGCACACGATAAGAAGAACCCGTTTGTTTAAAAAAACTGACCCCTTCAGCACTTAGTGGGGTTGCAATTTATTCAAGTCAATTTTTTTTCACTCATTTCAAAACCAGCTTGTCTTAGATTGAAGTAATAATTAGGCTGCCACCAACTGATGAATTACAGTAAACTGCGGACCTAAAATAACTAAATTGGTGTGGCAACACTTTCTAGCTTTTGTAAAAGGCGTCACCTTGAACTCTCAGGGCGCGAACGTCCTTTAACGAAGTTTGATGACCGAAATTGTTAGAAGTTAAAAAGACGTTGCAGTGAGCATTCCGCGCTATATTTTCTGAGAACGTGGTTATCAAACACACCACCTCCCACAAACCCCATGTTACCAAGTGCTTCGTGGAAAAATAAGCTTCGTCGTATTAAGAAGTGGTGTTTGAGGTGAAATTTATACAACCAATGCAAACGCGTTGGTTGACGCCTGTGCCGTCCATAGCCAACTTCAATTATGCAGTGGTTGTCGCGCCATTTTGGGCCTCCAGTAAACCAAGAATTTCGTAAGACTAATATGACATGGCATACATTTTATCCGCAAAACTGATAGGTTTAAAAAAAGCTTCAAGTTTCTCAGAATATCTAGGCACGGTCGAGCGGTTGGTTAGGGTTTTCTTATTTATGTTTATCTAAGGCCAAACAACCTCAAATGGTGGTTGGAATTTTTAAATCAATACGGTGGATGAGGTGCAAATAGCTGGGCAATCAACGAAAAATCGTGGTTCTCGGGTCTGTTGAAATCACCACAAAGTAACGAGTGCAGTTCCAGTGCAGCGCCCGCTAGCTTTTATGAAGATATTAATAGGCGCGGACAAGCCGAACAACATTTCAAAGGGAGAATGTACTGGGCAATTAAGTAGACTGAGCATCGCCAGCTGAATAAAACAAATCGGTTGACTGTATCAGACTTTAACAGACAATCGCTTTCTGGATAGAAAACTCCTATAGCGGATCAAACTATTGGTGTTTTTAAGATTTTATAGGCCAAATTGTTGTGCAACCTTCTGTATTTTCCTAACTGCATTCAATTTGGGCTGGAGTAAAACATGTGTTAGACGTATACTCAGGATTTTCGTCCACCCTTTGAATTTCAGGACGCGCAACAGGCCCCCTCTAGGAGATTTCAATAAACTTATCATGAGTTTTCCAGTTTGCCATTTGCCATTTGCTGAGTCCATATTAGAGATAAGTAGGGAAAAGTAAATCACACAGAAGATTAAAGACCGGGTCTGAGCGTTATGTAGTGAAATCGTCCGAGCAATTTTCTATTGACAAGCCGAAACTTGGATCGAATTCGGTTTTTGGGTAAACGCTTCGCGGATACGACCGAATAGCCAGAAGAACCTTCTGGGTAGCTGAGGTCACCATCAGCGTTCTCAGAATAAGACCATGCTCAATCCCACTGCTACTAATTGGAATGCAACAGCATCGACGAAGTAATAGTGCACAACAACAGAAGGATTCAAAAGAGTGGTTATCAAAAATAATGTGAAATAAACCACTAGCACTCCGGTTACATGAGACTAGAAAGGAGTGATGAGGACAAAAAGTGCGAATTGGTCGAATCCTAAACGTGGCCTGGCCGATTCCAGCTGACAGTCACAGACAAGTGATTTAGGGTAAAATAATGTCCGAACAAAGATCTTAGTCACTGATACACTGGGATGTACGATTAACAGTATGAAACCCAGAAAGCACCCAAAAATTAGCATACGCAGTCGAACGAGGTGGTTTGTGCAAACGTCAGTAAAGTTTGTGGGCACGTGAGGGGCACATACTAAAGCGATTTCTGGGAGGTAACTTCTCACGCGTTGGATTAAACTTCATGAGAACAAGGAATAGAATGGCGGTCAGGAAATATAAAGTTAATGAGGTGGCCACACGGTCTGGGAGCAGATAAGTTTTAGAAACCTAAGGATCTAAACTGGGCGATTAATGTTCAGATAACCCCGGTGAATGCATCCTGCCTCCCTGAAGATGAGTTTCTCGGGTGGTGATGGTTCCGGTTTGGCGGCAGCCGGAAGGTCCGTGGTAGGCATTGACGATTAGCTTTAGCTTTCCGTAGAATTCTGCACTGACTTTTACCACTGGAAGTGCGTATCGGCAATCATCTTGCAACGAGTTGGTCTCTTCATCGAGGTAAAACAATGAACATTTGCTGCTTGGGAATCTCCCTGTTTGACGTTAACAACGAAGCCAAAGTCCGTAAAATATTGTACAACTAACAGCGCTTTTAAACTCGTGGATCTAAATGCTCGTATTAATTACCGTATTAATCCTTTGAGAGTTTTGAGCAATTTCACGTGTTCTGATGTCCGATTATTTGGCCGCCTGTAGTGTGGATGGTTATGTTTTTCAAGTGATTGCGGCGAGAACCTACGGATTTAATGCAACTCTCTTTCAAGAGTCTTTTGACAAACACATTAAACCTGTTCTCGGCGGCAGTGAAATCATTTGGATCGCCAAGCCTTAAATTAGGCAGTACTTGAATTATTGTGTAACAAGTAAGAATGTAGGCAAACGGTTGTGCGCCTCTGCGGCAGCTCAAAGGTTTAACAAAGCGTGCCGTTTATTGTAGCCAGAGACTAGCTATGTCAAGCGGATACGGTCGTGTAAACCTAGAAAAGTGATTTCATTGGTGCCCATTGAACATTCACAAATGCGGGCAATCTCTCTTTGAATTTATTCTGATCCTCATGTTTTACCTGAATGAAAAGTGTCCAACATAAATCTAGATTTCGAAGATTAGCATTTTTCCACCTACCACTGGGTTATCTTACTAGGACCTTCGGACAAGGTAATGATTATTTTGTCGTTTTGGGCACCTGGTATGAACCGCATTTGATTGCGCGTGTAGCATGCGCTGGTGCACCGATTGGAACATGTACTGAGGACTCTCTGAATTCTTGCATTGGTGTCATAGACATGACCAAACTCAAAAAAGTACTTCAGCACAAGTGAACAGGCTATCATCGCACACAGTGCAAAATATGACGTTGGGATAGGTGTCTGCTAATTGTGTAGAAATGACACACAAATAACAACCAACTATCCTACCCAAATTTAGTTTGAGAATAATCGAACAACCAACACAACCCAACTGTGCGACTCGCGTATGTGGACGCTACACTCAGGTTGTTTGCTGAGACGATATAGAGATCCTTTTTATCGTCTAATCAGCTGATTGGATACATGAAATCGGTCCATGCAGGTACGGGCCGATCGAGCGTTTCTCTCGTGTTGCTTTTAGGCGACGGATTGTTCTAAGAAAATACACCAAAAAATACGCACTTCGATTAGTCCTCCACAGCGCTACCTATCGATCTGTTTGAAGAGTTTGAGCCGTTTAGCTGAGCGCAAAGACAATGGGCGTGCCCAAACAAAACACTTGTATTTCTGATTGCTCAAACTTTCTAAACACCACGTGACTGGTTTTGCTTCACCTGGGGCTCACCAGGCTAGTGCAATCCACCAACCTAGTTTCTTATTTTAAACCAAATTCGATTTTCTGATGGTGGCATACCTGAATTTAACCAAATTTTTGGTATTGTTCAACTGAAAAATGACTGAGTTGTAAAAAGTAGGCCAGCATGTTAGAAGTGATTAATGTTTCATAATTGTCATCATAAATTGTCAATTAGCATTTTTTTGGACTAACGGTAACCTAACTATTGGAGAAAGCTGTGGTTTGTTTCAGGTTCTTGTCCTCAAATTGTTCGTATCAATGAGTAAGATACGACCGCAAATCCTAAATCGGTGTCAATACCACGGCGGTCTCATGGGTAGTATGACGCCGTATACTTGCATAAGAAAACTAATGTGAAAGTAACCAAGACAGTTTAAGCTTTGTTCACAGCCCATTTTTTCGCGTTAGTAATTGAAAATATTTTTCACTCAAGAGTTGGGTGAAGCAAATTAGGACCTCAGTTTTGGCCAAAACTTGGTCTTTACTAATGTTCCTTCTTTCTGATAGGTCATGTCTCTTGTGAGATCAGAAGAGCAAAGGTAGATTAGTTGTTGCATTTATTTCGTTCCTAGTAAAAATACCTATGATAGTGGATATTATACCGACATTAAGAAGCTGGACGATACAGCGGTTTGATGGGTTGTCCTCTTCCCTAACACGTTGAGTTATACTGAAGATTATACTTTTGACACCCACAGAGCAACTTGGACCATGTTTGCAGATGGAAATTTGACGGGCTAGCCATAAATTTTGCTCCCCTGTTTAAGGTTAGAAAAACGATGAAGATTTGCTCTTTAAACACATCGGGTATTCTGATATTTCAACACACAGTTAGCTGACTCACACTCAGTTATTTGAGCTAACGGCTTTGGTTGTCGACTCCAATCGCCCTGATGTGCAGGACGGGGCGCTCTAGCAGTTTTTCCATCGGCCAGGTCAGTTTAATTGCTACATGTATTATGACAGGCAGGAGAAAACACCCTCCTGTTGGCAACCCCTTTTTCACCCTTCATAGATTATTCAAATCCTCTCTCCGTTTCCATGTTTAAAATCATCCTTGCAGGCCCGAGCCCAACCAGCATGCCACCCATCTTTTTTGCCGCAAATTTCAGTGGACACAGCCATCACTCTCATAGATACTTGAAAAAACAGGACGCTTAGTTCACTCGGTGGCATTAGCCATCGGCATTCTAAGCGAGTGAGGTTTGTTTTTTTATTTTTTAACTCATTATTCGGATTAACCGAAACATAGAGCTAATTCAAAATTTGCAAACCAAATATGACTGTTTGCATTGATCGCCTGAGGAAGCTTCTTCAAATGGTGGAGACGAGGCAATTTAAAAGGAGAATTGACTGATCTTACTTAGCTAAAGTGGGTTTTGTCATTCTCCCAATTTTATGGAATTGGCAAGAGACTGGATAATCGAAAGTATGCAGAGAGGACATAATTGTAAAATCACATCACGTAGGCGTCTTTCCCTCAGCTGAACGACCAGGAAGCTGGTCAGTTACAAGCTTCGTTGCAGTGTATACAGTCACCTTAACAGAGAGATACTCAGCCTGGGTTGTTCAAAATGTACAGGCATGCTTAATAACGTACGATCCAAAACATCTGCTTGCGATTCCAGAAGAGTCTATGAAGGTTGTGAGGAAATTTACACATCTCTGCAGTTGTATTTTCTCCGAGCGGAATATGTCAGAAGAAGTCGGTGTAAGTGTCTCAAACGCCAAATCACGTTTGGTAATTTGGGTCACTTTTGCCACCAAAAAAGCATACCATTGGGTTTCAAGGCTCACACGTACTGGGCCACATTATTGCCAGTATTGTTATGGCTTAAGTGGACAAATGATCCGATGCGTCTTTGCGTGTTTGACCACGGGTACTTACTGATGTCAGATGGCATCTGCAGATTTGTTTCGAGGAAATGGAAAACGATAGATTCATTGTTCAGGGGGTATTTATATCGCGGAAGAATATCCAGCAAAATCATCCCAGTTTGCTCGGTCATGTGCACACTCATGCAAAGCAACGTGTATTTGGACGAATGTTATATTTCATGGTTTCTTAAGAATGCCGTGAAACGCGTGTTTGAAAAAGTATGACTCAGCAGAAGAGTGTGAGAGGTGATGACGACTTTGCCTATTGTTGGTGCAGGACGCCTTCCACACTGGAGACATCGTGACTCCTCGTACACTGGGCCGTACATGTTGCAAGAAATGGCGGCTAATCACACTCGCGCGTTCTTTTCCTAATGGGACTTACATGCATATGTTCCATCGATGTTCTCAATCGCCAGGGGAACTGCAATGTCTCAAAAGTCGACAGGCCAAGCGATATACCCTAGTCTTTAATAGGCAACCCCATAGATTTTATCTCCAAAACTACCTAGCCTGTGTCACAGGACGAACGAAAACCTTTGCAATTGTCACATGAGCTTGGGCATTGATTGGTCAGTTAGGGATCACACGTTCTTCCTCTGGCTTATGATGGTAATGGGGAGCGCCACCGGGCTTAAGTCATCTCCCTGGATTTTCTGAACCATTTTCTCAACACTAAGGGCATGTTTCTCAAAGTCGGGCCAATGCAGCAACTACACAACACGATGAAAACTTTGTACGTAAATGAGGGATGTGGATCCGCAGTACAGGATTTTCTCTGAGAGGCTGATTGTGGGTAAATGATGAGGTTCAGCGTTAAATTTGTCGCAAGAGAGGTTAGTGGGCCGTTGTTAGCCCTTGACGCACCAACTTACTTGGCTTATCGCATTTACGATATTTTAGTGTGGGGTGACGGAATTCCAAAACCAATCTGAGAAAAAAATCATTGTACAGTTGGGTAAACGGAAAGTCTAGTTTTACAGAAAAGGTTTGAGAAAACTAGACACATATTGCTCGACAATATTTTCTATTCGATATAAAACCCCGTCCAGCGGAGTGACAAAGTAACGAGATTAGTAGGGTATCGAGAATCAATGACGTTAAAACCGTGTTAGATATGGGCGAATGGAATTTGTGAGTCAGCAAAACCCCCGACCGCTGGGGAATGTACATGAAAAGTCAGGCTATCCTGAATATATATGCGCATCTTTTTTAAGTATACCAATAAATAATTTCATATACGTCCGGTTGCTTACATGAAACCGAAGACCAAATGTAAATGTCGACTTATTACGGCAACACTTCAGTTATTTGCCAACGTAAACGTAGATTCATCGGCAGAGCATTTTGTTGGCAAGTCCGAAGTTTAATCGCCAAAAATCAAACATGCGAGGCGTGTCCATTACCGGGACTCCGTCAGTGCATGCTTGATGTACCAAGATTGTCACATCTAAACGGGTGAACATGTTAATGTTTAACAATTTAGTTGGCCAAGTCGACATAGGCTAGCCGGTTAATCTCACATTTCATGGAATCTTTGTTCCTGTGGTGTTTTGTACCTTTATTTTGCTTTCATTATAACGTTACGTATTTCACCAATTTCATAAACGATTTTTGTTTGAATACGCAAAACCACAAAAACGCGCA
>SJOL01004086.1:0-58396 GCA_004794785.1 Opisthorchis felineus | reverse complement strand
GGTGACAGGTCGCCGTCACAGCTACTTCGCCACATGCGCAGTCTCCTCTGCGGCCGTAAGCTGGCGGTGGAAATCATGACCCAACTGTGGCTCGATAAACTTCCACCCTCCATGTCCCGCGTCATCAGCGCATTCGTTGATGACCACAGCCTCTAGCAGCCTTACATTGCACTATTATTAGATGCAATCTAAAAGGAATACAAGAGAAACCTTGGGTTGCTTCAGCCAGCACCACTTTCTCAGGACTTGCGCGGTTGGGTTATTGGAATTTTTTCTTTTATTAATTATAGTGGAAACTCATTAGTATTCTTTGTCGTGTTATAAAATTTGGCAAATTTGTAAGTGAAAACAGTCTTTTTGGAAATATTGTGTCATCCATATTGAGGATCACCTGCAATTTTTGCGTGAACAAATTTTAGTAGGGAGTTTCCAACGCGCTCCATTCGGTCACAAGCGGCGCTTCCATGGTGAGTGTAATTTGTGAGCATGAATATCGGGCATTACACTACAGGAAAACAGGGCCTATTTGTAACTCAACAACAAAGCATACTACCTGTACCGAATAGTTTCAGTTTGCCTGAACCTTTGAAAACTCGCAAACATCATTGAGTGAATAAGATTATTTGGTGGACCGGGCGAATTATGACAAGATATTTGCAAATGAACAGTGTTGCAAACATAAAGATCTTTGGGTTCCATTAATTCCAGTTGTCGTTAGCAACCTCCAAACGGCGAAATTTATGGGGTCGTGTAGACTCAGTAAAAATTGGGGTGACTCCGCTGCATTTTTCTCCCTAATTTGGGCCCCAAAGCGCCGATTTTGGACAAATTTCCCAACTTTAGCTACAGTTTTGTGTAATGGTAAACTACTGTAAACAAGTCCATCATATTACCACACCCTATAATGAGCTGTGGCGCCTTTCTCATGAGTGCTATATCTTTTATGAAATTCCTTACACTCACAAACAACCCCTTGCAGCGAAATTATCCCACCCTTCTAAACGCGTGTCTAGGTTATGTGGATTAGTCTGTATGTTGATGGGCATCTCAGTTGAATCTCTCTTGCATCTGGTAAACTGCAATACACAAACATGCAAATTCAGAATTGTGCACCATATACTGCTTGTAATTCACACATACATAATGAATATCTGCACATAATTTTACTGACTCGAAAAGACGTGCTCCGTTTCATCGCACTATGCCTCATACAATTTATTCTTTGAGTTGAAAAGCCCTGAGGCAATAAACAACGGGAAGTTTGTGAAAAACATACAACCTTTTTTCATTGTACAAACTGCATAGCAACCCACACAAGACTTAAAAATTCAAACACAATTATGAGGGGAGACAAAACATTATCTACATATTTAGAATATAATTTAAGCAGGTAATACCGATGAATTTAGATAAATTGCATGCCGAAATTCTGATTAAAGCTGCTTTAAGGACGTACGCTTTTCCACGAGCAACAAACACACACACAAGCATATTATATTTTGACGGTTACATTGAAACGTTTTTTATATTGTTCATGCTGCGCTTTATTGAGCTGCGCTTTGTTGCCAAACAGGTCCACCGAAATTAGTCATTGGTAAGCTGGCTTTTGGAATGGCGGCGTATTTGCACCTGGCCTCACTGTCTACATGATGCTTGTGACATTTGCAAAAGATATCTGCAGAACAATCTACAATAGAAATGAGCTTCCTGGAGTAGGGCACACGGCTAGTCTTAAACGACCTTCGGTTGATAATTTGATGTTCCTCTGAGTCCTCAACAAGCAGTCGTTCGTTACTCAACGAGGCATACACCGGCCACGTGACAGACCTAGTCGGGTGCCTTTTGCTCTAATCGTGAGCGAAATATTAGCCGGAAGAGGTCTTACGTTCTTTAGTCACCACATGTGCATCCAAAATATTATTTACCATAGGTAGCTTACAAAAAACTTCCACATCTATTTCCGGACCCACACGAGTGGTAATCAAATTTGCCTCCTTCCACCGATAAGGCACTCTTTTTAAGCTTTCGGTGGGGTTTTATTTTCCACCTATGTTATCTACTCTACTGGCGAATTCCTATCCTTCCGGGAAGCCACTATTTTGGACTTACGTTGCGCATATTTAGATACCGACTGTTGGAAACACGACAACAAATACCTCAATTGACAAAAGCATCACAGGAATTAAGGGTACTATGCAGACATAATCAATATGAATGATACGTTATGAAAAAAAACCGTTTTGCAATTTATTCTGGTTTCACTAACCTGTCAGTGCTGATGAATGCCGCGTTTTGAAATTCATTACCAAATTAAGGCAAGGTAAATTTTGCAGACTATTTTGGTCGATGTGCTTGCAATTGTATCCGTGTCATACAACAGCTATCTTATTTTGCGAAGTGGTCTTGAATAGACTTGACTTTTCTTAAATCATATAGAATTTGACAGGTTATTGCATAATGAAATAAGATTGTTTGTGTTCTTCAGAGATGCATGACATGATCGTGTGCAAGTTTTTACTAACACAACGCGTATTGACAACAAATATTTGGATGCAACCTGAGTATAATTTGATATGCGCGCTTATACTCACGAGGCCTGAACGAGATTTGCTTCCGCTATTTACCCTTGCGATTAAGTATTTGCGTACGCCATTAAGGATCTACTTCTGAAAATTTCGCCCAATTTTTTTCGCAGAAAACCGTTGTTTCCTACTTTCTAACCTGATTTTGAAGGTGCAGCAATTCGTTGAAATACTAGCCTGATTATCGATCGAAATATTCTATTGAAGGAGCATCAGCATATAGCCTTCTGGATATTCGGCAAAGAAAACATAAAAACTTGCGATTGCATAATAGCGCCATGCTCAGGGATTGTGAGATGTAAACCTACTGTGGGTGGCATGCTTTTTAACACAATTAGAAAATGTGTAACCGACAATTAACAGTCAAAATCGTGCTGACGAATTTGCATTCCGTTAGTCAGACTCGCTGGTGAAGAGAAATGGAATCATTTCGAGAACATGTATTCGTTCCAAAAACCATGAGCATGGGCGTATCTATGAACTCATATTCTTCTTGATTGGGTTTGAAATGTTGGACAACAGAAGAAATATCTGGTCACCAAAATGCAACACGGTGTATTGTGCAAAGTACCCCCCCCCGCCGATGCTGATACAAATTCCTTTATGGCACAGGGTGAATTTAGGTGACTGCGTCTGAGAATGGATGTTGAATGAACACCTCTGATCTTTCGGCACCAAGTGGATTTACGTCCGCGAACTGGTACTGTGTGATGGCCAATCCGAACGTAGTTTTTTTCACCCAATTTGCAACTGGGTAACTGCTGACAATGGTGAGTAAACTAACATCTCTTGAATGTCTGGGTGTCCTTGATACGTTTCAATAAAACAACTACAGATGGACTACTTCACTGAAAGGCTCAGAATAAAAATCCATTCCGTTGCATATGCTACGGGTAAAAAATTGGCTAAAATTCTGGCAAGTGTTGGGCTAAGGTAACTTTTCGGTTTCCACAATAAAGCGTAAACTTAAAATATTCATCGGCTTAAGCTTTCGCTAAACAACTGTCCAGGTAAAATTTGCAACATGGTTTGCGGTAGTATACTTCAAATAGCATTACGTTATATCGGAAAAAAACAATTATACTACGGTGATTCACTCCGCGGGCATAAATGTACACGCAAGTACGATAGGATATTAGTTGCACGGAAAACGTTTTCAGTTTTTTAAAATGCAATTTATTGTGGCCAACGTAGGGCAAACGCACAAGATGTGTGCCGACAGTTCCATCAGAGCTTAGTTTGGAGTAATGTCAGTTAGGCAAGAAGTACACAGTGTGTTACACGCCCTAAAGACCAACACAACATTCATGTGATTAGCTGAATGTGCGACAAAATTGATCGGAGTTTTGCACATATTACGCACTGTTTTCATGGGCCTCAAACCCCATAAATAATACAAATACCAAATGCGGTGAACAGCAGGAAATCATTCCAACGTTGCGCGAAAGAACTTCAGTTCAGTAGATTATCATCACCAGCAGTGCCGATTCGGAAAAACCTATCTGGTTCGTTACTGACTTCACCAACCCCCGTCGGTACGCGGTGTTCTCCATTTGGTGCGACTGTAACCGAGGGCATATGATGATCCCTTTAACATACCATGTATCATTGAATGTTCGTTATTTGAAAGACATACTCCGTTCAGATGTTAGTCATAAGGAACATTTGGCGGTGAAAATATTACCCTTGGACGTATCTGTCATAATACATTACGGTACCTCAGTAAAACAATTTCCAGCGACTTAGTGCCTTCGGTTTCACGAATGATCGCACATAACGGTCGTTTCCTGAATTATTGCTGTGTTTACCCAAACGTTATCTCATTTGTAGGCAATAACTTCCCGTGGAGTGATATGGACGAGTCTAGCGGGATAATTCGAGTATTCTCAGTTTGGTGCTAAAGCGTACTGACAGGCAAAACCTTTTTCAAGTGTGAATGGCATGAAATTTGTTACCTTGTAAAACATACTCTTCCACAAAACTCAGAAAATAGTGCTTCAAATATGCCAAGCTATTGGGGAAGACCAAACCTGGTAACAAGTGTTCTAATGTTCAAACTGCTTTTAAAAATCAGACACATGTGTCTTGGAAACAATCCGAATTCCATACTTCGAATCGCAGCCGAACAACACCAACGCCCATAAACTGTCTCACACGATTTAGCGCCATGAAGATGTTTAATTTGAATCGCCTGTTCGTTCACCCTAATAACGGCACCAATGTGTTTTCAGAAGGCACTCAAAGCCGGTCACTAGTAAAGCATACATTAACGTAAAAAGCTCCACGGTAGTAACGCTTTTGCGGAGAGCAATCTTCCGGGAAGTTAACATGTGCGCAACTGACTGCCTACTTGTTGTTGTTGCTAACGTCTCAGTTGCATCCTTACATTAACTTGTGAACATCACACAGTTACCCGCTACTGCAATCAGACGTTTCCACAAAAATATCCACTATCCGTGTATACGCCTCATTTTTCACACCCGTGTTTCTCAGTGAAATAAAAATATTTAAGTGTATACTACACAGGCCACGCAAAATCATTTTGTATCATGTACGTCATTGAAAACGCTGACAACAAGGGAGCGCAAACAAATCCCGGAGAGGTATGTGCACCAACTTTTTGAAGTGCGTTGGCTCTAGAAATGTCAGTCAAATTCCGTTTGGTCAATGACTCACCTAACCGAATACATCTCTGACATAAGGCGTAACTTATAAATGCCTCGGTGTCTTAGAAATATTTCTATCTAGAGCCCTCGAGTGATATGGCGGGGCGTTATATGCGGGAATAAGTTACAGCATCAAAGCACAATCAGGCGGCCTGACACCAAAATATCACTTACATTTCCGACCCTCTTTTACAAATGTACAGACTCATCGGACATCTGAGCTTCACATGTATATAACAAGCATGCCAAATCAGTTAAGGAGTCATACCGTTTGCGATTGTGGGCAATAAACCGCCCAACAGTATAACACAAAAATTGCGGTTATAGCCAGGCCACGATTTCTGGTCGTTTTGCAATTTTGTGCGTTGAGATGTTCGGTGCAACCCATGAAACTCATTGAGGCTCAAAGGGTATCATTATTGTTGCCCATTATTTACCGATTGGAAAATATCGAATTAACGAAGCAAAGACATGCATTCAAAACTATATTACAAATGTAAATAAAGTAAGCTGCTATGCTTTGTTTACAAACTACAAGACTGACATGCTTCGTCCTCCAGAATTTTGGAATCGATCAATGGCTCGCATTCATCATAATTCAGATTATCCGCGGTAAAGGGATTAGGAATCTGATTCCTCAGATTACAAGTTATTCTGGTTGTCCTCAATTTAGTTTCTTCGAGGAAGGTTTGCTTCTGAGTTACATCAAACCTATTCCGTAATTGTTATTCTTGGGGAATATCCTTGGGCTTTATTTATGCTCAAACAACAAACCCCGGCTCGACAGATATACCTGATGCTTGTCCGAATTGCGCTGATTCAAATAGGGTTTGGACTGACAACTATTTTATTTTGACTAACTGAGCAATTTGCTCAGCATGTACTGAGATCCCGATCTTACCTAGATAACTGACGTATAGAAGCTCTTCTTCTCTAGATTCCAACTCGCCTGTGTTTAGCTCGACATACTTCGGCATGCTGATTCCTTATGCTTGTCTGCTACTGGCTAGCGACTATTGACGGTTTGATGCGATCTTCGCGCACATTCTATCACAAATTGTTTGTAGCTACATATGTGTGCCTCGCATTTGATGAATTACATAATCACGTGGAGTCGTACGACGAATTCATGTTGACTCCCTCTCAGAATAGCTGCCAATTCGCCCGTCATTATTCACACTATGTGATACATTGGGCTCAGCTAACATTTCGAAACAAATTGTATGAGCTGCGGTTGGTTCAAACGCTACCATAGCAGCATAAATTGACCTGAAATACGGCACATAGCCTGGTTCCATCTGACCAGAGTTCACGGTCCCAAATGCACTTTCTTTTTGCTGAATGACATTCAAATAATTGTTGTACGCTGCACAACAAATGGAGTGAGCTCTAACCTCTACCGTAGTAATGCCCCATAGAAAGAAACTTAGGGGTTATTATATCAAGGCAATTTACTAATCGAAAGCGCTTAAAAGCGGCACCTCGTAGGGGTCGAATTCCCTATTGATTCGAACCTTCGCACAAATGACGTCCACAAAATTCTCTGTGCAGAATGTCTGACCAAAGTAACAGCCTATACAGACGGGAAAATTCGTATGCAAATCACGGGGCAATAACGACAAGAGCACCTTCTTTCAAGAACAGTGACTCAACCATTGCACTCCACACACTTGGGTCGAAACAGCAAATGACGCAGAACGGACGTGCCGCGAGGCACTAGAGATAAACACACCTGAAATGCATCAAACGTGTTGACGGCGCCAATATCCCGCCTATCTGGTTTAGCCCAACCGCACACCGCATTGGGCGTATTAACCAGATATCAAACACGAAACTCGACACGGGCGCATCGCAAAAAGCAGAACAAACGGAAGCACACTTTATTTAGTGTGCACACAGAATCACACATACTCGCACGGAGCTAACACACCATCACGCGCTGGTCACCTATGACAGCCCACTTATCGCAGCAACACACCAACCAGTAGGTATTATAGCGGACGGAAATGACGCCACATCTGACTCCTACCCAATTGATTGGGAAAGGTTGGAAATGGAAACGGAAACGTCGGATTACAGCATCCCATTCCAAAACGCTGTTTTTCGATTTCGACACTTCATGTACAACTTCCTCATTCCTGAGCTTCACCATACAATCCTCTGCTCAAATGCTGAAAACTTGCATGCACGACTAGATATTTCAGACGTGCACAGACGTTATTTAGACGCGCTGATATATACACTAAATGCCAATGGGGCGAAACTCAGTGCTCAACATAAAACTATACGCACAGTCCGCTGCAGCAACGCAAAAAACCCTTGACGCTATGTATCGAATCGACCCGTCTGATCAATAAGGGAAGGTCGCACTAGGAAAATAAAAAAAACTAAATTGCAATAATTTCCGTCGCTGGCTAGGTTTTCTATTCAGGCATTTGTTCTCACATATAAATTTCCCACCAAGAAGGTTCATGCTCACAGTTGTTCATGTGTTTTGCAAAATTCCGCAAACAAGAGTGATGGAACAGAGGTCGGAAGAACGCCTTCATAGGTACACGGAGATTAGTGAAATTCGTGTCACAGCTTTCTCAATACCAAGGGCGATTCAGAGGTCTGGCAACAAAAGCAATCTTTCGGGATTTTTGCAAAACCACTATGGTATATGCAGAAAGAGAAGAGATGCTAGTGGAAGAAAATTGAACACAATTCAACTGGATGATATGTGGTGAACACAACCGATAGTAATTTTCACTCACATTTAGTCCTTCGTTCCGCTCCGGGTGAATGAACCGCGATGTAATTGAGACAAAACGATGAAGTGAACTTCAAAGCGCATGCTGGTTTGCATGCATCTATTTATCTCTACATCCGGGTAATCATCCGTAGAGTTTATATGTTGCCGAAGTGTCCCACTGAACTAAGCGTTGTCAACACGGATAATCCGCAGTGATATTTATGTGTTTTTCAGATGCATTCGGTTTGGCAGCTTAGCTGTTTTTCACTTGAAGGACGCCCCCTTGTTTTACTTCATACCGCATACAGAACAATGTGGCAGAATAAGTGATAACCGTCAGTGTTTTCTGCGCAATAATTTGATATTGTTCACAAACCCTCATCATTTCCAAATAGATTTATGAAGTGATCTGTCGTATCTCCGAATGGCTGGACAACGGAAACCGGTGTCGAAATTTAGGATGACGTATATGCACAATGTACGTTCGTTACTGAGAATCAAACAGGCACTGCTATTATAATTAAACTCAGAAACCGTGAAATAAACACGTACACACAGTGTGAACCACAAGTTGCTGGACGCAGTGCGCTGACTGAGGGGCGCCCTCAGATCACTGCATAAATGCATATATTTAAATATTGCCGGTTAGGTAGAGCAAATGTAACTAGCCTAGCTCAGGCTGCTTTCTGTCATGCTCCTGTGCACTATAGACAGCGGTCTTGATTGCTGCATCATAGAGCTGGACCCGCGGTGGATAGCACTAGGTACTCGTTCAGGGAAGAATATACATTATTGATTTTGTAAAGGTCTCAAGAACTTCAGAAAGGACCTCCAGTTTTGCGTCGAATATCGCGATTAAAACGAAACACGCACTGGACTATCCAATTCAGCAGTGGGAATGTGTTTTCTTTTATTATAGCTTGCTTTTTGGTTACGCAAGAAATAGCACGCTTGAGATAGAGGCAGCTGGTGGGATATTTTAGATGCATTTTCGGTAAGGTGATAGCTGTTGACAGCCATCCACAAAAGAGCACTGTCTATTCTCCGAGAAGCAGAACACGTTGGGTCGGGGGTGGCAGCAGCTGAATGCGGGGGTACAAACATATAAACATACAAGGCGTGTTTACCATTTGGAGGGGGCGTCTAGACTGTCTCTGGATGGTATGCAAAGGTGTCTTCATATCCTAAGTTCCTTACGCCGCCGTTTCTGAAACTAAACAAAAAAACTGTAATTCACAATGGCGCGCACTTTGACATCTGTCGGCAGATAGCAACTTGATTTACATGGGGCATGAGGCTATTTGACTTGATGACATCCTTGAAAAACAAATAGAGACAATGAAGTGACCATTAGAAACATGGATGGGTAAAATGCAGTCCGCCGGCAATGGGATTAATTCCATTCTGAATGCCCGCTTGAAAAGACTCTTTTGCGTGTTACCGCTTACCACATTTCTGATGCTGGTCATCATCGTCAAATTTGCTGACACCAACTCAGCAGTAAAATGTGGTGATGCTTAACTGAGGTGGCGGTGTAAAATATTGTTGATTACTTGTGAGTAATCCGCCTTGTACTGGCCCACTATGTAACCAAAACACAATGCAAACCTGCGTGAAAGAGCGAAATTTATTATATGTAAACTGTATTTGAAATGTTTCCCGCAAAACCGACACATTTGTTTGATTATTGTGGTTTGAGTTGCCGGCAATGGCACCTAATGTATCCACACGACACGATTCCAACTTTAACGGCCTGAAGTGTCACACGACAAGCGAACTTGATAACTGCTAGCACGGAACATTCCTATGTAAGCATCACCGGCGCAGTGAGAGGAAGAGTATGATCTGGACGAAAGATTAAGGTAAAACATCAGTGTTGTAGGGTACGTATAGTGAGTGCTGGTATTACATTCAAGTCCAGTCCGTGAGGGTCTGATAATTTAAAGCGAGCGGACTTGCATGCTTCACATGATGTGACGTGTGCAAGTGCCGTTTGCGGACTATTGCGTTAAACGTTATGTCTACCAGTTATGTCTTACACAGTATATATATATATATATATATATTGCATTAAGAGACAATGGAGGAACATCATTTAATTGACTGAAACATTCTAACATCCATATTCAACCTGTACTTTCTAGCACTGGATAGCCACGGGATACACAGGGCTGGCCGTTTGAAGTGAACCGCCTGTTGAGCTGGCTGCTGACCAAACCCTGCTTAACGAATGGCTAATTCATTTCAAGCTGCTGTGTCCATGGTACAAACATAGCTCACCACTATTCACCACGTGCATCTAGGGACACACATGTGTACTGCACACCGATAAACTCTGTGGTATAAAATGGAAATGCGTACAAGATCACAAGATGTATTCTGACGGTGTGCTTCCCAACAGAAGGCGATTGCCGTGTGGTTTAATTTCGTTCATTATATATTTCATAATATTTTATTGAATCTAATATTTTCATGGATCTTATGCAAACGTCACTAGCTGAAAAGTGAAATTTTCCGGAAATCATCAGGCAGAAAATATTCAGTTGCTAAAATGCTGATCAATAATGAAATAATCAACCAAGGTCAGCTGGCAAACTTGGAAAGCCTTGGGACTGGCATTCCGTCATAATCATTAAGCATGACCTATACAATTGTCCAGGATTCCATCGGGCGCACGAGCTATCTTTGTCTTTCCAATCAACCTAGTCGTCCAATAGCTCTCCTGGCCACCGTTAACCAACCAGTTGAAGAAGACTTGCGTAAAGCTGACATCCATATATATGAATTTTGCGTGTTTAGTTCAACAGAGAGTCTAATCTCGTGAGATTATTTGTGATCCCTCTTCATATATTAGATACTTAATAACCGGACAATCGGGTCACATAAAATACAAATACTACCGCGTCCAATCGACACTCCTTGAAAATTCTGCTCGGTCCGTTTTGGCTGGACCGGTGAATTTATTTGATAAATGTCTGGCATGAGAATATTTTTTCCTTTACAAAACTTGTGGCTACTCATAACTGGATTCGGTCAATTTCTAAATGGAAACAACGTTTCAGCACGCAATCTACGGGCATATGTGAAAAGGACTCACTATCACTAATGCCGATGGACTAGAATATCGCATGGCTAGATACCTACGCTCTTTATCATTTGTTATTGTAACCTCGTCAATTATTGCGCTACTACATGGGACGCTTTCGTAACATGAATACCAGTCCTCAACACGAGCAGTACTACCTTCGTCAATTTGACGAGAATTCGTGGACATTGGAAAGTCGGCTTGAATGCGAGAAACTATCTTATGCAAATAATTATACGGTATCTCTTGCTCGGTTTTTCACCCAGAAAAAAGCGTCGCTTGAACTGGCAGAGCCGGTCAAGCCTCATTATATTGCAGCACAAACTGACTCAACTCCAGCAGAATCAGTGGATACAGCTTCTGGATGACTAGAAGAGGGCAACTGGAAGGGATAATAATTTGACACTTTGGTCAGCTCAAACGTTTCTGGGTATTCATTCTCCTCAAGGATGCATACCACACATCAAGTAAAACAGACCGAGCCCGCAAGCAATGGTGGTATGTTTTCAAGGCTGGAGAGTGTTCACGTTTAAGGCCTACGCCCGAACTGAGCATTGAAGGTTAAAGACGTGTTTCGAAGTATCTACAGCTGCGGCTTCCACCCATTTACATGCTTGGAATGTCACACGTGTTCAGCAAACGCCTTGGTCGTTCATAGCGAGAATGGACGGAAAGAAATCACAAGGATGGACGCCAAAATAGATTAAGGTACCTGGCTCTCTTGAAACATATCCTTATCACCGAGCAATAAAAAGGTATTTGCCATTCGGCACATGATTCAGCAGACTTTCTGCCGTATTGCTCACGTTGACTTGCAGAAATTCCGTAGGGCTCACGTGAGACCGCTTCTTGAATGTGACAACCGAATTTTGCAGTCAGCACGCAAGAAAGACGTAACCCACATTGAGCGTATCCAACGACCCGCTGCGAAAATTGTTTGCGGACTTAGATCGGTGGACTAAGATACGCGTCTTGCGGTGCTTGACTTTATTCTCTCAGAGTGTCGTCACCTCCGGGGGGGCCTGATACTTGCTTATGCGCTGTTTGGACAAGGCTTGGCCGACGACGTTTTCACCGTTATAACAATTAATATACCGCGGGTACATGATCGGTTGATTTTCAAGTTCAAATGGCAAAATTTTATCGGGCTAAAGATTTTCACATTTCGGTGTTTGGTTGTAGTTCCGATAAACTTCTCCGGACAGTTGTTCACGCTGCGTTTATTACCCAGTTCAGAGCACGTCCAGACGCCTTTCATGGGAAACCTCGAGATGGCAAACTTACTGCCTCGAGCTGAGAAGTTAAAGAGCGGTGCAACACCCTTTTTCTGCTTGCGCATTTCAGATGAACAGGAGCCGCTGAACGACAAGGACAAACCCCACACGGGAAACTTGGCCGAAGGACTCAATTCTGTGTATCAGTTCGTGTATCTGTGAATCCCTGCACTACTCCTGGAGGATTTCATTGAGGAAGGAACCGGAAAGATTGTTATGTTTCTGCAGCCATAAGCCACACTAGATGACGATTAAATGTGAACGATATCGTGGACTCTTTAGGGGACTAATTTTGTATCGAGAAGTCAACGTTTGCGGTTGGGGCGAATGCTGTGGGGACAGTTCACTTATTAGAGGTCACGCCGTGCTGGCTTATGTTCTGAAGGACACCTTTCGGACAACTTGTAAGATATTCACCTCCACGATACACTGACTAGCATCCAGCTGGTGGTCGAACCAGCCTCTGAGAAACTTTTGAGGGAGAAAACTGCTCGGACGCCGTGAGGTTTATTTGATATCGCATTTTTAGCGTACTGGACACTGGCTAGCACCAAGTGGTCGGTCATGCGCATACGTACATTCCCCAATGTCTTCGTCTTTCCTATGTTATCCGCTTTACATTTATGAATAGGCCGATCATTACTACTTCATTTATATGTACACAGCTATCTCATTCAAGAGGTGAAACGTTCCCGAGGCTCTTCTTTGGAACCGGTGATGGCCGGGGTTACCTTAATGGCGGCGGACCTTTTCTGTGACTAGATACTGGAGGAAGGAATAGAGAAGCGGGCGCCTACGATTTGGTGGAATACGATGGCGATGAACCCTGGTGCAATTCCTGATACTCTGATTCGGCCGACTCCTCCAGCCAGGACGGAAACTACAATTTCTTCTTTGTTGAATTTTTGAGCTGTGCGTACGCTGTAGGCCCTATAATTTACGCAGAACGGATGTTTTGTCGTACACTTTGATCTTCGGAATTTTCGCAGTAAGCTTTTTGGTTTTGGATTCCCATGTGGTCTCCTAGTTTGCCACTGTTCTAAATTCTAGCTACCCAAATGCCAAATGGTCCATGTTGATGGTTCCATCGTTTTCAACATGAGTCAATACAGCTTGATGAGCTTGGTAAAACCCTGTGTTAGACAGTCCTAAGAAAGAAGTACTCCCCGAGCTTTATTCCATGTAGAGTTACTATCAAACATCGATGATCTGCACAGTTCCTTGAGTTACCTTTGTGTTCTAGAATGGACATTGTCTTCATCGAATGGCATTTCTACTTCAGATAGCGCGTGGCCATTTCTGCCCAATGAACTTAGTGTAGGACAAGGTCAGCTGGTCACTGAATTCAGTGTGCATCGCTAGGTGAACACTCCTCATGAGTAAGACCGTTCCCTTGTACCGCATACTAGTGATCTCTTCTAGGCCTTGGCTTTGTCAGAATCCGACCAGCTGTGGAGTTGTCAGCTCCACAGCGAAGTCTTCGGTTAAGACGTGCTAACTGTTCACCGGCACTTGATTTTTACTCTGGTTGTACAAAGAATCACACCCAGTATGCAAACCAATCGGTGTGCACATGATTTTGTGATCAGTGGTCGCAACCTGTAACCAGGAAACACCTGATCAATCATTGTACACGTATCTGATGAGTGCCAATTGAAATTCCTGTGCGGCTTGTTGGATCATTTTCAACATTCACATCTAGACATGTTCGCCGCAAGCGATCTTAGGTAGCTTCTACACATTTGGGCCAATATTTCGTTGTAATAGTTAGTTCGGTCCCCTAGAATCATTCGGACCTGGCTCCTGCGACTTAAGTTGCATGCAAAACAAATCGGAGCATGTTTAATAGTAGGTCCCTTCCCATTTGTCCCAAGTAAAAATGAAAAGGGATGCCGATGTTCCTGTGTTTGTTCTATGACACGCAATATCTACACTGGGTGGAGCTCATCCACATGCATCGTTTACACGCAAACTTGAATGGAATGATCAGCAAACCTTTTGGACGCGCTACTGACAAGAGTACAAGGTGGAAAGATGCAACATCCTGTGTGTCGAATACCAATATGAACGTGTCAGTGGGCTCACAGTTGCTATCCGTTCCCCTTATCTTTATGCATAATATTATCTACATGATGAAACACCATCATCAGCACTATTGTCATCATCAGAGACAGCACCATCAGTCAGGTCGTACGACGTCCATCACGTTCTTGGTAGCATTTTGAAGGAGACGCGTGAAAAGAATCTCCTTGCTTTTGGCGGTTGTTCGACATGCGTAACCCATGTCTGAGCCTACACATAATGCTGTTAAGTGTACTACCTCAAGGCAACTATACGTGAGTGTTCTAGGAATCTGCATTTCCATTAATTTATTGTGTGTTGTATCGGAATGAGTGGTTATCTTTCGTACTTGCCCCATCTCATCTGTGTGTAGGATATTTTTGATTACTCCACAAATTTACAGCTTCTTTTTACCCTGTTGTTTTGTGACCTTTGATTCCAGTTATAAGCTGACGCAAATTGACGGTCGTAATTTGCGTCGTGGTAAGTGTTTCAGTGGCTTCAGCAGATGCGCTCTGGTCAGATCCAATCCAGCCATCTACTTGTGCAAAATTGTCTACAAACTCAGGTGATTCTGTTTGAGTTTTTCGAGGTCTTTTCAGAGACCACACGTCTTGGAGATGATAGGGACATTCCAAATGATGTTATGATAGTGGTCAGTCTATTCAACGTATCTGTCTGCCCCCGTCTTCGACGTCCACGTTTTTCAGATCGACAAGGTTCTCACCAGTAAGTATATGAATTCTAGGGATTTGAAAACCTTCCAAGATTCGCTTAATTTTTCATCAGTGGGGAATTCGAACATGAAAAGGGAGAGTGGGCGCTTTTTCGCAGAGCTCAAAATAAAAACTCTCACATGGCCAGAACACATGTTTTAATAGATGGCGGATTATGAAATTAAAATATAGGGGTATACCCTTTTAACCAGGTTAGCTTAGTGGCAATGAACGTTCGAATAGATTGAACGTTGCGCTAAAACATGAAGGAGTGTACAGACTTGCTCGACGCAGCCTCGACCCAGTCAGAATTCCGTTTGATGTCCAGGGGGTAAAGATTCTCGCGCCGCAATGTAATTATCTTGGTAAAAACCAATTCGGTTTGTCTTTGCTGCGCTATGCGCTTTGATATCGGTGTCAGCGTCAACAGTACTTGTATTGTTCTTAGAGAAGATTACGAAATTCCTCAAAGCATTCAGAGTCATTATAGCATGCCCTGGTCAACGATTTGGACGAAGACCTTTGAGCTGCACATTGACCTGCTGTTGCCTGGGCATCTGCGGCCCACATAAGTTATTTTTGAACACGAGGATTTCACCTGACACCTTAAATGGAAGTAATGGGCAAAGTGATACTCACCGTAATGCCTGCATTTTGTACGTGGTTTTCTTTGATTTTGACCGGCCACGCCCTCCAATTTCTTTTGAACGTTGAAGTTGACTGCGCGGTGACAGCCGTTTGACAGATCACAACCGTTTCGTGCTTAAAGTTGTTGAAGAACCGACATTTGTTGGTTGAGATCCGCAAAATTATTTCAGCATCCTGTCTGATTCTGTGAAACGGACGGGTTATTACTTCTGCATCTTTGGACCAACGGAGACCGGCCACCTGAATGAAGAACTTGGAGTGGTTTTCCATCCAATAAGCTAGCCTGAAACTCTAGCACTCCCGGTTAACAGCATGGGCAAAGTTGATGGACTCAATATCATTTTTATTGACCAGACTGAGGAATCGGTAACGAAAATTGAACAGTCATGTATTATCACCGAATGTTGTGGGTAATGTCTGAACGTCCTCAGTCCAAACCGACAGAGCTTAGGTTCTCGCCAAAAAAAACGCCAAAGAGCGCAACGAGGTGAGGTGGGCGAATTTGTTACTGTGAGATACGTTAGCGCCGGTAGTGACCTTTTTCTCTGAACCGTCTATTCCATGCAGTAAATGAGTCGACCTGGCTGATTGCACGAAGCGGCCGCTGGGTAATCCTCGACCGCTACGTGTATACCATCGGTGTGCCACTGGATTCTGCACATACGACGTCATCCTAGAGTGCGGCATAAACGGAACAGGTCTACCCCTTTCAACCCAACAGCAAACTGAAAATGTATGACTAGCCAACCTGAAACTCGTGGTATTGAGTTTAACTCAATGCTCCACTCCGTGGGCTTGTGGGATCGAACTAGAAGAGGTGAAGCACTGACATGCCAACGAGGTATGAATGGAATTATCAGCAAACCCGTCTGTCCTGCTCATTGTTTCCTCCCCGAAATAGAGCCTCGATACGGGATTTTTAGAAGGTTGGAGATGTTGATTCAGTTGCTCTAAATGGAGCACGTGCATCCAAACCGTTGCCATGGGCCCATGGTTTTCCCTACCAGTCTCCATAATAAAGGCCCATTGGCACCCTTGTATTGAGGCATAAAATTTATCAGATACCTGCTGCAACCGATGACCATAAAATACATACGGTTAGATGATGGTTGTTTTGAGACTAAAGCGCGCGGTTGTATTGGGCGAAATTCTTCCCGTTCCTGGCAGCCGGTTTTGACAACTTTCCACCGACATTTGTCCAGATTGCATCGATAACCCGTTTATAGTCACTTAGATGCTTCCTATGAGTCCCTACTTTGCCGGGCATACCATCCAGCACTGATAACTGGAGCGGTGCTGCTCTTATTTTTGTTTGTCTCCTTATGCGCACAAGAAGCACGCTAAGCGAAAAGGAGCTAGTTTATTGAGAAAGTTTAGGTAGATGCCATGATCCTGTGTTAATCCATCAATTCAGGTTGGTCACTGCCTTTTATGGGCTTAGTAAGATTAATGCACCATATCGTGATACGAATAGGTGAGTGGATTCTGGGGAGCCGTTATGTCTCCCCTTTACTTTAAATTGAACACGGCCTATTTACGCCCTGACAACTCAGACGGCGTGATAAAGTGGGGTATCAATACGTCCAATCACCAGCTGCTGATTGTAAACCCTTCCGAGACTATCATTCCGGAAACAATCTGAACAGGTCTCCGAACTGAGGCCGCAAGACGCTGTCCGTATCAAGCACAGGACGGATACTGCAGGATTAGTGAGGCCAAAGGTCATAGTTCAAATTTTTGTAGCCCACGTGATAATAATTGTACAGTCTCCATAGAGGTGCTTTTTTCTCCGTTTCTTTTCGGCACCCCAGGTACACGCTCAGTGCGCTGAACTAAATTAATCTTGCAGCAGCCTGAACAGATTGTTGATGCACGAAAAGGCGAAAACACTGTCCTCTTCATCGATCTGACAGCATATGTCCGCATCTTACTACCTTTTTCTTAGCTAAAATAACTGCAATTATCACAAGGGCGTGGAGAACCAGGTTACTTTATTGTCGCATTTCCACGACTATATTTTTTTACATCAGCTTACGGTGCATAAGAGGGCTACCTGGTGGAATCTGTGTAGGAACCATTATCACGGTATTATTTTGATCTACACCACGCCCGGGTGGTTAGGCGTGCTCTCATGCAATGAAAGTTCTCAGTAGAACCTTACGCCCTTTTCAGCAGTTCGCACGTCAGCTTATATTTTACATTCTTCGTTCTTTAGCAGAGCTTGTGCTTGACTGTCCGGCGTTTATAAAGCGCGCGGCCGCAAAAATAATTATTAAATTATCCAAAAAATCCGTCTGGTTCAAACCAGTACTCCACGACGCTTCCGATTAGCCTAGGTAATAAATGCAGGCTAGTGGTTTTGCTGCCCGAAATATTAACCTGTGTGTCCCACAGGGTGTTGCTTGTTGAGCTAGTACATTGAAGAGGATCTCCGAAATCTCGTGATCCACCCAAGTAATGTTCGGCGGTGATCGGGTTTTGCAAGGTTTTAGAATCGTGCCATGTTTTCCAGTCTATCCAGGCCTCATGAATATGTGTGTAAGGCTTGATGTTCCTATCCATTACAAATCACTTGTCAAACACGGCGGTGACTTGCAGGTTTTTCAGGATCTGGCCCATATGCATAGCCTGACAAACTGATTTACAACCGTCCTCCGAAATTACTGCAAGCGACATACTCCGTAGACACACGGTGGGCTGTCGAAATTATTTTCAGTTAGCCGTCATATTTTGGGGACGAAACCCATCGAGTGCTTCTTGGCTCGCTGCATATTTTAATAAAAAAATGCCTACAGATCGAACAGTTCAGCGTCAAACGTGTATCAAAGCCTTCGTGATGGCTGTGTATCTACAGAAACATTCCAGGAAACCATAAGGCAATTTGGCCGCAACTCCATAGAAAACATTTTTTACTTTTTGCGTGGCCACTATACTTCCTGACTTGGACTGGAGCACTATTTGCAAATTACTCTGGGTAGCTTTCAAAATAAAAATGTCGGAGAATCGTCCTAGAGTGTCAATATTCTTCCGCTTCAAGGAATATATCAGAAAAAATATTCTTAGTCTTTTGTTTACCTCAGGCGCTTCGCTTGTGAGTTTCATCCATGCTGACATGGCCAAATATGCGACAGGTTTAAAGGAACAGCAAAGACAGTAATGCAATACACGTGTTGCATCAGATGAACCGTATGAGACGCGACTGCCTGCAAAAATTGTCCAGCTGCTGGATATCGTAAGCCTTATATTTTGGTCCCGATGTGGTTTATGGAGTTGTAACAACAATGAAACCCGCGATAAATCGGCGAACATTGCTCTAGCCAGGTTACAGCTAATGTGCTTTGGCCATCTTGGGCTGAATGATAAAAAGGCTGCCTATCAAATTGAATTTCTTCTACTTACACACAGGATACTTCCTTGCTGCATCACAGTTTCGCGATCTTAATTTTGGGAGGAAGAAATAATGGTTTTCGAATAATGGTTTTGCAAATTCACACAAAATCAATGGAAATATGTTTGTGCTAGTGTAGGTCTTGACAAATACGAGAGGGAGGAGATTGTGGGAAGCAAAGCAGGAGCTCAATATTCATTATTCTTCGAGGACTATTTTGTTTACATCATACTGACGGCACATGCAAGTATGTACAAATTGAAAAAAAACATCTGGAAAGCACGCATTAATGCCCATCATGCTGACTGCCGGAAAAGAAGCGTACGTAAGGCGAAGAAATTCAAAGGTTGCTTCAGGCTGCGCCCTTGCTGCTGAGCAATAAGTTTGCTTGATTCCTGCATTTAGTAGAATATGTTTCAAGCCATGCATTTTGGGGGAGGGGTACTACCATCCAAAAAAAGTGTGGATAAACAAGTAGCCATTGGCTAGCTATAAATGCTTAGCCTGCAGTACGGAGCTTCGTGGCGCTTCGTTTCAAGTACTTTAGAAGAAGCAACCAGTAAACGGGAGCCTTCGGATTAAAATTCTATCCTTCGTAAGTTTGATGAACTCGAGTGGAGTTTGATTATCTGTACAAGAATGAGATATTTGTATTTCTTGTTGGTCCGTTATTTTTATTTCCAGAGTTCTCGTTCCCACGCTTTTTTGATGCCCTTTATCAGTCTTGAAATAACAAGATCAATAAAAGTGGCAAGATTGATATAGGTATTAAGCGGAAAAGAGGTGAATGCTTGGTAGCGTGGAACCTTGGTAGCCTGGAAGAAGCTAACCTTGATGTACACCCCATATGAAGACCATTAGGATGAAGCCAAAATGAGCTAACATAATTCAGGATGGTTGCTCAGTGTAGCCTGGTGGTTTATTGGACGCCTAAAAGTTCGACAGTCGAACGCCCACTTGCATAACTGGGTGACGCCACCGCAACGGTCAGGATATATTTGTGGTCCTTCGCTATCGCGCTGATAAATCTTCTCAATGTCAGAATAGGCTGCTCCTATCAAGACATTCAAACTCTCAACGCACAAAAAAAATGTGAATGTCCCAGAGCCAACTCTCAAATCCCCCTTATATCTGGTTGGGGGCTGCAGGTTGGATGCCATTCATGGCACAACGTTTCGAGCATCCACAGACTCCCAGGGTAGCCCGGCACTAAATCTGATGAAAAAAATACTTTCCGTATCTATATTACTCTCCATGTGGACCCGAAATTCTCAAAACGCTTATCATCTTCTCTATATATTCCACTTTACCCGATGGATTCTTTCTCCTTGGTTCAGTTTCTCTTTCACAGTATTTTTTCATTCTCATAAAAGAAGGGAAGTACTAACAATACTATTGAGTGAGTAAGCTTCCTGGACACGGGGCATAATTTTTTGAAAAGATGGTCTCGCTAGAAGATTACGTATGATTTTTGTTCATTCAATTTAATCAGGCATTTAGATCTCCCGAATGGGTGCTAACATGTTTGCTCATTTTGCTGGTTAGTTATTACAATAACGTTTACAGTGACTATATCAATTTGTGCTGAAAATCACTGCGCGTTGGCAGTTTATGTAAAATGGTAGTTTTATTGACCTGGCCGGAACTATTTTAAATCGCTTCATCTCTACAAATTTAAGGCGTTTCATTGCTGGTCAAAGCAAACAAACCAATGGCGTTTGCCAATCGATAAGTGTCTTTCTGTTTTCTATTATTAGTGGGAAAAATTTGAAAAGCAAAATTACCGGAGATCAACAGGACTGATATTCAGGACTTTTCTCTTGTTTACTTATTCTTCATCTTAGCATCATTTGCGTAGCTTTACGCAGGAGGAACACTTGGTGTCCTGGAAACACTGTAACGCGCGAACCAATAGGCCTGCATCTTTCGTAAGATCTTGATTATTTCGGTGAAACAGACAGTCCGAACGAATCACTTCATTTATGCGATCATGTGTTCTGGAAACAATCATTTAACCAATCCAGTTTGCCCTATCGAATGAACAATTTTTTGTGAATGAATGTTCTCTCCGATAGGGTTTGCATTCACGCAAGTTGTTTCTCTTCAATAACTGGTTTTAATCCAGGCAGTCGCATGGTTGGAATACACTTGACCCTGTTTCTGCTCTGCTGGAATGGTTTGAGTGTGAACGCTGAGTCTACCAGGTACGCATTTTATTTGCCATGAAATACAAGTACAAGTAACGGAACTCTGAATTACACACGAAAAATAGCGCTCAAACGCCAGAAAAGGGAGGCGTATTCGCATATGCTTAAACTGCACCCTGATGTACGCGTAAACTGTAATCGATCTTTTTGTTCAGGGGCATTTGTTTATGGATATAGCGCTTGGTGCGCCACCTGTATATCTAAATGTTGAAGTAGACACATCGTACAGCACTTCGTTAGTTGTTGCAACAGACGCCCACCTGGCAAGAAAATTTGAGTTTTACAACGCTTATGCATCACAAACAAGCGAAAGTGGTGGAGAAATTTGCATGTTTTTCGGGATTCATGAACTACAGGGAGAGAACGTTACTGATGTCCTCAGGGTATGTATTTCTTGTTGCAAGTAACCCAATGCCAATTGGCGAGTATAACCTTATGGGATTTAATTTTCAAACGATAGAGATTATGAAGTCGCGCCCAACTTTTCTCGACCGGTTTTCTGGAAAGCTGGGGCTCGCGCCTGTCTCCAGCATCACTCCAGATAACTTTGTTCAGTCCCTCCTGAAATCATTGCCAGCTAAACCAGTATTCTGTTTCTAGTTTCAACCGTGAGTTTCTTAATTTTACGTTTTTTTATAGTGAGATAAATATTTGGTTATTCTGTAATTAAACATAGTAATTCAATCTGTGTGCTTATTGTTATTGCTGGTCAGCTCATGATTGTGAGGTATCTGAGTGATGATCACATAATTTCTAACACCTTGGTGCATACATATTCAAACGTCCTACTACGTCCGTTTTTCCAGGGACAATTGAATTTGCCAAGTATGCACCTCACAAACAGTAGTGCACTTTCGACTTTCTAACATCCATCGTGATAATATTAAAGGGACGTGAGGCTGAAAAATTGAAGGTAACTTTCTGTGGTCCAACCCAGGTTGCATAAGGTTATGTTTTCAGCGGCGGTTTGATAATTTGCTCAACTTTATGTTCAATGTGGTCCAAAAACACATACACTATGGTCAGTAATTACCACTCAAGCAGCGTTTATATAATATATTTAAAAGTTATGGTGTAAAGGAAGTAATGTACGAATTTTAAGAAGTTTTTTCAAACATCATTCAAGTTCGGGCACAACCAAATCGGGGTGGTTAGTGCAGTTAATCTTGTGTTGACCGCGGGGTGCGTTCAGTAACATTCTTAGTTGTGCGAGAAAAAATGTTGTCTTCGGTAGTGATTTTGCGCTCTCACTGAAGGCACTCTATGCACAAAGGCTGCTCCACCCTTATCAAAAATCTAATCCAGAGCGCTTCCAAAGAAACTGCAGGGGTGATTTTATAACCTGTGACCGACTGGCTAATAGTTCGAAGAATGGTTTGAACAACGGCTACGAGCTTCTTTTGCGTCACTAGTTTGATCTGTGAGCGTGAATACCTGGTATCATAATAAGGGAGAGGAGGGCCCACTCGCGATGTTTACGTACACCTTGAAGCAACACGCTGGTTGTAACAAAACAATTTCACCCCACCTGGTAGCAAAAACGTATCAACAAGCACCGGATGCTCCATGTCACTGAAGGAATTGCGGGCTTTGAGGTTTTTTTGAAAACTAATTAGGCAAAATTAGAAGGTATTCATTGACGTAGTTTCACGCTGGAAAGGCAGAAACACTGGGGGATCACACAGTCAGCTGGTACGTTTTTACGTGCAGTGGAATCTCTTTTACCGCATGTGGATGGAATTGCCATCAGAGACCTACAATGGCTGTTTAGTATCGTCTTCATAGCTGGCTAACAAAAGATTGTTTGCGCGTGAGCAGCCCCGAAGAATATGCGTACAAACGTTGTTGTCGTTATTATCTAGATGATCACGCCGTAACCATTTTATCATAATGATGAGGTCACATTTAATTGTCATTTGATCCGCAAAGCGAGGCTGATATCCAGCCCAACAACCATTGGAAAAAGTGTTTCCTTGCTAATGTAAGGATAAAGAAGGGCTAAGGGCCTTTACGATCAAGACATGGGATGTGCCCAAGTGTTTCTGGCCACAACTGATTATTTTTTGAACGGACGCAGGGGACTTGGGAACAAAACGCTGTTAATTCTAGATTCAAAGTGCTCCCCAAAACCACATTTAGTTAGTAAACAAGTTCCGCATTTAGGAAATCCGATCATATGTGCACCGTAGATTGTACCGACTACTGAACATAGAGGACTGTCAGTGTTCAAAAAGCCGCTGTGGCAGGCGATCTCCTCTTGTATTGCGCATTATAATTTTCAAGCAGTTGACCAGCCGAAAGTAAAACGTTCAAGCATCTTTGTATTCGATGTGGCTTGTGGAGATTTTGTCAGGAGTTTCATCCTGTAACTGGTCAATGACACTGGAGGGCCACAGTGACCTTAGAATTATTCCGGCTGATATTTGAAATCTAAATCATCAGGAACTAGCGCAGTTCGGCACTGCCATGAACTCTCATTCGGAAAAAATATAGGGACATTCGTCCGTCAATCATGCAATTTACATCACGTGGTCCAGTGCTGGCTGTTCCTTCGATTTAGACTACTGGGTTGGGAGCTGCCATCAGGTTTTACCTTGAATAAAACCAGCGCTTGTTATCTATCCCTCCTTCGAAGTTGCATGCAGAATAATTGGGCAGCTATGGACTGCCTAAGCTCATTGGACAAAGCGACATTCTTCCAAAAATTTTCCGGGGCACTTTTTCATTGATCCACAAAAATCATGCCTGTGAATGCTCACGGAACAAGAAGGAGGCACTCATTTCACCGAGTGTCGTTTCTTGTTTATCTAAGTCTTATTTTCACCACTAGCCGGATGAAGCTTCCTCATACAAAGTGTTTTAAAATCAGGCAACTTAGGATAGCGGCAATATTTATCACGAAATAATTGCCTGAGAGCCTAAAAAATATACAGAACTAATTTAAGTGTCTGGAGATTGGGCTCTAATTTAATGGTTTCCCAATAAATACGATGAAGTTTTATGCATTTAATTCTCTCCCAATGTTATGAGCTGAAGGATTTGGAGCGAACAAGTAGGTGAAACATAAGGGTAGAATGGCGGTGAACGATAAATGACGTATGAGTAAATTTCACTAATACTCAGAATTTTGTTGGTTCTGTTGACTGAACAGGGTCTTTTGAAGAAAGCCAAAATGAGCTGATCAGATCTAGTGGATTAAGAGAACATGAGCCTGTACGGGTATACAAACTGAGTCTCTCTCAGGCACTACGAGTAATCGGTAGACCGCATACCACCTATGTAGGGGTATGAGTTTAAACATGTGTGGAGTGGAGTGTCTCTGTTCATCTGATTTTGGCAAAGGGTGTAGCCAGCGGTAATTCTGCCCTGACCCACCAGGCCCAGTGTTAGACAACGCCGAGTTCCCTGTAAATAAATTCTTAGATAGAATCACGAATATTGGTAAACCAGCTAACCAACGTTTGCCAGTATTAGTGATTTTTAATAGCGGAGCGAATACGGTGGGCCTGCCTGCAGCAGCGTATACAAAAATCCAGGGAGAAATTAGCAGACGACAAGGACAAGAATTGTAAACCTTGTGTCAACTGTCAGTTTCTGGTTTTATGTTTACGATGCAGCCTTCAACTTTGTCAAACTATTTTGTTGTTCTTGGTTTTTACATTACAACTGACAGCTTCCAGCTGACAAGTAAAGCCAAACTATTATAGCATATATAAAGAAACAGAAAACGAAATATCCGCAAAACATTCTTCAACGTCTTAGTGAAAATTTGGCAGTCTTTATGTAAATAAAAAGAGTGAAATTTCCTACTGACAAGCCGCCAACCAAGCAGCCAGGTAACACATGACCGCAGTATATGGATGCATTAATTGAGAAATGAATGGAACAACGTCCTGTGTGGGTGCTAGATCACCCCACAGTATTCGTCGGCGCTCGTGGCCGTTCCGCTTAATCTTCAACTTCCAACCGGAAGATTGCACAGCCGAATCCATCACTGCTGTCTGCCTGTTCAGCGTGGGTTGGCTCCAATCACAAAAGAAATCCCATCACACAACCAAAAGAATAACATTTTGTCAAGGAAGCCCTAGTATACTAGCAGTTTCCCAGTGTGAAATCAAACTGACACACCGGATCGTTGCTTAAGATATCACAATGTAACTATTACCCAAGTGTTTCAGAAAACAAAATCTAGGGAAATGTTACCTAACATAACGAGATGGCCACTGTCTAATCAACTTTGCTGAGTATCGACGAGCTGTTTTTAGGGTGTATCAACTCAACAAATATTTGCTATGGTCCTCGCAAAAATGTTCCGTATCCGACTGGTTAAAATAAGACCAGGAGTTCTTCAAACCCCAGTCGTTCACCTAATTTATGTTGAGAACTCTGTGATCACAATCTATAATGAACAGTTGGAATCTGGTCATTTCACGCCTGACGAAGGTTTGTCGTACCCAAAGTGGCAATGCACAAAAAGCACCACTGGTTAGGTGGTTTACCCTGTGAGAATACACACATGGATTTTGTCGGAATTTGAAGAACGATTACGGGCTTCCACATCTGACCCAAATTATTAGTTGAACCTACTGTATGTGCCACCAAGACGTAAAGTCGGCTCTCCAAGTGAAAGTTGGGAATTGCTCTCAGACAAACCAGTGAGCCTGTAAAGATTCCGCGGACGCATGAAACCAAGTATATTATACAACAAGCATCGGAAGCCTCATTTTAAGCACAGCAATTTTAGAGGAACGGTGTATCGGTGTCGGTGGACTTATCCCACTGTCAGCGACAGGTAAGTTGTAGGTAAGAAAAATGCATAGAAAATGCTCGGAAATAGAGGATGTTAAAATTTTACAAATTGTTCATAATTTGTGATGCACAGAAAACATGTATACCGGATTTACGGCCTGGTGTTTATAAACAAATTGTTGATTTCTACGCAGGAGTGGTGATGGATTGTTCAGAAACGGCGTTTTCTCCTTTGGTGGAATCCATCAATATCGTTATGAACAGCCGCTTTTATACTTTCCCTTGGTGTCGGCCGATTCATGGACTATTCAAGCCACAAGGTGAGTTTAAGATGGCTGAACGTGCAGTACGCAGTTTTACCGGCTTTTTGATGGTTGACAAAGATACGTGATGCGATAAGGATTGGTGGGCAAACATATATACAGGTTTGTAGGGGACAGAGAAATGTTCTGCACCTCACCCTTTACATCGACACGTTGAATTCGTTGGCTTACTGGAGCGCAATAGAACCCAGGTTGTTTTGTCGAATGCTGCTAATGTTTATCAGGCTATCGTCCTTTGTTGAAGGTTGTCGCTATTGACGAACTTAATCTCGAGGGTTGGACAGAGTTCGACTGCTACCTTTGCCAGATAAATAATTAATGAGCAGTAGGTTCTCCGTACATCTCTTGAAGAAAACGCACCGCTAAACAAATAAATGCGTTAAATATGTTAGATTTACTGTGTTCTGTGGCTCTGTTTCTATCACATGTGTAGTGCCAGAGTGTGTCCCTGGATCAGAACAATAACCGGTGTGTCACGGGTGCATTTACGCAGAAAAGAAGCCCTCCTTGCTATTGCATAACGGGTTTTCACGCACATTAAAGTAAGTGAACAATAGAGTAAAAATATGAGTGTGAGGAATCAAAAGTAGGTTAATCTTGAGGGCACAAAATTTGAAACTTGCCTATCAATTCTGACAATTGCCGATCGCTTTTGTCCACGTCTGCTGATAAACGAAATAACTCACAACTATCACTAATATTAGGACATTCGGAAAATTGAATAAGTATTTCACAGTAGCGGAGCGCATTTAGACCATAGAAAGTACCTCTGTAAAGCCTTTGCACTTGTAAAACTCAGCAGATCGGACATATTGAAATTGTTGATAACAATATCACCATTTTCGGCAAAATTATTTTTTGAACGGATTGTCGTTTCTTGGTTCTGAGTAATTAAGTTTCAAGCGCTTCGTCGTTAAAAAGGCAGGTGTCATCAATGGTGGGTATAGTGAGAACCTCCTGTGTTCTTTCTCATTTTCACATGGTTTCAAAAAGCACCGGCTCCCAGTTGACGTGACTGGCTAATTAATGCACATCTCCTTCGTAATCCTCTGCTACAGTTTTGGTCTGCAATTTGCCTATTCGATCGGTTGGTTAAAAGGCATCTACTCGCCTAAAAACTCTGATGTGTCTGAACCTGCAAATAAGAGGCAATCAAGGTTTACTTAGCCGCATGAACGAAAATCTGGATTAGAACGAACTGGGGTGAGACGGCGCCCAACAATTTGCCAGCGGCCCTGTCGAAATCGACGTTATTTAACAGCCAAAAATATAAAGACCTAATTTGCTCGTACGACACGATGAGATACTACAGAATAAGAGAGTCAATCTAAACCCCAGCAATCACTGTGTGGAAGACCTTAAATTCGCACTAATCTAGAATGAGCTATTCAAACATTTCAAGACAAGTCACCCAAACCAGAAAGTTCGTGAATGCCAAACAAGTTCAAGTGAAACCATTATATCCCGTAAGTGGTAGTTGGCGTAAAACCATCAGAGCCTCCCACATTTTTGAAGCAAGCCGCTACGTATCTTACATCTCCTAACCTAGTGAGCATGAAGACTATGTTGGTCAAAGATCTACTCGTACATGGAGCACCTTCAAATCTCAACGTTTGATAGAGAGTAATTTGATGAGGAATAAACCAGTTAATTAAGGACACGTTGGAGCGCATTTAAATCATAGAAAGTACCTCGTTAAAGCCTTTGCAGTTGTAATACGCGGTAATACGCGCTATGGATGTCCTGTTTGGCCATTATCCACTCCGCTCAATCTGAAGGGATCCCCGACCGAAAAAAAACAAATACTACCTGCGATATTACACTGGTCTTGCTCTCCCTGCGGAATCCCCTGGAAAACCCACAACATCCCGCTGCTCACAGAACTGCGCATCCCAGCCTAACTACCTCAGTCACGACATCCATCACGGGGCTGTCCAGAAACTGAAGTATCTCAGTGCAGTGACGGCACGGCACTGTCATACCCAGTTTGATAGCATACCCGCAACTGTTCACTCTTTACTTTGACTGCGCCCGCTCGCCCACTCGTTCCCTTACCTACAACCACAATCAAAGTTGCCACCGGGAGGCGTTCATTCCAATTTGCTGAACCTTCCATCGGAGCTGAACATCTCGGTGTCTTTTACTTTGTATGCCTCACCAAGTCAGTCATTTTCCGTGCAGCTGACGTTCCTTCTTGCGCGTTTTCATGAACTCCTTCTCCCAAGGGACTTTATAGACCCGACCCTGCTCCAGCAGCAACACTAGTGAGTCCCTCTAGTTTCACTGCACACGGTGATTCTGAGGTTCCTACTACCATTTATCCGTACCGCATATTCTTCTGGCCATACACCCAACAGCCCAAGGCTACGATGCCTCAGTAACGGTTTTAGACTTTAGTTCAAATCAGCCGGTCAGATAGTGCCAGTTCTGCTGCCTCCAAATCCGTTATTCCGGTTCCACTTTTCCTGCAGATTGAAGTTTTTCTTGTATTATTTTTATCACGTACCAGGCAGGAATCCTCTTGCTATGCCCTCCCTCGTATTGTTTTTGCCCGCCACTTTCAAATCTTAACGATCGTAGCTTGTCTCATTTGATATGTTCCCAATACAAAAGAAAGAGCCCTTGTAATTTTGGTTCCCTACCCATGCCGCCTCAGGCGTGTCCAAGCCTACTTCGGACAATGCCCACTCTTTATGTCGCCGTCCCTACGGAATTCCCAGTATCCACAAACCTCACCAGTCATGCTCTTATTCTGACTGTAAATTTATGATCATGCCTGAAGGTATGCTACCCACTAGTTAGGAATAAACATCATTGTCATTATTAACATCACCATTTTTGACAAAATTATTGTTTGACCAGATGGTGGTTGCTCGGTTCTGAGTAATTAAATTTCAAGCGCTTTGTCGTTGAAAAGGCAGGTGTCATCACTGGTGGTATAGTGAGAACCTCCTGTGTTCTTTCTCATTTTCACTTTGTTTCAAAAAGCACCGGCTCCCAGTTGACGTGACTGGGAGCACATCTCCTTCAGAATCCTCTGCTGCAGTTTACAATTGACTTTCAATTGTGGTCTGCAATTGGCCTATTTGATTGGTTGGTTGAAAGGCATCTACTCGCCTAAAAACTCAGATGTGGTTGGACCTGCAACTAAGACGCAATCAAGGTTTACTTACCCGCATAAACAAAAATCGGGATTTAAGCGACTGAGTGGCGCCCAACAATCTGCGTTATTTAACAGCCAAAAATATAAAGACCTTAGTTGCTCGTACAACACAAGAAGATACTACAGAATAAGAGAGCCAATCTAAACCCCAGCAATCACTGTGTGGAACGTCTTAACTTAGCACTAATCTAGAATCAGTTATTCAAACATTTGAAGATAAGTCACCAAACTAGAAATTTCGTAAATGCAAAACAAATTCAAGTAAAACCAATATATCTCTTAAGTGGTATTTGGCTTAAAACCATCAGAGACTTTCACATTTTTGGAGCAAGCCGCCACGCATCTTACAACTCCTAGCCTAGTGAGCATGAAGACTGTATTGGTCAAAGATCTACTCGTACATGGAGCACCCAAAATACACACTGCTGTATACGTAGATGAGCTGAGTTGTGGAAGCATCGTTATACCGGGGTAACATCCACGCACTTTGCGATGAATCGGCGATAGTGTGGTTTCTGCCACAACCGTATACCTATCAAGTATCAACTAGATAAAATACTGCATCAAAATGAACCGAATGTCTGAGAATTAGAGTCCTGTTACATGAAACGGACGTATTCCACGGCAGTCTGGAGTTGGCACCTTTTGGATTCATAGAGTTACGCATCCCCCCGGGAGATCATCAACGTTTAGCACACGCCCTTACCTACGCGGTCAAGCATGACTCAATAACCGCGTTCAGACAGGACCGGAAGACGAGGAATCCGACGTGTGGTTGCGAGTATCCATTTTGTCAACCCTCAACGCTGGTGGGTTCGAGGAGGCACCCGCTGCCGGGCGTTCCCTCATTGCCAGCAATTAAACGGACGATATTGCCTTCCTAGTTTAGGATTCTCCGATAAGGCAAACAAGCCTAAAAATCAATCAATAAGATATTTTTCGAATAAGGAATTCCCATAGAACTTTTGTCAACCTTCCACAAATATGGCGCCGGCGTGTAATCCGTTTGTGCCATGGGCGAAGTTCACCCTGCGCCAGTGCAAGTCATACTGCTCTATGCATCGGACGCGCGGTCGTGACTGGGTGAACCTAGGCAAATTTTCAGTGCTTGACCATCTGTCCCTCCAAACAATGGATCAAGTCTGTTGAAGGCATCACGTCATCAATGCTGAGGTGCGCAAATGCTTTTAGAACGAAGTGAGGCACTTATTCTTCATAGAATACGGTGGTTAGGATATGTAATTTACGTGCCAGAGGACCATCTACCTTGCAACGAGCATCTTGTCGACCGATGTGGTGAGAAAGAGCGCCAGAGGTTAACAGGTTATGGAGTTACAATTTGGAATGGAAACTCTAACGAAATAATGCAGCCGGGTTGACAACTGTAACCTCCGTTGATGGGGACTTGCACACTAAACACACCAACAATTGTTGACACTGTCGGACATGATTGAATTGTGCAATCAGTGGCAATTGTGCACCCAGGCTATCGCCTTCGATGCATAGCGTCACAAATTCCATGGGTAACTCATCATTGCTTAACTACATCTCCCACAGGCCCACTTGTTCGCGTGACCGGATACGTAACGGCGTAGGCCAGTCCAGTCCTCGTGCACGGATTACAGCTGCCTAGCTGGCTGACTGGCTGATTGGCCGCACAGGATTTCTACAACGGAACATATCCGTTGAAAACTTTCTTTATTTATCGCATTCCGGGACAGCCAACTGTGTTGAACCGTATCTATATATATAACTCTCCCTCTACCTGCTACACAGTTTTCAGATTATTTTCGTGCTTTCAAAGACTAAAAAATAGAAAGATACCAGCATTCTTTTTGAGAAATCGTAAATATGTGCGTTACGTTGCTGTGAAGCTGTGTGCGACTGCGTCTGAACTCGCCACTTCCTCGACCGGATGGCCTAAAACACTGGTGGGATTTTGGTCGAGGCGAATGCATATCATAACTTCGGTGAGCAAAATGAAGTGAGCTGTTTCTGTTTAGTGCTGACTAAACTCCATCAGACATATTTGTGTTCGGTATGTTGGTAGATAATCTGATGGTTGACTTGAGGGCGTTGTTCCGTTGAAGTTCAATGACTCCACATGCTTGTTGCAGAATTTCACTGGGACGGAACGTAATTTGTCAACAAGATTGCAGCATTCTATTCAACACAGCAGTCCGATTCTTATATGGGCCCCAACAGCAAATCGATCGAATCCATCAGTCGCTACATGAGGCTAACAACCGAATGAGTGACGGAGTATATTCGCTGATCTGCGATAAAGCCAGTTCCTATCCCCTATTACGTGTTCAATTTGACAGCATCCATGTGGACTGGAGAATGAATGAGCTCTGGGAAAAGGTAGGTACAAATTCTACCAAGGTTTTTAGTATGTCTAATTGCCCATTACTGGCCTTTGGTTTGTGAAGCTGGATGCGCCTGCAAAGGTTTAAGCAGCCAGGATTTCTTTTCCAATTCGGATAATCCGAGAGCGGAATCGCTGCCAGCGATCTGCTATAAACCAAATTAAGCAGTTCGCATTGATAAATTGATTTTTTCCCAAGAGGCGGACAACATAACGCAGGTTGTCCTATAAAGTTAGCATGTATGCGTCACAGCTTAAGGGTTTCTGTCTAAAGTGGTTTTGGCAATCAAGTATGCTCATTTCATTTCAGGATTGGTGAGCCCATCGAGTAAAATGCCTTCTACTCAATTTCAATTGGTCCAAAGTGTTACCTTGCTTGGCTCATGTCACATTAATTCGATACATAGTGCTGCTGGCAACGGGGAATCAGGATATGTTGACGTACTGCACTGGAATTTTAAAATCTGATCTACTAAGTTACACTCCATGTTTCAGCGTACTGCCACCGCCTGTCTAACTCGGTCTAATCAACCAACAGTCTAATCAACCTTGTTTGCGTTGCAATATAATGAGCTGAATTTCAACAGTGTTGGCGCATCAAAATTTTCAGCGGCTTCTGTGAAATCCAAGGCATTGCAACAAATCATTGATTAGGTCCAGTTTTTTGTGTGGTGGTGCATAACAAATGCCACTTTTTTGGCTGATGAGCAGGTGCCATGGCAGGATCCCTCACCGTTCAAGACAAACCCTGCAGTGCGTAGTTACCTGTGAGCTTTTCCATCCTTGGATCCCCTGATCTAGATTTCAAAGAGCATCTTTGGCATCTGAGATGATTGACTCACCGGAAGTCACCTTACTCGTGGTCCATTTGGTTTCCTCACGATCCGTGTTGCCACTGAGTTGGCCTTTCGTGCATTCAATTCATAGTAAGAGACCCAAATACAGTAGGCGTAAGACGACTTTAAATGGTAGTATATATCAAATATATTGCTAACTGTTTGAATAAAACGAGTATCGATTATTTGAGGTATGTAGATTTTCTCTCAAAAAGGAACATAAAAATGGTCGGGGACATGTTTTGTCCTTTGAGACTGACGCTGGGTTGTGAAAATAGTTAATTCTGCCACAATAAGTCCACGTATTATACAGACGCCCAAAACAGCAAATGATGGCTCCCAAACTGATAAATACCTAGGTAAATTATTTTGCGCTGGCAGGGTTCCTGATTTCCAGAACTGCCACTGAAACGGCCCAAGCCGAATAAACATGCATTTGAAAACGCACCTTATTCTATGCGTTTTGCCGTCCTGTTAAAATCTAATGCCCCGTTGCAGTTCACAGTTCCCTCACAAGACTTCACAGTTTACTGATTTGACACTTTCAGAGAAGGTATGGAAGAGGATTCGCTTGCAAATCGGGGATGCGAACCTCCACTCTCACGGCAGGCTGGACATTCGGACACATGCTTATGTACAAGCTGTTTACAGTTTTCGACTTGAAATGTTTACGGATGGGACTCGCTAAAGCGAGCCGTCCATAAATCAATTCAGGTTGATGGGGAACGCATTTGTATGATGCAGCAGCTTTGCGTGATGTTGTTCATTTTCCACTAAATACATGGAATAAACAATGGTCATTTTGACACATCAAATTTTCCCTGGGAGACACTGAATGGAGCTGACACTGAGCGAAAGCCGAAATCAAATCAATCAGCGTAAAAATATCCAATAGCAACACTTGTCGTCGATCGTGGAGACCTCGTGTCATCCGAGGAATCCAAAACAATTAGTGTACCTTCATTAAACTTCAACAAACAAAACACCTTCTAGATAGGCAACTGAAAAAAGCGTACCCGATGGGTCCCACAAACGACATTTCTACAGGGGACCACACTGACTGTGTTAGCAACATTTCCTGGAGTAGTGATAGGAAGTCAGCCATTACCTAGCACACTCTGGCGAGTAATATTAGTGTCTTTTTGGACCAAGCGGAACCACTGAAAACAGGTATTCCCATAAATCCATACCGTATGCTTGTAAACGAAGCTTTCATTGTGTCTCCTTTTTATTTTGTAATTCTCGTTGTCCACTCCTGAAGGAGTTCACCGGCGATGGTCAAAACGTCCACCCAGTAACTTGTATGTACATACATAAGATTGTGTTCTCCAAGTACAATTCAACCAGACAAGTGATACTTTGCGTGCTGGTAACTCAGATGTCCTTTCAAAGGATCAGTTGCTCCCAACTGTACAATAATGCTTCAAAACTGCATTGCCACTTCCACAATCCCACCGCAACTGGACGTTGCGTTTCTATGCGGAATACACGGCGAGGTATACTATGCAAAACGCAAGCAACGGTTGAAACAAGGATGCTCGTTTCAAAACATTAAAACCGCACATCGCTTTGAAATCCACCGCACCCATTTGTTGAAGAAAAACGCCAAAAATTTAATAGAGCACGCGAAGACTATCGAAATTTCAAGACTATAGTTTCAAAAACCTGGATACTTATGCCCGCATTTGGTCCCACAAAAAAGCGACCATGTGCTGACCGTGTTGAGAGGTTGAAAACTTTGGACGGAAATTGCCGGTGATGTTAACGTAACTACGTTGATCCAACATTTAAATAGCTGACTGTGAGTGGCTGTTAGTCGCATAATATTCTCTCACCGATCGATGGCTTTGAAGTTCAATAACGGAGAACTCAAATAAATCCCAATTGAAGTTCTGCTATAGTATGAACCCCAAAAGGAGTAAACTAGGTGATTAGCCACCAGAGGGTGTTTATCTGCCTCATGAGTTCTATCATCTGTCACAAAATATCTCGAATATGGTACAAACCGAAACTTGGGGAGGGTTTTTTGTTTGCACTCAGCTGAAAAAATATCACAAACGCAAGACTCATCTGGAAGTCAGCTCAATCACCAATGCAGCCAGTTCGAGGTGCAAATTAGTATGTTTGCATAAATGCGCACAATTTGGGTTGACAGAAACCGGGGAGCTGTGCCTATCCGATGAACCCCAACTGGCGAAATCGGTCGCTGCGAGGAGAGTTTAGCAACCCCATTAGTGGCTGGTTATGACAGTGTAGTCTTCTTAATTCACAGTTTAGAAGAGCGGTGAGTGGGGTAACCGAATTTTGTGGGAGACAGAATACTGAGTGTAAAGTTTAATTAGTAAATGCTTCTGACAGATTTTCCACCGACGAGCCGAATCTTGGTAATTTTGTGGTAACTGCGTGGTTGCATATCCTCATAACAACGGAAGGACACGATTCTTGGTATAGGACTGGAGGCACCAGACAAAAGGAAGACAGTTTCTGGCTAGCTGATAGAGCTGAGTAGTCGAAAGAGCTTATTGGATAGCAAACTAGCCGCACTTAGCTGACGAGATCGTCAAGGTTATTAGCATGGGAAGGATAAAATCATGTTGGGTCTTACTGTTGTGCATTGCGTCTAAGCGATACTAGTAGGAAACAAAGGAGGATAGTGTTTAGATGGTGTTTACCACAGAAAACGGGTAGAATACGGCCAATAATTCTCCATTTCCATGGAACTTGGAATAACTCGTTAGCCCGTTCTGTCGGCGAGGTAAAGAAGTATTGATCTGTTAATTTCCTCCTCTTGACGTCAACAACGCAAACGAAACACGTAACAGCTAGGACAAATCCCAGTGCGTTATTCTCCAGCAGTGTTTAGTGCTCGCAACAATGGTCGTCCCAACCCCCTGGCATAATATCAATACGTACTCTCAGCTGGTGAGTGACAAACCATCAGTCCTGAACATAATGATGATGATAAAGGTAAGACAGCATTCAATTTTAGGTACCCGGAGGAGCTAGAGAGACAAAAATAATGGGCATTATTTAGTACATGAGGTCATGCCTAAACTGACACATAGTGGAAAGTTTTCATCTGACGTCCAGGAAACATGCCAAATTGAGGCAAAACCAGATGGTACGACTCGAAGATGGCCTGAAGCAACACAGCGGGAGAAGGGAAGAACTAATGAATCCTGCATGGTATGTGATAATAGAACAGAAAATAAGAAAAATGAAGAAACAGAACAATGGATCTGGAGAAGTGGTGATGTTTCACCGGTCCGGTCCGCCAATTTAAAATGAAACTGCGAATAATTGCCGAGGCTCCGTGGTCTTGAAGAGTTGAGACCTTAGCCAGGTCACACGAAGCGTAAGTTAAGATGATGAAGTGGTGGAATTCGCAGAATCCCGAGAAATCACGTGTGTTTTATTTTCAGAATCTTCGGCCGCCTGATAATATGAAGTGATGCTTGTCAGAACATAAATCTATTATACCACTGTCTGTCAGGAAATGGTGAAATGTAGGATTATCGCGAGCTATGAATTGGTGACAACACCGTTGGCCAGTGGACAACGACAATGCGCTTTTCAAAGAGCAGCTAGAAATGCTCGTGGATGTGCACATGGACGAATGCACTTGCGCACTTGGTCACCAAAGGTACGATAAAGTTTCACGCAGCTAAGTTCGTCAAACCGTTGTGTTTCAGTGTCTAAAAGTGTAGCCGGAAAATGCACACTTACGGCTTGGGAGATCTTCTTCAGCAAGCTTTTTCAGCGGGCATGTTGATCTATCAGAGAACTTGCTTAGCAAATGACATGACTCACGTGTCATTCGCCAGTAAGCACATTTTCGGTGCGCTGCTCCCGATGCCAGGTGTGTGCATGCGTGCTTTTGAGCGTGCGTATGTGTCTATGAGCTCGCGAGCGTGCATAATTGTCTCAGTGCTTGCGTGCTTGCATAGGTTCGTCAATGCTTCTATGTATAACGCAGGGAACGAATGAGAGAAATTGTGTAAGTACAAGCCGAAAAACACTGTTTACAGTTAACAGCAAAGGGCCCATGGCAAAATTTCACCAGCAGGTGTAAATATGGAAGGTATAAAGTCTAAAATGTCCCGCCCATGAACGGTGACCTCTATTTTCTTGTAGAATGTCGTCACTCTGGACAAGTTATATTGACAGTTGCAATTTTCCGATCAATCTACACAGGAAGTAACCAGAGACGTCTGTGGCCAGAATACCCTGGCCGCCACGACACATGTCACGTATATCACACAGCGTGAAAATTATTGTAAGGATCTCGCCTTTACTACAATTTTGACGGATGCACAGCAGAAGTTTTTAAATGGCTTTTAAAATTTTTTTCGTGGTTTTGTGACCGGATTTTGTCACACTTGGGGCACATCAAGTAGGTTCGCGTCCTAATTTCCGTCATCCCTGTGTTATACGTAAAACCCAATTAAACGAAAAGAGCGAAACAAATTCAGCTACGCACTAGTTCGGTTCTCATTAGTGACTAAACCGTAACTAACCCCCACATTCTAACCAAATTGCAATACAGATAGACCACATCGCCATTAGCTGTACTTTACTGATAATCCCCTCGTTTGAATATGCCTGTGCGCTTTTGCGAGCATTCAGCAAAGGGAGAGGTCAAGGGTTTCGTGTGCTCGGAAAATCCTAAGCGATCCAAAACAAAACATGTTTTCTGGAAGCCGCTTTGGTGCATCTAAGGACAGCAGAACAGCGTATAAATGGATCCCAAATAAGCCTGCAAACAGGTTACATAGCTTTTATCAGATGCGCAGATGAAATTTCGAGGTCAGACACTGCTCACATGTTTTCTCAGTGTTGTGCAGAGCTACACACCTGCGATCAACACGTTCGCCCGCATGCCATTGATGATCGATTTGCCTCAATCAGGTTCACATAAGCTGTCTGTCGTAACCAATCGGCAAGCGGAAATTTTGTGACTTAAGGCGGTCTTACATCAATCAGACTACTTGAAAACGATTGCGAAAGATGGCACGCTGAGCCCGAATCAACAGCTACATGTGTATTTGTGGGAGCAAGGAAACAGCCCGTTGGCACATGACTGCGGCACGTGTTTTTTGTTGTCCGTGCACCGCCTCGGGTTTTTACAGATGTCTGTGGCAGCGGCGGTTGAATGGACCATAAAAGTTTCTGATAAATACGATGGGCAGTGTTCGGACGGACACTGGGCCTACGGAGATGATGCTAGCGAAAAGGGTGGTGAGGAAGGGTATTACTAAAATGTAAGAGAGAAACGATGGAAATGCCAGCATTAGCCTGTCTTCTCTTGCTTGGCCTAATATATACGGCAGCAAGTGACTTCCGACGTAACTTGAACCATTTATTAGATTAACAATTTATGTTGGTCCGCGTGCTGCGATACCCCAGGGTGCCCAGTCATGCGCACGGTTGTGGTCCGCAACAAAGGCCGCTGGGTCATAAGCCCAAAACCAGTGCAGCGGTGTTTGTTGTTAAGGAGCAAGCTGACACACATGTGCCAATCTCAACAAGGAGGGGCAGAAATCTTTGTTAGACAGTCCTTAAGCCACCGGCCGATCTGGTACATGGGCCTCCCGTGGGTGTCACACGCAACTCCCCCCAGTACAACTCAGAGTGGTCAGAGAGGAGCAAAAGTAAGTACACTGCTGTGTGGTCCTTTCTTCGTGGCGTTACACCATCCACTGCGTATTCATTGCAGTTGTCACTCTGAACCAACAAATTTTAACGGCTAAATCTCATTAGATCTTTTGATCTCAATAATACATGACTTGTTTGAAAGGCCAAGTATCCGAAAGCATGCAGATAGGGCTAGAATTCTGAATTCGCTCGAACTAACTGTGGGTTGCAAAATCTTTCCAAACCCAAACAGAAATAAGTGGCTGCGCACAAAGCTTCAACAGTGTTTAATAGTTCATGTATAGTACTCCAGTGTTGCAATAATAAAGGGAGAACAACCAGTGAGAGCCCCGTAAAGTAAAACCAATTTCAATATTTGTCATACTAAGTTTTTCAATGGGAGTAACATTTTATTGACAATATGGATGACACACCAGAGTCTTCTCTAATGTTCAGGTTACCATCATTTTGGAAAATGTTAATTTTCCACTTGTGAAAACCCTTTTGTAACATTATTCATTTCCAACAAGCCAGCCTGATTTGTACAACGCAGTCATTATACATTAGAACAATATCATGAACCAGAGGTTAAGCTAGTCTCTTTTGAGTCACTACTGAAAACTAAATTAGTGTCTAAGTGATTCTGTTTCGTTCCTTTCCTGCAACTGGGTTTAAAGGAGAACACAAGGATGACGGAAATTAGGACGTGAGCCTACTTGATGTGCTCCAAGTTGACAAAACCGGCCATGAGTTGATGATTTTTCAGCAACCCCAATGAGTAGCGTGCTCCGTCTGGACACACTCTTTACTGTTTTGTGCTGGGCCAAACTGCTCGAACTTTTCGTACGGATTAATACTAGAGCCAGGTTTGAGTGCACTTTTAGAATAAATTTTGAAAAAATTTCTTTGCGTGCCGATCGGTGTGTACATGTTCAAACATCATGAAAGAATATATGGATTCACGCTTGAATCTGGAGTGCGCCTACCTCTTTTTTGAGTCCGAGCTTTATTTTCCCTTGCAATTGCATGTTATGGCAAGTCAAATACAACCCTGGTCGACCAAGCGTGTAAACTACAAGAACACCGGTGAAGGAGCAACAGAGTCCACCACGTAAGAACCATGTAATGGGTTCCAGTTAATACAGCTTTTGATAAGAAATGGCACATTTTGAAAAGGTGAGACCTATGGCCGTGCGTGAGCATTCACAACACTTTGTTGATTCGGCTTTATAAAAAGAACTCGTCAGATGTTGGTTTTCAGAACAGCCAATCAGCAAACTTGGGCGATTCGCTTGGATTGTCTATTCCACCGAAATAATCAGGATTTCAAAAATGCTGTCTATTTATTCGTTCATCGCATTGCCGTGTAGTCAAGACAATAAGTGTCTTCCTTATTTTGAGCTCTGCCAATAATTCCATGGAATTTAGTTAAAGACAAACGTGAAGAAGAACATTAAAAAGCTTTTCTTTAACCGCGGAGACATTCATCTAGTACTATTTTGTTCATCTACCATGTAGGTCTACCTGGTCCTCATCATATCAGAACAAATGATTCAAGGTTAAAGTCACTGAAGTCTCATATTTTGCACAGGTGTGTAAGACCATGTGTTGCATACAGGAGGCCTCACTAACCTCTGGACAATGTGAATCCGCGAAGAACAGAAAACGTGTTGTAACTCAGCCTCATTGGTTGCGATTGGTTTTAATTTTTCAATTTGTTCTTCCGATCAACTGTAAACAAGTGGACTTCGTCGACGGGATCTTCCACTAACGGTCGTGGTCAGGCAATTCACCATCGATCCGATGAAATTATTAATAATACGATGAACCTTAAAGACCGCAGTGCATTGTTTTTATGCACAAAGTCATGTAAATCCAATAAATATAAAAGCGAAATATTGGCTGCTTACAATAAACGGACAAATTGGTTGCTAGGTTCAAGGGTATTTGTGTAGCCCTGGTGATTTACGTGTAATACCATGGAGGACTCGTTAAACAATCCCTACAAACATTCCTTACAAAACTTTGCGTGCAATAAGTATCAGGGTTTAAGCGGCAAAACATTTTAGACACATTTCCAGAATAAACTGTTGCAAAAGGATGAGACTTGACTGACACATCCACCTACAATATCTATCAACCAAACCTAAGCATAGCCTCGGCCCACACGATATTTTTATTAAACACAACCGAAAAATTGTGTTGAACAACTTCCGCAAACATGTGAAAGTCCCCTGGAAGCTCTCACCTGAGTTCACAACCTCCAGCGGTTTTAGGCAACGCCGATTGTTTACTTTTCTGGTTCAACGTTGTCGCTGATATGACTATGGAGGACTCAATATCAATCTCTAATGCCGGTGTGAAAGAAGTTCCGGTTGCTGTCTCTCATCAATATATGATATGATACGATATGATATGATACGATATGGCACTTATTGAATCTGATGCCGTTGCAATAAAAACAATAATAAATAAGGTCAAGTATACTTAGTTAAGACGTGGCACGTGCTTCAACCTTCGAAGTAGGAAGTTTTGCTGCAATACTAGGTGCGCTCGATACCTAATCTCATGCTCGCAGATGAGCCAGTTGAGGAGATAAACAGAGATGTATACATAGGCAACCGTATCAATCCAGTTGATCTCGAGAAAGATGCCATCTTACTGAAAAGGCCACGGCTGCTTTTTTGAACCCACATCTGCTGTGTTGTAGGTGTGAATTCGCAGTTATAATTTTGCGAGGAAGAAACTTGGCACGCCGAGAATGTCAAAAGTCTTTCAGTATTTGATCATCGCTATTTTCGGAGCATTGCTTAGGTTTAGCGCAAACACCGCATCAACAACATTGGAGCACTTCGGATGGATTTCTGTGGGAATAAAATGCTCACAGTAGATGACTTACTTACTTCACCCAGATTGCGCAGGCTTGGTTAATTTCAACATATGCCAAATGGGCTGAATTCATTAAATGGCATTTTTGCACAACCACGAATAGGGTGGAAGCCATTCAGGGGCAGCCAAAGAGTGATTTAGCAATGAAGTGTGAAAGGATTACTAGTTGTTTAGGGCATTGTCGTATTGGTGTATCGGGACACCGGGGCGTGTCATATCAATGCTAAAAGGCATTGTCAGACAGCACCCAGTGTCATCTTTGATGGCCATCTTGCATCCAAGTTATTGTCTCCAATGTATTGCTCACTCCAAGACTCCCCAGTTAAATGTCCACTGGAAGCCCTGCATTTGCGCACCAATCATATAAGCTACTGCACTGCCCAGATATCCAAAACAAATACCAAAGTGATCGATGAGTGAAACAGTGGCGGCTGGAAACGCTGTACCGAAAGGCGGTGGGCATGCAACTGATGATCATGATGCGCCTGATCACGACGATCATGCCGATGATGTTGATGAAGATGAAACTAAAAGTGGTGATGATCATGATTGGGTTGTTATAACCTGAACGCGGCTGACAACAATACAACATGGAGGAAGGTTCAGTCAACGAGACATGCGCTTTACGTGTAAAGTCAGTGCGGTCGAGGCAACCGAAAAACAAGGACAATGGAAATGGGGCAGGACTAGTTCAATGATAAAGTCGGTTGATACAAACTAAAAATGAAAATCACTGCTAGCCTTGGGTGGTTGGGTAAACGAAAGATATCGATGATGAAGATTATGCGGGTAATGATGAGGATATGGAAGAGCAGCAAACCGAATAAAACGATGATGTCAAGGAGCATAATGATAGGAAGGTGATGAAGATGACGATGTTGGCATTGAAAAAGATGATGACAACGGTAATGATGTTGATTAAGATAATGGTAGTCATGACGATGGTGATACTGATGATCATAATTACCATGAGAATGGTGGCGATGAGTACGTAGAGAATGATTTTGATGATGACAAAGGTGTGGATGTTAATCATGCTGATCGTTTGTATGATGGGTATCCTGCAAATCCTGATGTTGACGATGTTGTTGATAAGAGTGATGATGATAATAATGAAGATGATGTGGGTTGTCATAAGGATTATCTGGATGATAATGTCGACGATCATGTCGATGTCGACGAATATGGTGATAATGATCAGGACACCAATGGGGTTCGTGATGATGATGATTCTGGTAATGATGACCGTATTGATGAATATAAAGTGAATGAGAGTGCTGAAGATAATGATGAGCGAAATGATAGCGATGAAGATGATCGTGACGGAGAAAATACAAATGAGCGTTATTTCGATGATGGTTGTGATAAAAAATATGGAGATGCGGATGATGACGATGAGAGAGATTAAGCTGAGAATGGCGATGGTCGTGAGAATATCGACCAGTGCGTTAACAATGATGCAAAGGATCCTGATGATCAAGACGATTAGAATGGTGTTAATGGTGAGGACGATAACGATAGTGATACAAAAGACCTTGATGAAGCTACTGATGACGTTTGGAGGATGAAATAATGATAATAAGGATGTTGGTTTCGATATTGACCATGGTGAGGACGACGTTGTCGGCGATGCTGCCAAATATGATGTTAATGATTATAAGGGCAGTAACGTTGATTATAATCAAAGCGACCGTGCTGATACTGAACGTGATGTTTTTGATGGGGATAGCGTTGAAGAGAACGTTGAGGATGATGGAAAAATAGGGTTTGTGCTTCTTTTCCCCGGTCAAACCCTCCCCTTGTCTGAGAAGCTGTTTACTGCGTCTAACTCATAGCCTCAATACGAATTTGTACCCCCTCATGAACCTCTCACCTCTTGAAATTTCGAACCAATCTGGCCGACCATTTTAACGCTCGGTTTTTTACCATTTGCGTTACCGCGTTTTGTACGCAGGTGTGTGTCGCTAATTAAATCGATTTGCCGTCTTCCCCGGGGCTTTCTTTGGATTTGCACTTTGTGCAAGAATTTAGACAGGAATCCCCATAATTTGAGGTTTGTACCCCTCTTTATTACGTAGTTAATACATTTAGTACCGCATTCTATTGATAAATCTGAAGAGTCCACGATTTCTGGTTTTCAATTTAGCGCGTCACTCAGTTGGACTTTCTCGAATACGTCAGATTGAACCGTTTTCTGTTGGACTCCGGGCGACCATCTCTAACGAAGATGTATAATCGTAGAGGGAAATCGTGCCAAAGGGCCTAAGCCCGATCGCCTCTTGGAGCGATTTTTGACGCTCATCATACGCCGTCCACATCCCTGGTGAACCCCATTGCCAACCGGTGTTTTGTCTTCCCATGTCATTGCCCACAAAAGTCCAGTAAGTTTAGTAACATTAATTCTAGCAGGTTTTCTCCACGGCAGTTAGACGCTACGCTTGAGAGAGAGGTTTTAGAGGGAGAATTAGGAGAAAGTTTGCGACAACTGGAAATTAGTAAGAAGAACATTGAATCGAAACTTAAAGCACTGGCCAGTCCACGTCTGGAAACGCACCAGAGCTACCCATCGGAAGATGAGCTACAATTGGGTGCCACCGCCACGATACAGGAGTGTGGCACTCTAAAGGATGCATTTATTAGCGATAAAGCTTCCCTGAAACCTCTTATGTCAACTATGCCGCTACCGAAGATAGGAACAGATAAACTCGACGAAACTCCGCGTAAATTTTGGAAGTTTATGAAAAGCTTCCAAGTGAACGTCGCTAGCAGACATCTTGACGACACACAGCGACTAATGTATCCCATCCATTAGTTCACCGAGGCCAAGGCAGCAATAGAGGACTGCCTGTTCCTACCAAAAGGCGACGTCTTCGTAAAGGTAATGGATATCCTTCATAAGGAGTTCGGACGGCCCCATGACATAGCGCAAAGCTTCATTGATATTATACAGGCCGGAGGCCTCATTGCTGTTGAGGACACCGACACACTAAGGAAGAACTATGTTACGCTGAACAACGTTACGCAATTCTGCATACTGGATTGGGCTCTACTATAGTGTTGATTGATTTCGCTGGCCGGAATGGGCTGAAGGGTACCCTAACAGAACAAGCAGTGCCGCATTTTTTTGATAAACCTCAATTATCCACGATTTCTGGCTTGTGATTTTACGCGTCACTCAATAGGGATTTTCCGATTACGTTAAAGTATTCTACAAGGGTGACGAATATATTTGGAACGTTAGTTAATATCGCTGTGATGCCTATGAGTAGTATAATGCTGAGGACAACAATGATGATGGACAGGATTTTGATCATGGTGTACACGATATATAAGACGATATTGAGAATTATGACGAGAAAAAAGAAGATCGTCGTGCTTATGATGGTGGCGGTGATGTCGGTGATGCGGATGATTATAATGGCAATGATGATCATTCATTATCAAAATAACGGAAAGAATGACAAAAATGAGACTGTAGTTGAGGATTCTGATGATGGTAATGCCGGTGAGGATGACGCTGGTAACGTCAATGAAGATGGTGTGAATGTTGATGACGACAATGATAATACCGACGATGATGCTGAAGATAATTTTGGCCTTACTACGTATGTTGATGATTTTCGTAAGGTTTTTGGTCGTAATGGTTTTCCTGGTAATTATAATGATAAAGATCATGATAATGCTGGTGATCATGCCGGTGACGTTGACTTTGCTTTTGGTGTTGGGAACGGTGATGACAATACGAATCACGATGATATTTTGCTACCAAGGATGATGTAGTTGATATTCATGGTGAATTTGTTGCTGGTAGTGAAGACGACATTTGTGGTTCAGATTATACTGATGATGGTTAATATCATTGTGCTGACGAGCATGATGATATTGTTGATGATTTTGATGCCAATGATGATTTCATCATGATGTTGGCAATCATGTCGATAAAGGAATTGGCGATGATGGTGGACCTGATGATCCGAATGAGGATGATTGCGTTGATAATGATAATGATGAACATGGTTATGCTGTTTATGATGATGATATTGAGAATTCTGACGAGGATGCTCCCAACAAAGATGAGGAATGTGACACTAATGAAGACGCTGATCTCGTTGATTTGGATGACGATCACAGTGATGAAGATGATGATTGTGATGACGATAGTGGTGACGAAGCCGAAACCCACGACGGTGTTGATTACGATGCTGGTCATATTGATGACGATGAGGGTGACAATTTTGCCGATAATGACGAAGATGATGATGATGATGATTATGGCATTGTGGATTAGCACGGAGTCGATCATAATGATGACGACGATGTTGACGAAATGTTAATAATAATCTTAATAATACTGTTTTTTCCCACCAAGGGGATGGCATACCGTCAAGCATGATCACATGATTACAGTCAGAATAAAGCACGACTAGGCGGACTCCCGAGTACTGGGGGTTGAGCGAAAAAACGACAGTCATGAACAGCGGGCAATATACGATGTAGACTTAGGCACGCCTTAACCGGCATGGGAAAATAAACACAATTACCAGGAATTTAACTTACCTTTGGGGGAATATATCAAGCTGAGACAAGACCACATCTTTAGGATTTGAGGGTGGCGGGCAAAAACAGAACGAGGGAGGGCGAAAAAGCATACTGCCTAGCACATAAGAAGAAAACTTCAAATTGCGAAAAATGGGAAAAAAGCACAAGGAATCTCGTGCGGTTGCATGATTGCCGTAGTCTGGCCGGTCAATTTGAACTAAAGTGTAAAACCACCGCAAGTCACAGCAAACAACCACTGGAAGAGGCAAGTCGCTGAGACAGATGAAATGGCACCAACCTTCTGGGCCATAGGAATAGAAGATGAGGAAAACCGTCACAATGAATAACGTGCTAATTGAGTTGGAGATGATGAAGAAGATATTAGTAAGTGTGATAATGATGATTATGGTGATAGTGATGATGTTTTGCACGATAAAATTTATTTTGATGGTGTCCATGACGTTTATGGGGATGGTAATCTTGGTGATGATAGCAATGAGCATTGTGGTGAAGAATAGGCTAGTGAGGGTGGTGATTGTATTAAATTTGATGATAAAGATAACGACGGACAAATTGTTGATGGCGATGAGCATAGGCATGGTGGTGATGACAATTGTGGCGCTATTGATGGTGCTCATTAAGATAAATAACTTGAGGATTACAATGAGGGTGTCGACGTTGATGATTATTCTGATGATGACGAAAATGATGCGGATATTGATGTTGACGATGGTGATAACGATGATGATGATGGCGGAACTGATGATTAAGATACTGATGCTCACTATGTTGATGAACACAGTGATAGTTCTGATGCTTGGTACGATATGGACAATGGGTTCAAAAGGGATAATGATGATAACAAAAGCGATGATATTGTTTATGACCGAGATAATGATTATGAGGTACGTGAGGTTGATGTTGAAAATGTTGGTGATGTTGGTCATGTTTTTTATTACGTCAATGGGGGTAGTGATGCCGGATGAAGATGATCACGATAGAGATGATGGTGATGGTGATGACGATAATGTTGACGATATTCACAACTTTGAATGACTACGACAATGAGGATGTCGTCAGTGATACAGATATTGATGATATTGATGATGATGTTGTTGATGATGATGACGGTGTTAATGTTGGCGATGGTTTTGACTACATTGAGGATCAGGATGATGGTGAGCTTGATTACGGTGGTGAAGTTGCGGATGGCGTTATCAAATTTTGTGATGTTAGCGATAATGATATTGGTACTGACGATGAGGATAAATATGGTGGCAATGATGATGGTAAGAATGGTGATGGTGATGATGATCTTTTTGAGGATGATTTAGATGTTAATAAGGTTGTTGTTGATGTTGTAAAAACGTTGTTTATGAAGATGTTAGTGACGACGACGACGGGTACGAGATGTCGCTTATCATGTTGTTGGTGATGATGACGTCTTGAAGGATGCGGAAAATCACGTTGATGCTGATGACGTTGTCTTTGGACAGTGATGTTAATTAAACTGAGCATGATGACGATTGCTTTGGTGACGATGTGGCGGAAGATGTTGGTGTTAATGATGATGATGATGATGATATTATGGATAATGGCAACAACGATTATTATGTTGACGTACCAATAAAGATAACGATGATAATAATGATGATATTGATTACCGTAATGAAGAAGCTTCTGTTGATTATGCTGGCGATATGTCTGATAAACTCGATGATGACAATGATGACAATAATTATGTGGTTGTGAATAATAATGATGATGAGTTTCAGGGGGCGGCTGATCGATTTCATTGGTGACGACGGAGAGAATTTTGATAGTGCGCATTTCGTCCTTTAGGTGGAGCCAATCTGTGCTGAAAAACTGACAAGCACTGTACAGCTGATTAATCCATACTGGGAATGATCAACATTGCGCATCACGTTACTGTCCACAGATCCTCGAACTCTCGGCCTCTTGGCTAGAGGTTGGAACACTTAACCTATCGCTTACGAGCGGCTGATCACCAATGTGCTTAACGTGCACTTAGACATGATATAGAGCCGCTCATCCTTTAATCACAGGGTCCACATCATACATCCGCATCGTGCGGTTATGCTTCCCGAGCAAATATGTTTTCTCAGATGGATTTTTCACTAATTGGGCGAATTTTACTCTTCTACTGAGGTACTTATAGATATGACAGCGCTAAATTTTGCCCATTTCATCAATGATATCCATGGTGAAGAAAGATAATGAGATAATGGGGTTGATAATACTGCTGATATTGAAGATAATAGAGATGGTTTTGTGGTTTATAGCAATGAGGATGAAGATGTTGATGACCAGGTTGAGGTAGAGTGGGAAGATGAGGTTGCTGATGACGAAGATCAAGGGGACGATGATGATGTGATGATGACATTGGTATTGAGCATACTTTTTACTCTAATGATGATCACCACGACAATGGTGAACAGGATGATAACGATGATTAATAAGATGTTGGCAATGTATCTGATAATGTCGATTTCGTCGGTGGGGATGTGTACGTCATTGATGATTATGATGATGACGATGATAATTTGATGGTGATGATGGTGCTGAAGCATTTAAGGAAGTTGATGTTCTTGATTGTATCGATTGGAATTATGACGGTGGCGTGAACTAGGATGCGATTGATGATGATGCTATTGATGTTGAAAATGGTCTGGCTGATATCGATGATGATGATGATGATGATAACGATGGTGACGGAAATGAAGTTGATGTTAATAGGGGTAATGATAATGATAATAATGTTGAGTTTGGTAAGGCTTAAAGTAATGATTGTTAGGATGATGATGACGTTAAGGATTCAGTTGATAACGATGACGATTGCGATGATGATTACTATGGTGATGTTAATGATGTGGATGTAGGTGATGATTAAAAGTTCACGATGACGATGTCGTTGACGATGGCCACCTGGATGGTGATGAGTATGATGATCATGGTGATAATGACGTGTTTGATAGCAGTGATCATGAGGTTGATATTTATGGATGTGGTGGTGATAATAATGAATTCATGATAATTTCGACGATGGCAGTGATACTGGCGGCAATGAAATGATGAAGACAATAATGCTGATGATGAATTTATGGATGGCTCTGATGATGAAAATGATGCCGAATATGACGTTGCTAATGATCACCGTAATTGTGGTGATGTCGATGAAGATGATAGTGTTTTTTATTGATAATATCGATGATTTTGACGAGGATGTTTATAATGTGGTGATAGTTAGTACAAAGGTGGTGGTGATAATGAGAAGGGTGATAAATATAATGATAATGTTGGTACTAATTATCTTGTCGGTGTGATGATGACGCGGATAATAATGGAGCTGACGATGTTGAGGATGATGATAATTTTGACGACGTTAACGATGCTGACGATGAGGTTGCGGCTAACCAGTTTATTCGAACGTTCCTACAACGAACGTTTTGGTATCAATGCCCGTGTCAACTGCATACGTGTTGTTGATGCAGACACTCACGAGCTTCGTTATACAAGCTAAATCAGCTTCAAACGTCGTCGCCAATTACTCGGACCGCGCAGTGGTTTGCTGGTGGCTGCATCTTATAAAACCTACATAATTCATCATTGTGGCCACGATGTTCGCATCTAAACTGTCAGTAACGCGCAAAATGCCACTCAATGCAACGCCAGCATTTTGTATCGGGCTAGTTCTCACGAGTTGATGGGACGTCTGAGCCCACAGCTGCTTCGCGTTCCAGGTTCACGAGGAGTTGGCATTCGATACTCAGGCTAATTTAGGCATCGTGTTGAATCCTGCAAAGTAGCTGGGTTTTTATGCCTGCATATTGCGAAGACTGGAGACGGGATACAAAAGTGAAGCACTTGGACTAATTCTGCGTCATTGAGGTAAGCGTAGAAAGCTGGCATTCCTGATTAATACTTCGGGCAAAAGTGATGGAATTATCATTATTTCTCTTGACTGGCTTGGAGCACTAAGACGGATATTCAACAGTGATATATCATGACTGAATATTCGGGACATTGTTCTGACCACTTCCTTATAACTTGGGTAGCAGAGAGTTACGCCAAATGACGTTTTTGCCATTCTAACTCTCGTATATGAAGTATTTGCAGCAGTAATTTGGTTTTTCCTCCGCATTCTACATTGGTGGTCATGACGACCGAGTCAGATGTATATGATGCAACCGGATCTAGTGCGTGGCGAATGGATCCGTGAGTCCTTAAGAATGAACATAGTGAGACATTCCTAGAATCGTGATGGGGAAAACGAGAAAGGCGTGTGGTGGAGAGGAAAGAGGGTAGGCATCGGCAGTGGCCATTTTTCGTAACTCGCCTACTAACCAGGTAAATACGCCCAACACGGTGATTGAAGCACTCCAGTGTTGTATAATATTATTTGTAAGTGATGAATACATGGTGTGCATTAGCTCGGATAACCTCACCTAGACAGGAAGACTATTAAAAGCCCCAACAAAAGTCATGGTTTAGATGCCTAATCGCACAAAACAGGCGTCAGAACAGCTATATTTTAGGATATATGCCATCACACATGTTCAAACCCCTGGAGGACTAGGTAAGTGCATGACTCGAACATCTACTCATTAACCAATCTTACATGAGAGGCTCTGTGCGAGCCGCAAGTAAATTCCTCAGCACGGCCCAGTCCCAGTCAGTCCGTGGTGAGCGTGTAAGCATTGTGCGGTAACCTGAAGAACGCAATAAAAATCAACGGCGATCAAATGCATGGTCTGAATATCTTCAGGTGTTCCTGTGTAAGTGGATCGACTCCTGTCAACGACGACTAAAATTGAAGTGATCTATTTGGATTGAGGGCTGATTCTTTGGTGCACAAGACGTCAAACATCCTCCTGTGTCACCATAATTTGTACTCCAAAAATATGTTCTCTGATCAGTGCACATTTAAAGCGGACTTAACAACGTTTTCCACTTGTCTTCATAAGTCTACCTAACTGATCATTCACGTCACAAGCGACTACAAAGAGGCCCAACGTTTTAGCCTCTTGTTAGAGAGCACGGTAAAATGCGCCTGTGTACAATAAAATTAGAACAGACTTTTTGGAATTCTAGCACCTCCTTCGTTGGCAGCAACGTCATCTGATAGGATAAAAAACCGGAAAATCGTTGACTGCTGCGTGTAGAAAATGGGCGCGCTACTGGAATCTACCTATGCCTCATGCTGTTAGACAATCAACCAACGCCCAATTCGATTCCCTGTGGGCATATCAAGCACTTGACAGGCGTGACAGGCGTGAAAATAACCAGGTTGTAGTTCGACAGGCCCTCCAAGGTAGCTCCCTTAAACCCAAGCTTCACTACCACTGTCTTCCACTATAACGGCAGCCTCTAGAGATCTTGTGATTCACATAGAGAGTTGCTTACATGGAAGCTTTGCAGATGAGTCAGGGAGCGATGAGCTTTGTTTAGGCCCGAGGTTCGCGAACACGAATTTTGGAATCCATCTAGTCGGGTGGGAGATAGAAGACAAAATGTAGTTACATGAGTTATACTCCCCCATATTTCGTGTCCACGAATAGGCTCTAGAATACCACTCAAACTGCTACAGCTGAATAACCACCCGCAGCCTTCGCCCATGAAGGGTGATTCTCTCTTTGCTGAAAGCCGCAATATCTTATTCATTCGCCCATGCTCTTCAATTCGAGGTAATTGTTGAACCTAATGACCTGTTCACATAGACAAAACAACCATGCATATAATAAGCAGAAAACGCACTGGGCAATGACATTTATAAATATGCAATGGTAACCTTGAATGCATCACAGTATGACAGTTTGGCGTGACAAATGCTTCAGAGGGCGATGAAATTCATCTTGAATTGGGGAGGTTCAATCACTCGAGAAGAACGAAGACTTCAGCAAATTCCGGCACGATGTAAAAATCAATAAAAGTACGCTGAATTTATCACATCTTTCCTCCCACATTAGCTCTCGTGATGGAAACTGACAAATATTGTCGCTGGACTGTTTTTGCCTTCAGTTGGTTTATTTCCACCACATCGTAAAACTGGAGGATTCCGACTTGTCCACGTGTGAGTAGTTCGGAACAATCAAGCATCACGGTAATCAGACGCATGCATCGCGAAATGCCCACTAAACAAATGAATTTGTGCCTTGATCGGCCAGAATATGGACCATTAGGTAGTGAGAAATGTGGCTTGACCTCGGAGTAAATGCCGTGAATGTGGTAGTTTTATTTGTTCCTTTACGGACCGCCCCAGGCTATCCTGTGTTTCAATTTATCACGCTATCCAACGGCTAGCATAGGCATGACGACCCGCAATATATTTCCCCGTTTTACACTGCACTTCATGCAGAAAAAAATCATTCATTTAAGAACCCTTCATACTTAACATAGGCCATGGAAAGAACCCTCAACATTCCACTTAATAAGACCTGCGTTTTTTTACTTTCATCGTTTTCACCAGTGTGAGCTTTTCGAATGCATAAGGTTAGCAGCGACATCGAAATTGTTTAACGGGCAACATCGAGCACTATATTTTAAACGACCGTAACCGAAAACTGGGAGCAGGCATACAGGTGGCAGCTGGGTTAAATGGCCGGTGATGAAATCAATTTTCATACAAAATGATGCGACGTTGACTTACCCAGATGATTAGTCGATACCGAAGGGCTCCCGAAATGTTTGCACTGAAACACAATCGCCCCGTAGTCACACTGGGATTTACTTTTTTCGTATAACCTAAATTAACAGATTCCCAATTCCAGTGCACTTCAAATGGATGTCAGCAATGCAGGCAGTATTATACTTTAAACAGAGAAGTTTATAATAATGTCGTTCACGGAAGACCGGAAGAACGCATTCTTTGTGCATACTGAGAATAAGTCCTGAACAGAATTAATGAACTTCTTTTTAAAGACTTTTTCGACATTGCATTGCGTCTCCTTTAATGGATTTTGATATATCGGACATCCGATCAACTGAAACGTTTAGTGGCCTAACGAGACCCACAACTGAGCAGGATAATCTTGAACAAGAGATTCAGATGGGTTTCAGGTCATTCTTTCTGTCAAATTCAATGTTTGTATATAGATGAGTGTATAAGTCGAAACTCAGAACACCTTTTGTTAATCTGCACCATCTGTGTCCTAGGCGCTTTAACAGATTTTACTCCCGATGGTTGAGTTCACAATACCCCGGTGCAATTCGGATTATTATATGGGCCAGTTTCCTAACCGCTGCTCATTGTGGATAATAAAAATGGTTAACGTTTGACCATTTACACATTTAGATCACTGTCGTAATCTGCTGGGAGCACCAAATAATTAATGCTGGAATGGCTTTCGAAAATACCTAGTTCCTGAAAGATGAACTAACACACTCCGATGGATGGCTTAGTCACATGCTACTTATGGAAATCGGCCGACTTCCTTAAAAAGCCTTTTTATGCACAACCACGAGAAGTGTTGGTGTGAGGCAGAGGAGGTCAAGCAGTGATTTGGCGACGAAGTATGTAATCCATTACCGATAAACCCAATTGCGCTCGTCGTCGCTTTCTTCCTGAAAGAAGGCCCCGGTACATGTCGATGGTTAGATGCATTGTCAGGTAAGGCACAGTCGCGTTGCGTTTTGAGCAAGCATCCAAACCGCTGCGCTAAATGCAAGGATTTTTCTAACGGTCTCCACATCAAAAAGTCCACTGACATTCCTGGAGTGACGCATCAATCGTATGTGCTACCAGCTCTAATCCTTCACCCTACAAACACAGATGCCCACATGAAATGGTTTTCGAGACTCAAGCAAGCACGTTCATTAAACAACTTCTTCCTCACTCAATGCGGCCGATGGGACAACTCTTCTCCGGTAGTTCTCCATGCTGCATCTAGAACCCGTTTATAGTTTACAGATCCTTTATATAACTCCTTGCGATGTCGTCCTTACTGTTAAGCACTAAGAACGTCGAGAGCCGTGCTACACCCAATTTCGCTTGTAATCCTATGTGAGCGTCAAACCACGACGCACCACTAAACGAAAAGATATCATCCCACCAGAGAGCTGTTGGTAGGCGCCTTGTACTAGTATCAACCCAGGAATCTATGGTGGTCACATCTACCTGCAGGCGCAACAACTAAAATTTACACCAGTTTGGTACGACTGTTTGCGGCTGAATAAGTACCCAACTACGGATGAAGTGAACGTCCTTTTTCGATGACATCCTTTCTCAAACTTAAAACAGGTCACCCTTGCTTAATTTAGCGAGTCGCTTACCTTGGCAGCTACGCGGAGTTGATCAAAACGAGAAAGCGTTTCTCAACAGCATGCGAACCGTGGTATCATAGTTGTTCCGAAAGGACATGATGATTATTCTGCTCGTTTGTGTCAGAAAACACTGTGAATTTGATAATCTTCCAACATCTTGAATGTTGACGCCACTTGAGGAATACTACTCGCCCGCGAGAGTCATTTGAGATAAACTTTCCGGCTTAGCTACAGTCGGTTTATTTTCAAATGACGGACGGCATCGTTTTCGGTTGGCCTGCTGAGCGTGGCATCGTGAAATGTAAACAGTTTGAGTCATTTTGTACTTGGTCCCACAGGCTGCAGGGAAGTGCTCAAACTAAACAGTATGCCAAGGAAGGCCGTGGTGATAAACAACTTGCTTCTTAGAGCCTTGCTGTCCGTTTAGGCACCAGAAGTGGCATTTGGTTTTGCAACGACCATCTTATGTTTTATTTGTGTGAAGTAAGGCCAGAATAAAAGCATCATATTCAAATGTTTTGCAGGCCAGTGCCGTTGGCAAAAGTTGCAGGTCGGCATGAGTCTTTCCGCCTGATAGGCCTGACCATTTACGTGACACATCGTTTTAGCCTTAGCTATTGGGCACCCATCACGTGCACGTCCCGTGGCACATCAACTGAAACGTCGTCGCGCTTGTCATCTATATACGAATACAGATACAAACTAAATCAAGTGTGCAAGACGCTTTTGTGTTGTAGGAAAACTTTGTGCACGTCAACAGTGGAATCTGTTGCTGGAAGTTGAGCGGCACTGCTACTGGTGTTAACCCTACAATCGTACCTATCCCTTCAGCTTCAGAATCAATCCACTGACTTTTTGAAGGAGTAAATTCACTGTAACACGATACTGCGGTGAACCTATTCAATGTGCAAACTCTTCGTCCCTTCTTTGACGCGCTGCGTCCTCCCGTAGAAAAATCGAGGTTTCCAACATTCCGAAGCACTAAGCTGGAGATTGAGAGGGCTTCAACCCCAAACTCTAAAACGATCAATGCCTGATGAGAAATATTTCCGTGGACAACAAACGTCTTATAGTGCTTTTGAGGAATTCGTTAGCTGAAGCAACGTAAATGCTCCGATATTTTTGAATTGTCTATGACATATACTGCAGACCATACAGTGTATTGGCTTCATTGGCAGTGATCTACCTACACAGAGTAATGTACTATGAAACTGCCTAGAATCTTCCCTACGTTTGTGCTGTGACTCAGAGGCTGCGTTTACCAACCGATAGCATCGCGAGGCGATTCTGTCGTGCCACGAAGGAGCACAAAACTATGGCAGCAGATCAATTTTGGAGTACCAGTACATTTCAATTAACCTGGTCTACTTAGGCTGAAGGGTTCTCTGTTAGCTTCATCTTGCGGTAAAAACTGTGCAATTATATAGATTGTGGCAAACAAACCGGAGTAAAATAACAAAGAGCGTTACAGCTGAACGAGTGATGTGTTTTATCTTGCTCCTAAAAATAGCCGCCCCCATAAACATTTGTTTGTTTTCTTGCAAGCTAAAATGACTAAGCACAGCGTGTTTGCTTGTTAATATATCAAGTCTAGAAAGATGTGGACAACCAACCAAAACTCGTTTGTGCAAACCTTCATAAAGCTTTTCTCATTTTGACTTCTAGAACTCGAGATTGTCCCTGGTTTACCCAATAATTCCCTGAATGTAACAATAATAATAATAATGTTCATTCCCAACTGGTAGGTGGCATACCGTCAAGCATTATCATACTGTTACAGTCGGAATAAAAGCATGACTGATGGGGTTTGTGGTTACAATGGATTGCGTCAAAAAGGGGCAGTGTCATAAAAAGTGGGCATTTTCCGATACAGACGTGGTCACCAACAAACCAGTACGAGCGGGAAATCAGTTACTACTGTTTTCTTCTTTTGGGGAAAATATCGAGCTGAAGCGAAATCAGGTCGTTAGAATTTGAAAATGGAGGCCAAAAACAAAAAGAGGGAGGAAAAAACATGCAGCATGGATGATACATGACAAGGAAAGTGGACGTTTAAGAAAATTTGGAACAAGAACAGCGAACTGGTGAAGAGCCGATCAATTTGAACTAAAATCTAAAACCCCGCCGGGGCCTCGTGGCCTTGGACTTTTCGGCTCATATCCAGGGTCACACAATGCTTAAGTGGAGATGATGAATCAGGGTACTTAGCAATACGGATAAATGGTAGCAAGAATCTCAAAATAATGGTGTACAGTGCAACTGTAGGGACACACTGGTTTCGTTTTTGCAGTGAAGTTGGATGCAAACGTTCCTTGGAAGAGTGAGTTGGTGATAACACACAAGCCGGAACGCGAACTGTACAGAAAATTGTTAACTTTGTGGGAAGCACAGACTAAAAGTTCACCGAAATGGTTAAATCCGAAATAAAGGTCCAGCGGATTAGAACGAACGCCTCCTGGAGGCGGCTGGATCGAGGTGAAGAGTTTGTCAGTCTTGAAAGTTAATGGAACCAGTGGGCGATAGGTACGGTCAAGAGTGGGAAGTGAATAGTTGCACGTATGTCAGAGGCGTACCATCATTTGCCTGGTATACTTCAGTCTTTGAACAGCTGAGTAACGAACGTCATGTTTGTGGTCATTGGGCTGGGATACGCAATTCTTTGAGCAGCTGAAGTTTTCGGGTTTGCCAAGTAAATCCGCAGAAGTGGAATGTAGCCGAAGTACGATCGCGGGTATTTCCTGGTCCGGTTGAGGGTACCTGTGGATGCAGATCACATGCCAGGTGGAGTTCTCTCAACTAAAATTTCAGGGTCAGGTGTTGCAGAAACTTTCTTGTGGATGCAAGCCCATCCATAGGTCTTTACCTATTTTTTATACTGGTTGACTGCTTATTTACGGTGGTCCCCCAATTAACTGCGATCACAAAGACTAACGGCTCTCCCTTCTTCAGTAGGCCTAGTCTTGTAAGTGGCACTCCCCGGTTTGTCGTGCACGTTTAGTCCTCATCTACATAATCGTCTTTGTCGACATGCTGTCACACTCTATCGGTTCCACAGTCCTATCTAAACAACCAGCTCATATAGTTGGCTAAGAATGACTGGGACACTCGATCCAGAGTTTTCTTTCTAATCTAGCGTTCTCTAATCCTCATACTCCAATCAAACAGTCCCCAACCTACACAAAACTAGAATCGCAAGGTCAGGGTTGAAATATATATTTCAGGCTTAAGCCTGCAGGTAACGTTTTTAAGTCATTATTGTACACCAATCAGTTGCTTATTTAGAGGGCTCTTTCAATGGCTGTGCTCAACCTCCCTCTGACTACCGTTTATTTGGTTAAGCTTTCTTGACGTCAGAGCCTGCCAGTCTCAGACGCCTGACAACTTTCTGCTTCCAGATACTCGCCTCGTAGCTCGCAAGAAACAGCACTTCTACCGTCCTTGCCATAACCTGCAACTATCCCATAGTCAACCATAATAGCACCCTCGCACAAACTAGGGGCTAGATTCTCAGGCACTGAATCCCAGCACTCGTGCTCACATTCGTGAACGGATTCAGCTGCGACCTCCAGTATCGCTTTAGCATCTCAGGTCTCCGCGCACCTGATAAGTTAAGATGGTGCCACCATTCTCGTCCTCCTCTAAGCGATTATTAGATCCCGAATCCCCCTCACCCATTCACCCATTGTGCCGAAAGAAGAGCCCCGCTGCAGATAAGCGTAGCATCCAGTCCCGTCACTCCTCAAAGTCGGTCAACAGGGCACTGCGATTCACTTCTGACTGTTCGGTCGTACTAATCGATATCTCCCTTCCAGTTTCACTAAACAGCCCTTTCCCACTAGCCCTAGTAGGAGAATCTCGGATTCACACAGACCTGGCCAATCTCAGACTCTTTGTGTATAGGATGGAAAGTGACCTAACTCCTCTCAGAAGCATACGGCCAATTACCTTCCTTCTGATTCCTGACGCAGCATGTAATCCGTCGAATCTTGAAAAAGCATCGATTCCCATTGACGAACTTGCCTCTGACATTTGTCAGCTTTTTGGGTGACATCACCAGGCCTAGTATTCAATAGCCCTGATCGCATCCCGCTCGAGCTCACAAAAGCTGCTCTCCTGACGGCATGTAACATGCTTGACGCCGTCTGCACAGTTCCACATTTCCGAAAGTCGAAACCGTCCTTGCGTTGCCCAAAATTAACGTAATTCAAGGACAAAAACGATGCCGCACACCTACCGGCATCGCAGGCCCTCTTC
>SJOL01004075.1:222544-235635 GCA_004794785.1 Opisthorchis felineus | reverse complement strand
CTGGTGGATTGTGGAGGGGGCATGTATAAACACCCGAGGATGAACGGCGGGTTAGCCCGACAGGCAGAAAGCCAAACAGAGTCTGGAGTGCCCGTAAATAGTGGATCGTCAATGGGAGAGCCTTCCATTTCAGTTCTGGAGTATATGAGGCAGCCGCCACCACGGCGGTGGGAACGATCAGAACGGAAGATAGTGTATCCCGGAAGAGAGATAAGAGCATCAGGCGTGCTAGGAGAGAGCCATGTCTCTGTGGTGCATATGAAGGTTGGACAAGCCATAGTGGAGATAGCTTGGATGTAGAGTAATTTAGGTAAGAAAGAGCGGGTGTTGGTTAGAAGGACAGAAATATTACTAGCGGGATCAGAGAAGATGGGTAGTGTGCCTAGTAAAAAGTTGGTAATCCTGGGGAGGTCAATGTGGAATGGAATAGGGCAGAGAAGTCAGGAGTTCTCAAATTGTTGGAATGGGTAGTACCAGTTAAAGATGTGTGGAAATAAGACGCCGGGAAGTGCCGTGATTGGTACGGAGAAAGTGTCTGGGCGGTGATGCAGACAGCAAGGCTCCATGGACAAAGAGCTACAGGCTGGGTCAAGTAACCTTTTGTAAAGGTGTTATTAACAGCATCAGAGGATGGTATCATATGTGGCAGTTAAACAGAAATAGCGTGATTTAGGTCACACAAGATGGATGGGCAGGTGCGGTGCTTAACAATAAGGAAATGATAGGCGAAGACAGGGGCACTATGAGGGCAGGAGGATCTGTCTGGTAGTGCCTTCGGCACCGAATCATGGGGGCGGAGGGTTCGGGTAGCTAAACTGGGCTGATTGGAGGAGGTGAAATTGGAGACTTATAGTAAGAGATGCAAGATAATGGAAGGGGACTGGTGCAGCGAGGAAGCTAGTGGTGTAACCGAACTCTTTGATAGGAGTGGGCTCCATTGGGAGTGGACAGGAATCCTCTGCGTTGGTTGTGGTGGAGGGGGCTTCGGAATGGTAGCACGAGATACAGTTAAAGGTCTTCGAGGTGGGGCTGCACGTAGCTCCTGGAGAGGTGGAGGCTGTGGTTGAGCAGGTAGTTGCTGAAAAGAGATCCCAGGCAAATAATACGCGGGTTGCCAGGGGGCGGAACTTGATAGAGCTAAGATAAGGTAATGGTAGCTGTTGTTGAGAGATCCTGCCAAGGGACTGGGTTGCACGGTTTCAGGGGCTACAGATGTGTTACATCCCGTCAGGAGAGCAGTTTTTGTGACTTCGAGCGGGGTGCAATCAGGTGTACTACATATTAAGACCTGGTGACGACACTACAAACGCTGACAAATCTCAGAGGCAAGCGCGTCAACGAGAATCGATGCTCTTTCAAGATTTGACGCATCACATGCTGAGTCGGGAGCCAGAAGGCAAGCAATTGGCTGCATGCTTCGGAAGGAAGCTAGTTCGCTTTCCATCTTATGCACAGAGGCTATGAGATTAGTCAGGTCTGTGTGAATCCGAGATTCTTTTACTAGGGATGAGGGAGTAGGGCTGTTGAGTGGGACGGGAAGGGAGCTATCGGTTTGTACGACCGAACAGTCTGAAGTCGATCGATTTTGAAGAGTTATGGGACTGAATGCTAGGCCTTTTGGTAGCGAGGCGCTTCTTTCGACACAATGAGGGGATGGGTGATAGGGATTCGGGGTCTAACAATCGCTTAGAGGAAGACAGAAGTGGTGTCATTATCTTTACTTATCAGGTGCACGTTTAACCTGAGAGGTTAACCATAACCGGAGATCACAGCTGAGTCCGTTTACAAATGTGAGCACGGGTGCTGGAATTCAGCGCCTGAGAATTAAGCCCCTAGTTTGGGCGCGGGTGCTAATATGGTTAAATATGGGATGGTTGCAAGCTATGGTAAGAACGGTAGAAGTGTTGTTTCTTGCGAGCTACCGGGCGAGTATCTGGAAGCAGGAAGCCGTCGTGGGACTGGTACTGGTAAGCTCTGGGGTCAAGAAAGCTTAATCAGATAGGGAAGTCAGAGAGAGTGAGTACAGCTATTGAGGGAGCGCTCTAAATAAGCGATTAATTGGTGTACACCAATGACTTAAAAACGCTACGGGCAGGCTGAGGTCCAAAAAATATTTTTCAACACCTGACCCTGAGATTCTAAAATGCCTTGAACCACTGAGTTAGACGCGGCTGATGTGGACACATGGGTTAGGAAAGTCGGGCATTCGGTCTATCCGTTCGTCCGCCAAACCCGTACAACCAGGCCAGAGAAGCGCGATATTCCTTTTTCACCGTTGAGCCAGCAAACACACGGCGGGAACATGGTAAGAAGATTTCCAAGCTCAAAGCGCACACTTTTATCAGGCAAAATTTTTTCTCATTTCGTGTAGTAGCTGCGTGGAATAACCTTCCTCCGACAGTTGTCCACGCTCCTTCTAGAACCCAGTTCAAAGCACTACTAGACACTTTTCTATGCGAGTCCTCGTGCTGGCAAAATTACTGCCCTGCGCTGAGAACCTAAAGAGCAGTGCTAGACCCTTTTTTCGCTTTTGCCTTTCAGGTGAACGACAACCGCAGAACGACAAGAACACAACCGACCCGGGAAACTTGGGCAAAAGCCTCGATCCTGTGTATCAAACCGTGAATCCTTTCCACGTTTCATATGTGACAGATACCCGTTCCACCCACGTTTGTTAGGGTTCGTCGATACATTTAACGGAGAACAGCCTGCAAATCTCGCCCATGTTTGTGCAAAAATAGGCGCCAAGAATCAAGTTAGGCAGCCCGACAAAAAGCTTCTCGCTTATTGTGCGCAAAAAACTTGCCAAATTACACGCGCTAACTCATCGAATTGACGAGACAACGGAAGTATTATTTAATGGAGTAGGACAGGAGAAATGCGAAGCCAATTTTGAACCTACTGAGGTAGGTTTGTACTGTAAATAGAAACAGGTATAACTGAGGTAACTCACTGAAAATTGAAAGCACACTTGTCCCGCAGTGCACAATTCATCATAACGAAATCCGAAAATTTCGGCCTGGACACCCACGTCTCAGGTGGGCTCCGTAAAATTGTTTTTGAAACGGAATTCAGTCGATGTGTTCATCCGGCAGCGCGCGTGCACATTAAGGTGCAGTCTCGTTATACCAGTTGAGAGCCAACCGTGTACGTTGGTTCCGACTGCTTGACTTAAAAATTTCTGCCTTGCACCGGTCTCACATGTGCCGCAAGGCAATGTCGTCCGAAGGTGGTCGTGCTAGCTTTTCGGCGAGGGATTGTGATGTCAGGACTCCGGATTCCTCTGTTATCCTTTATTACCCCTCTCAAACTGGAGGCCTCACCGACACTATACAAGACCTATCCTGTATTTCACGGCACCACCTCCCTGGGCGAACCCACCGAATTCGTAGTATTTTGTTTCCACATAAAAGTAAGTGGGTATATTAATAACCATTGGAACTGTCAGGCATCCTGCAAGATTACGCGACCAACAGCATAAGCACCGCTTTCACTGTTATCTGCGTGACAATGAGGGAGATCAATTTCCATTATCCCCCACGGTGGTCGGATTGAATTGTTTTACTGGATCATCGACAATTGCCCTCTTTTCCACTAGTTCATTTTGTGCCTTGGGAAAACGTGATGTCAGTTTTTGTCAGTACTGTTTGGGCCTATGCACTTAGAGAAGCGGAAGATCGTCGTCTCTGGTTCAGACATAACATGACTACATAGCACAACATTAAGTGCAAAGTGGCACAGCGGATTATGCCTCTCATGTTACGAGGACATTGGCCTAATTAGGCGGGAGATTAAGTAATCTAATAATAAGTAAGACTCTTTAACGAGCTGGTCCGTGTTGCTTCACAAAGCACACAGAAATAACGAAACACGTGGCCTGCTGCACGACGCCGCTATATCAAGATGGTCCGAAGGACTTCACTTATCAAAAGTCTAGCATCCATTGACCTATAGTCTTTAGGATTGTAGGTGGCGACTTCATACATGCCAACCAAATGCTGGTGATCAAGAATCATCCCCGCCTCCAGCTGCCTAGCCTCTCTAACACTGACAACCTGAGGACACGAACCAAAACCCTGCCAGCAGTATATTCACCTGGATTGATGCCACTATATCTGCTGCATCCACGCTGTTATTCTGTGCAAACGCACACCGTTTTCATGTACTGTAAGCTAAATCTTAGTACAAATTTTTTCGGTTTTTGCTTCCACAATACCACCTCAACAGCGATACGTAAGTGAGAGCCTGAGTATTAGGCTCCAATAAGGGCCTTAGGAACTCTTCACATGTCCTTCTGACACTGTTTCTTTGTGAAGTGTCGCAGAATCGAGAGCACCTTTCCGGGTCCGGAATGAAGGACGTCGTGATTTTTCACCCTTGGAGGCGCATCGCCTGCTGCCACGAATAATTTATTCACGGACGTTTCTTGTAAACGATGGTGGTGTGCGGCGAAAGAAGTACGAGTCGCTGATACTCCGGTTGTCAACAATCCGCTGAACACTGACGTTTCAGATGTTTACCGCATGACACCGTGATCAAGCCCCAGCTGTATCGATAATGCCTGTAGCGGTCACTTGAATCCCGGCTACAAATCTTGCATACGTCCGAAGTAACCAAACAAAAACATATGAACTGCAGCATTACTTTATATCCAACGTAACCGAGCCGGCAAACTTGTCGGTGGCTACAGAGCGAGCTGACTATAAGCGCAAGTAATAAGTCTTTATTATGCAAACCACCCTTACCGAGACCTTCGGAAAAGCCCGCTCCATCCATCTCATTGGACTGCCTAAGGCCACCTTCTCTTTCGGCTGTGATATTTAGATAAGGGTTTCTGCGGTGCAACAGCTCCGGAGAACTGCATCCTTAGTTTAATAAGCCTGCAGAACAAGCCAGCTTTCAGACTGACTGCGGCAATTTTAAATTTGTTGACTGACTTCAAATGGAAGGTACACTCCATGAATGTCTCATGCCCACCACTAGTGACCCACCTCAAAAGTAGTAGGCTGTAATTCATGGAATTTAGCCCTGTGCTAAATGGCTACTCAGTACTTAAAGCGTCTTGCGTGCATAGCAGCTAACTCCACCATAACTACCCTTCTGTCACCGGCAGCTACCACCTTATGTCCAGCACATCAAACTTTTCCTTCTCTACCCTGCAGTTTCTCACCACTGAATTGCGCCCACCGACAGTCTTCAGCATACTTTTAACGCGAGCTGATCTCCAACTTGCAACCTTCACCAGTTTACCGAAACAAACAAGCCCAGGACTACGGTTGCACGCTGCAGCTGGCGTAAATAACGTCAGTATAATGATTTTTCTGATCCGACCGAATTAATGGCGAATTTTTACCATCGGCCACCGGACATTTCTTGCGTTTCTGTGCAGTGGAGGAGTAACTTTATTATGCCGATCCCTAAAGGTGACGACAGGCTTGATCCGCTCAAACACCTCCTAAATATCCCTTTATCTGTTCTGCTAAATGGCATGGAAGCCATCGTAGGCTATTTTATTCGTGGTGCAGTAAAACACACTCCCAACTGAGTGGCACGGTTTCCGGACACAGAAGGCCGTGTTTGACTAGACAAGCCAGCCAGACCAAGGACACATACGCCGGTATGACTGCAACCATTATAAACTCCAACAGCAGAGGTTGTTTATAAGATGTGGTACTGCATTTTGCTGCTGAACCTGGCCACATACTGAGTCCATGTTGGAACATCTACTAACCCCACTTGTCGAGTTCTGTAGCTCACTATCGGACCCCGTTCCCCTAACAGTATCCACCAATCAATTGCCCACATTAACCAATAGAATACTCACCGACTACGTTGTGGTATGGAGGGTCATTTGCCTTAAAAAAGACAGTCCTCTTGATCTATCGCACGGTCTGTAAGCGAGCAAAAGCGTCCAAACTGTCTTGAAACGGACAAAAGTGTCACTTCCATTGGTCTCTGCTCGCACAATTTGCAATTTCTGCGCCATCACCAAATCAGGAAATTTAGGGATAATTTTTCATCGTAATTTATGGAAGACAGTTCATAGCCAAAAGTTATGTGACGTTGAAATTAAACACCTCACACTCCCCACTCCATGTTTGGAACATTTAATGGACCTTTGGAAATCCTAATAGTGAAATACGTCAAATATGCTGTTCAGGTGTAACACTTTAGGATAAAGCCCGATGAGAGGCTATCACGGCAAACCGAAGGAAGAGCCACCAAATCGTTGCGCCGCTTCTATAGCCCATATTTTACGGGACGTTTGAGAGTCTTTAACCTTTACTTTGTCACCTAGAAGAGGCTAGGTGTTGATGTTATCCTTACCCTCTAAATTCTGCAAGAATGTAGCTAGCGAGCAGACCTTCTTGAAAACAACGTAAAATAGCCTACCAACACAGTTATCTTAGCTGTCGTGGATTCTTTTACTCTATCCGTTTGCTATCTCCCGTAAATTTTTCATCCTGGTGTTGCCTCTGCACACATCTCAGCAACATCCGAATTGTGGCTCAACCAGCGCCTGTGGTGAACACATTCATTAATCTGCCAGTTTTCTCAACACCGTTTGTCCTAAATACTGCTACACTGTCTGGGGAGAAAGACTCAAACTTACTGGACGCCACAACAAACCCGGTCAGTCCAATTATTATGCGTCTCTACCCACCGCCGAGGTCTGAAAAGGCTAATTTGATGCCCACTTTCGGCAGTCCTGATTAATTGTATAATATTTAGGTGTAACCTGGTCATGGAAAAGTTTTGAAAGTTGTTTTTTCCTATCAAGTTTGTTACACCTAACAGAGCCAAAAGATTAGTAGCCAGGTGCAGACTACATCTACCAGGATTTTTACATAGCTTTTGATAGAGTTTGCCAGAAACAACTTTTACAAAATAGAACTTCTCATGTTGCGTTGATCAGCCGATTTGCTGCTGTCAAGTCTGCCTTATGGAACGGTTTGTACATGTCAGGATAACTGTGGGCACTTTTGAGCCAAGCATGGCGTTATCTGGAGTAACCTGCCTTTTCGTTTTATTATTGATCTCTAACTACTGTAGTGGTTAACGGTCCTATGGAGTCTCTAGTGAACAGAACAAATTACTAATGTAAGTCAGATACAATGTCACAGGGAGAAAAATCCAAATAAATCTTGACTCACAGTCCACAATAGGAGAATCCGTAGTTCCGTATTCCGTTGAACCACCACACCAAGAAGAGAAAGTTTCACTTTCCTGGTATTCCAAACCTCCGGTGATTGCATTATTAATCCACTGACGTGAATAGATTGGTCCAGTGTTTGTAGCTAGACATTTTTTTCACGTTTAGAGTTAGTAGAAGCGAATGATAGCCAACAGGCAGTCACAACCGCAGTCACTCAGCAAAAGTCCCAAAGTCATGTTGGACCCAACAAGCGGGCGGTTGTTTTTGTTGTTTCAGTAAAACAAACTTTTTGTACAGTAATGTGAGCGAAATTCATAGGGAGAAAGGAGATGATATTGAGTATGGAAGATAGCAGTTTACAAGTGCTATACTACAGTTCCAATAGTTCACTGTATCGTTTTCAGATGATAGAGGAGTGTTGCGGACAAAAAACACCAGAAGACTTTTTCGTGCTATAGTTTGACTTGCAGAAGTCTCGAAATAGACTGATGAATGCTCCACTCATTATAAGCTTTGCTTCCATTCTGTTCCACACGATATCGAATACCTTCTACATTCTTGGTGACAGTATGTTTTTTTGAGCTACAGAGGAGAGGAACGTGTCTATTATTGTTCAGAATGATCTGGAATTCCAGGTGAATTGTACCAAAACTTTCAAGGTTGCATACTTTTAGCTAATACTGCTGCATTTGCACAGCCTTCCGCAGCAGAATGATACTTCCGCTAAATTAGTCGACTTATGTACGACCATATCCTGACCGTTCTCTGATACCATGGAGTCCGTTGTGCCAAAAAGGTAAGCGATTGCTAGAGCAAGCATACAGCAGGCCGACAAGTGGTTTGAAATTTAAGCACACCAGAATAAAAGCAGCGTTTGATAGCCTTCGGTTGAACTAATTATTGTGTATCTGTCACTGAAACCGTCCGGTTGCCCATGTATATACCTGTTTATCATTATAGGAACTGACCATCTGGGAAAAAAATTAGCGCGTTCCCACGTATCCCATAAACTCGACTATCACCTTTCGTAAGTAATTTGAAAACATGTTTATTTCCGCCGCATATCGCTTCTACGTCCTATGTACTTAAAAATTTACTCCGCGTCATTTCGATGAGCATTCATTTTTAACACGTATAAATGGTTAACTCAATATGCCAGTGGTAAATAATCCGATAGTTGCCTTCATGTGACATTTTTATGGGTTCTTGAACTTGGATGCTTTAACTGCCATTAAACATCTGACACCTTTGTCATAGCCTTCCATATGTCTGAATCAGATGGGCATAGTGCGGGACCGTATATGATGTTGATACAGATGAATTAAATGTGATGATCGGTGACACTGAACCAGGGGTAAGATTTATTCTAGCTTCTCACAAATGGTTCTACACTTAGTAGACATTTAGTGTGCTAACCGTCAAACTCTACTACATGAACGCTGACTCCCTCTCCTCTGGAGACACAAGTTCTCTAAGGAAACCCATATTGATGTCGACAGTCAGAAGGTAACTATCCACCGATTAGCAGCAGAGAACACTAGGTCTTCCTGGACTCACGCAGCCGCACCTATATTCCACCGACCCAAGCATACTACAGCCTGAAACTCACGACACACATGGGGTTTCTTGTCCAGAAAGAGTACCAGGAGACATCTACTGCTTTTTCCAGAAGCCTTCATTTTGTACGACATGCCCTCAGATACTGAACGGAAGCCTGTGAACTCTATTTGCAACAGCCTACATTAGACGGCAGATCCGCAGCTGAAGCGTAATGAGTGTGCACGAAGACTAGCCTTGGGTCATGACACTGTTCAGTCCGTGGCCACCGTTGCATATCCTACAACAAGCTCGCAGAATTCTTTGGGCTTTAAACCGTAGAACATTAAATTCTGTGTGCTTATATCATTCGTGTACCGAGTACTGACACAATCAGTTCGTCCTGCCACTTTTCGCTTCAACTACAAGCCTAAAGCGTTTCTTTCATCCTAGTTTCTGAGTGCCGGTGATACGCCTCTTGTCTTTGCGTCCATCGCTTGGGGACTTCTTCGCCCACAAATTTAGGTCGCTGTTCAACGCTACTGAACTTGAAACGCATGGCGCTTCACTTCTACGTAATTGGCCGGTTTTTCCACCATGATTCTATATCCCATTGTCGCTAGCAGATTAAACCATAAACCCTCTGCGTCAGTTCAATTGAGATACGTGAGCTCATCCAATCATTGTAGAAGACTGTTTTTAAGTCAGTATGTACCATGAACTGTCCCACTAGAATATGGTGGTGACAACCAGCCTTAACCCTCTTGTGAAGATACGCTTCCAGTGTTTCGTTGTATACCTCTTCGCATTCAACACATGTTATTTTCTTAGGCAGGCCATTCACGTAATTAGTTGCCTTCAACGACAGTGTGGTGGGAAGTTCCAAACACGTCCCCTGTCCAGCCTGGTGACCTTGCGCCATCACGAAAGGCAAATCACAATAAGCTATGGTTCACTCAGTAATTGAAGGATTACTGACCAGATATTTTCTGTAGGTCAACGGTCATTTTTGTGAATGTTGTCTAGGAGTGGGTTGTTTTGAGGGCTAGAAAGTTTTCTTTGGGTCATAGAACGCAGCTAATCGAAGGTCGGTTGAATCCATATTGTGCATATTCTTCGCGTCAAGGTCGCAAAAGGTGACATGACTATACACCCAGTTTATCAAGCCACTCTTTAGCTATGATTTCAAAGCAAAATTCAGGATAACACTCATTAAAATTGCTGCAAATAGATACATCCGATTACTGTTTATCACAACCGTTAAACCATCGTTTTTTCTACTCCAAAGGGCTGTCACTGACCATGTATGGATTTCAGATCTGCACACAAACCTTCAGATGCGACCTAACTACCGCATTTTGGAGGGTTAGGAGGGGACTTTACGCTGACTGAAGTTACCACCGTCTCCAGCTGATACAATACAGCGCTGTTTTTGCTCAGTAGTATCGCTGTAGAAAATTTGGTCATGTCCTAGCACCTAAAATTCAAAGATTTTCCGTGGTTACCGAAGCTTCTGCATGCTTAATGTGTACCGGATGACGCTTAAAATGTTCATTGGGTGTCCCCGCTCTGTTCCTAAAGTACTCATGAGGTCCCAAACACATTAGATATCACTCTACCACAATGCATCACCACAACCCGAAATTACTCTGCTTGATCGCGAGTCACTCTCGTGTAGTCCGTATAATTTCACTTTGATCTTGGGCGGGCTATTCGAGACGCGGAAATGAAAAGAGCTATGGGTAACATCAATCAGTAGACTGTGGAAGACCAAAACGAAAGCCAGGTAAACCAGAGTACAGACACTGACTGGAATACATGGTCTGAAAGTGAATTCTAGCCTATATATGACGTTAATACAAATAAGTAACCAGAAAGACATAGAGGACGATTCGAAGTAGAACCATGTTGTCATACCTAATGCCTCACTTGTACCGCTTTACAAATCGCCAGTTTTTTGGGACGAAGTACCAAGTGAATACAATGTAGTGTTGGGTCGACTGCAAAGTGCTGTAAAGCTGATGATATATTAGTTTAATCAAAATAAAACGCCGTATAGATGTCCAGAGAGAAATGTCAAATGTAGATAAAGCAATTGTAAGTGAGTCAACCGTGCATAACCTAGATAACAGGTCATACTGTTGGCACCTATTTACACAATATCTGTGAAAAAATGGTGTAAGAGAAAACCGATCAGTCAGGCTGGCGATACGAGGTTGTCGACGAGCATTGAAGTGAATGACAGTGATTCTACCAGGGGCAGAATGTGAGCATCAAGCAGGATTTTGATTGGGTAGAGGCTGCTTCAAACACACCTTTGACATGAGATTTTAGAGCAACGTCATATGTACAAACGACTCACAATCTTGGTTTTCCTTTACTTCAAGGGTTCACTCAATATATCGACAGGTCGTTGCTCTTAATCGTACTTGCTCAACAGGGAATCCCGCAGAAGTTTGTGAACATAATTCGATCCACCTTCTTCCGAGCAAGTGACAGTGTATTTGAGCTGTTTAAAAGTTTGCCTACAAAAAGCGGTGTCCAACAAGGTGTCCATCCTTTGCATTCTTGTTCAACTTAATCGTGGACAAAATACTAGGGCGAATCCTGAAAGATTTTCAACACCCTCGTGTTAAAGTTGTTGCTAGTGAAAATGTTTTCTATCTGGAGTACGCGTACGAAGTCGTCCTTATCTCTGAAGACGAATGCAAAGCACAAGTTCTGTTGAATCAGCATGCAAGGAGCCAGCCGGCAAGCCTGAAACTTCATCGGTTCCAGAATGAGATTAAAATGAGTTGGGTTGGGTTGGTCACCCCTATCAGGTTCGATCGTATCATTCTGAAGAATACACTGTTGTGGTGCATGACCTTGGTGCGCAAGTTACTACTGTTCTAAAAACAACGGCGTGTTCGAAAACGAGGACTCTGTAGCTGTCAGGAGGATTTAGGCCTTTTCTACTAGATTGTGTTAGAGATCGTCCAGCTTCTCAATAATGTGCACTTTAAACTAATCGTGAAATATGGACAGCGGACGATTTTCCATAAAGCAGTAAAGTTTATTCTCGACGAAACTTAGTACTCACAAAGTTACTGAAAACTTATCGAAAGCTCACTAACAGTTTCTGTCTTCTTGGGACCCATCAGGTATGCACAGTCCGCGAGTTTTCATTAAACTCATGTACGCAACAAACGAAGTACACTTATTTGAATGTGAAATTGGTGTCAATGAGGGACGAAAATGAACCTACCTTTGTGGTACTATTCAACTAAGTATACCGCACGAAGGTAGTCATACGTTTCTGTCGGCACCGTATTCAAGATACCGACGTGTATTTTCTGAACATAACACACCAATAATAAGTTTGATGGTTTGACCTTAAGTTTCGATTCTAACTCAACACGCCGTGTGTTTCTACTTCCAACTTACTGTGGACGAGGTGGTCAGAGCTTTTTAAACTCAGTCTAGGACTTCGAATCACTTAATATGCCCTTCGCTCTTATCTCCGTGCGCCCATTTTCGAATACCATCTCCTATTTTTTCTTCTATCTAGCCGGAAGTTCATCATGTACAACAGCGATTCTGTTGAGCCAAACTAGAAACGGAGATTTGGACACACTGGCATCAATGGATAAACTTGTAGAAGCATTTTCTTTTGCGGGGTGAACGATGTAAATTAGTGAGCAAACCTTTTGACAGATGCATTGAAGAGCTAAGGATTGAGTGTTCGCCTAAATGACGCCATAACTTTAGAGAACCAGCTAATGCACGCGTGATCATAATGACGCAGGATGATGTCACCTTTTTAAGTCATCTCCAACCCCAAGGTGTGTTTGGCTTTCCGTTGTCTGTTCGGTTGCGCGTTACAGGCTGTATAAGGTGAAATACCCACAAGGGTCGTTAAAAACGGTGAGCGAAATTACTTTTCTAAAACTATGGAATGTTTATTTTTACGCACTACTTGCTCAGGAACACACATTTCAAGATAAATATTTTCACTGCATCTAAGAACTGAGCTAGGGATATTTCAGTGGTTAAGGCTCGTGGAATTTTTTATTATGGTTCTTTATTTAACGCAATCTTCTGTCTAGCTCTGTAGAGAACTCGCGAACGATCCTAGCGGTAATCAATGCTAGCAAATCTTGAAACAGCTCGGCGTCACGACTTCAAATTCTGTCAGAAACCTCAATTGAAATATGTCCCCGGCTTTCCACAAATTATTTTCTACGCTTCGGTTATTTCTTAGACCTTGTGCTTCCTTCGAATCACAAGGCAACCATTCAGCGAAATGGTGAAAGTTAAACGATCTAACGTTTGGGTTACTCATTACTGGTTGAAAAATAATCGGAAGATTTGTCTTTTTATTAACTTTGAGTTATAAAGCTGTTGTCGACTGTCAGTT
>SJOL01004075.1:150597-212854 GCA_004794785.1 Opisthorchis felineus | reverse complement strand
AATATTTAGTTTTTGTGAAAAAATGAAATAGCAATATAGATATTATTTTAATTTTTAGATTACTGGATAACGACGACCTCGACGAAGTTTATTTTTCGCTTCAGTTTTATCGATTCCCCGAAGTAATTACCAGTCGGTAAGTATGATGCTAACCCACACAAAATTGCTTGGCGTTTGCTTGGCGGGGGCAATTTTACGAGGACCACGTCGTTTTCTGGCTTGAATTGATCTCCGAGTTGCTTTCCTGTTTCTTTAGAATCACTACACCCAACAGAACTACCACGAATTTCATTAGTTTGTTTTCAGTAATATGACGAAACCCTTTATTCACATACTCGACCGTTTAGGCAAAGGTTAACCTGTTAGCCCTACTACGACCAACTGCTGTCTGGTTCTTCCTGAGTCTTATCAGTTAATGGCTACAGAACTCACGCGCGAAGCTTTGTTGATCACCGTATTTTTGTAAACTAAATGCGGGAGGCCAAATAGCAGGCAAAGCCAGCTTTGTGAGTGCCCTCATACTATTCTGGATTCCATACTTGGCTCGGGGTGAGAGTAGTTCACACGAGTGAACCATTCACCTGAGAAGAAGCCAGTTAATACATGACTGCGAAATATGAATCCCGTGATTGAAGGAAGAGTGACACCATATCCTGTCTAAATGCGAGTTAATCAAACTGCTGATCAGCCGCTCGTGAGCAAACAGCTTAGTGTTCAAATACTGGCCGCGTTGCGCGCTTGAATCTTCCTGGAGGTTGGTGGGATGTATACTGCTGATGTTTCCTAATGACAATGAAACAGCTGTAGACTACTTCTCGGCTTTTCGGCATGGATCGGCTTCCCTTACAGGGCAAAGTCTGCACTGAAAATTCCCACTTATCCCCATACTACTAACAAAATTAATAAATAGCCAGACAATGGTCTGTTGAACTATTACTGTTATGAATGCTCGGTGTGTTGTCATGGGATTTTGGATGCTGCTGCGGATGAATCAGGCGTGTGCTATGACCCTGATAGATGTTATAGCAGCCGTTCTGCGACTGATTAGCGTGTCGGAGGTCGTTCGCAAACTATAATATTGCCTGTGTATTCATAACACAACCACTTGTTTGCCGGTGCTGGCATCTTTCCTGTATGTCAGGTGTGCTCAGCTGATTTCGCCATCGATTGTTGCGAGTGTACATGGTGTCCGTCTATGGAAATATAAGTCATCTGGTCATTTCGGTGTTGACCGCGAAATTTAATAAAGTACTTTGGCCTCTTTATCTAGGAAAGTATATTTTATGGAGCATACTCGACATATTTTACCATACCTTTTGTGCATGTTCGTGGTGTAAAAACTACTATCGATTTGTCTTCAAAAATGCTTAGCCGTTTTCATACTGTCCGAGTTGGTGTTTGAGCATGTCAAACATCGCTTAGCTTCACTGCAGAGGGTGTGCTTTGCTGCTTCGAATCGTATGCAACAATGCGGCGAACTCCCGCAGAGGGACGTGGATGAATTCGAACAGAATGGTTGTATAGGGACCAATTTGTTTTACCAGTATAACGTTATGGTGTTATAGCGGACATCGATTACCAGTTCGTCGCCGCTTCATCACTATCATCATCGACAGTATGAGATCAGTGTTGAATACTGATGCTTCGCTACCGTAAAGTACGTGCTTTAGGGTGCGAACACTAAAAGCAGCCAGATAGACTGGGCGTCGATGTTTAAAGATTGATTTCGAACTGCCTGAGGGTATCAGCGCCGGTGACGCACGGAAGTTGCTGCTAAAACCGATGCAGGACGAACGGAGTCATCAGTCCTAACTGACTGATCTACAAGGAGAAAGTCATTAATGGCGGGGAAGAAAAAGCATATCAAAGAGAAGGAAGGGAGGCGTCAGAAATAGTTTGTTTTTGCTTATCCGCCCTGCTGTATCCAGCAAGTAAGGTGACCCGGCTGATGGCACCACTCGACGGCCGATATGACACGGTATTGTTGTTGGTCGTATGTATCAAGTTTGTACGCAGACTGGGATACTGCTTGATCCCCCAGACCTAGACAGGGGGGGTTAGGGTCCGCGACCAAAGCAGTTGGCTCAAAAGCCTGATGGCAAGGCGGTAGCTTTTGGCGGAAAATTCAGGTACATTATCATTTTTATGGAACAAGTCGCTCCAAATGTTCCAGCCCCCAACCTGGAGAATCAGGAGACTGTGTTGGTCAGAATTCTAACCACTGACCTACCTGGTATGAGAGATTCCTCGACACTCCCAGTATAGCCAGTGGTTCACTGAGGTACACAAACCGTCAAACCACGGTAAGCCCCAGTCTCTTCGTGACAGCTTGTCAGCGCTTACAGGGGTTGAATTGTCCAGTCCAGATCCATCTATTATTCAGGTATTTACGCCGTTCACGAAAAAACCATGCATCCAGTCTTTCTTTGCTCTACACCTGTAGTCGTTTCATAAGCGTGTGCGCTGCAAGTCATGCCTCTGTCTGGGCTTGGGAAACCTGGCAGTATCCCAGCCCTCGTGCTTCCTTCTGGTGGCATATCAGCTAGGCACCGAAAGGGTGTTACAGCTGAACGATTATTATTATTATTATTATTATTATTATTATTATTAACAGGCTTGTGAACCACGCTTTCGCCTAATCCAGCTCGAGCACACTGCACAGCCAACTGTTAGTGCATGCAGTTGATTAGTTCTCAATTTGTGGCACTAGACGCTGTGGTGTGGGCAGCAGCCCTAGATTGGGATGATGACCTGTTGGCATGTGATGAGCAAAGAATTCTGTACAGAAGGTTCTATGCATTTGGAAATACGATAATAAAAGGAAACCAAATGAGTGCACAAGTTTCAGTAACTCTGTGACCAAGAACTACAAATACTAGGTTGAAGATCTAAGAAAAGCAAATTCAGAATGGTGTTTTCCTCATTTACAACATATAGGACATACGGTGTTCCTATATGCCCGTGTGCACTTCACACGATTTCACGGAGGATTGTGAAATGTGGTTTGCAAGCTCAATATCACCAGTGTCTGTCAGGAGTCGTGCTAATCTTGACCTTAAACAGACGAGTGCACTCGGTTGGCATGACATGCCTTGTTTTGGTCTCTCACCGGTTTGCCACCTACCCGTCCAATCGGCGTGATGTTCGGTTATTTCGGACGAGTCTCTTCCAGACAGTATTCCATATGGACACCGTTTTCGTGGGCAGCTACTCAAACAAGATTCCTTTGAGAATATTCTAGAGCTAGTCTCATCATCTTGTCGATCATGACATGGCTCAGTGGTTAGAAGGCGAATTCACTGACCCGAAGGTCCGTGGTTCAAACCCGACCTCTGCGTCCCGAGTTCCCCTGTCTAGGCTTGAGCAACCTGGCAGTATCCCAGCCCTCGTGCTTCCTTCTGGTGGCACGGCAGCTAGGCGCCGAAATGGTGCTACAGGTTACAGCTGAACGGCTGGCATGACGATAAAGTGTATAGTGAATTGGGTTATAATTTTCTATTCAACCATGTGTTGGGCCCGCTTGTGTTGCTCAGAAGACTGTTTTTCCCCTAAATTGATGTTATCTGAGACACTAGCTGACCTTCCGTGGATAGGTAGTTTAGTGAACTCACCTTGGTCCACTTACGCATGCAAACTTCAGCTGTATTTGCATGCCTGTCATTCAGCACCCATGTGCATTCGGAGCAACCAATCCGGATTGATTACGGCACCAACCGAACTAACATTACCACTTTCGAGAAAGAACCAAACTATTGAATAAATTCACCTAAATTTTTCGCATTCTGCTTAGTAATTGATTCATAGACATTTCACGAGGAAAATATGGGAACACCTATCTTTTTCAGCTTTATTTTAATCTTCATGTATGAAACTGCAACTTTCGGTCAGCAGATGACAGAAGTCATTCAATTTCAGACCTGGGATTGAAATGCTCATTGGTTTGACCAGCTGACTTGAGAAATAAGTGCGACTAACTTATGGAAGAATCTTAAGATACTGTCTCGCTGACAGGGATTGCTGCCACGTTTCCTCCAAGTTGCTGTTGCCCCTCTGTAAGCAGTAGTGTTGCGTTTATGCTGATGTCCTCCCCCAGTCCAATGGTTTCGTGGTGGAGTCGTGTGATTTTGTATAACGATGGCATTCCTCCCCAAGAGGTGGGCAAAAACGACGACACAATTTGGGATGTCCTATGGCACGACTAGATATGCCTTAACCACCGAGTCACTGGGCTGTCTTGGATAAATCGGGTGAAAGGCGTAAGGTAAAATCCGAAGCAAATGTGATCAAGCAAGCCGTTATCTTAACTGCAAAAGGAATAGCTGCTATCGTGAAATTAAGAGTAGTAAACGAGAGATTCACTTGAGTCTCCCATGAAAACCAAACTGATTTGCAAATAACTGTATTTGTCGCAGTCAGTCCAATTTGGGTTCAAGTAGAACATAAGATTGACGGAAACCCGGGGACTGCGCCTACCTGATGAGCCCCAAAGAAGGATGAAACCGGTCGTGGCTGTCGAAGAGTTTTCAGCAACCTTGTGAGTAGAAGAGTAGTAAAAATTCATGAGAGCCCTTATTGGTAGTAATAATACAATAAACGGCATGAGAAATAATAAGCCTATAGGGAAGCTACTATAGGCAAATTATGGCTTTACACCAACGGCACCTTGTTTATGCTTTATGCTTACGGAAAGGTCGTGTTTCAAAGCACAAAAGAAGGTTTCTCAGGACTGCAACGTAACTTCCTGCTTTCCCGGGTGCCTACAATATTGTTGAGACGGGTCGGCCTATCAGAATTAGCTACGCATTGAAACTTAGCTGTTCTCTTTATCGCAAGGTAGAAAATTTCCGCAGGCATCTGTTTGAATTTGCAGTGTGTTGTTCTTGCAAAATGACTGCAGCTGGCTGCTGTGTTGCGCATACAGATGTCTGAGCATGATCAATAGAACCGGAGATGAACGAGCAGACTAACTTTGGCGCTGTTAAAACGACACATATCAGTGTCATCCTTTCACTGTTTTTTTACCTGGCCTTCTCTGGTGACCTCTTCCTTGAATACGCTTTGTGTCAAACGAGCATTGGTTCACTTTCCTCTCCTCCGTCTTCCCGGTTCATGACAGCCTTCGAGACTTTGGGATATTTCCACCACCCGCAGACATTATCAATAAGGAGAAATGCCCACAAATCTTGGGCTATTCTTTCGAGAAGTTGTCACTCATTAATCCATTGGACACCGAGTCAATTGTTATGAGCTGCCTGTTTGGAAGTAAATGAGGAGTAGTGTGCAAATGCGAATCAGGCACACTGCCAATCAGCTGTGTTTGGCCGACTGATAATGTTCAGGCACAGACAGGAAAGCTGCAAATTCCAAACCGCTAAGGGATGATTCCCAAGGATGCAACAGGTATAGGAGACCTTCCAAGATATACTTTGTGGTTGTATGTCAGCGTAGCATCACTGATGTTGTTGTACATAATGACAATATAGAGCGACCCTCGACTGTTCAGCACTGTTTGACTCCAATGGTTGATTGAGATACCAATGAAACTTCATTAGTCTTCATTTGGGTTTAGGTAATGAAGTCTCCCGATTAAGTACAAAGTTATTTTCTCCTTGATTGTTCAAAGTTAAATGAACAATTAAGAAGAAAGCTTACCTTCTCCATGCTGACAAACTGTCTTTCGTCCTCTTTCACTTACAGCATGAAATTTGGAGGGAACTTTGATACCTGTACAGATCAGCCCGGATCGTGTTGTCGGGTCTTAGAGCCATCAACGCCGGAGGTCGGAAAGAGGAACATCCCGAAAGGCATTAAAATCACTGGTTGTCAGGTAATTGGTCATGTTTGGTAATACAAAGGTCATTCGTATATGTTTAAGTCTGTCATACTCCGGTTCTTGATCAAATGACAGCTGACCTGTTCACCGAGCTTGGCAACTGGCTACATTCAGCTATATTAGGCAGTTGTGGTGCTCATTGATTTAGTCAATGCTGCTCCAGATTCACGATTAGTGATCGTGATGGCCGATGTCGAAGTTCTTCGAGTTCCATTGAAGGATAGCACGCAAATCTCTATTATCACTGGTAGATAAAGAAACCACGTAAGTTTACAAGGGTGCTGGATTATCCAACGGATACATTGCAACGGGATATGGCTGACTGGGAATTCTGGTGGAAGACTTGGTGGCCAGTTTATTTTGAGCTGATATCAACAGAACCAGGGAATTGCTGTAAAGTCTACACAGTAGTGGTAGAATTTATCTACCTAGGAATTTCTATTTGATACTCGGGGGTGTCCAGTAACTTATCCGAGGTCATCCGCATTTGAAACACACAAACATGGGACGCATAAAGCAGGGTCGAGTTAGGGAGTCAAGAATAGAAAAGTAATGTTCGTTGGCGTTAAAAAGTACGATCTGCGCGCGGCCAAGATGGCTGGATTGGCTGTCGATGCGGTATTTGAGAAGAAAATGAATTCAGAGCTGGTAAAGTCACTCTGGAGTCATCCTAGGACGGTGGTTCCCAGGCATTTTAACTCAATGTCCCCGTTATTTGTCTACGCATCATGCCATCACCCCTTCCTTGTATGTACTTTGCTTGAACAGTAAAATTAGAACGCTCAAACCTCGATTGTTCATTCTATGTAATGGTAGTAAATGTGGCAAAATAGTTGATTTCACGAGGAGCCTTTCCGAAGTTAACCCACCACCCTGAAAACTGCACAGCAGCGTTTCCAATCAGGTACTACTTGCTGCACTGTCCATTTGAAAACGGCCACCCACAGGAAAATTGGAGTACCCCCTTGGGAGAGCACTGTACACAAGATATAGTGAATTTTGCTCGAGTTGGGTATACCAGCCAATCAAAATCAAGCTGAAGGGCGCTCAGAAAAAGGTCCAAGATCTAGATTTTTTAACTCTGTGTCGACAATCAGGAAGACGCACTTTGTCTACACTGTTGTTACGATTTGTCGACCATGTATCCCAATAGCTCAGTATCATTACCAAGAACACCACAGACTTCGTCAGCTTTTGTCCACTATACCTCATTCTAATAGGACCTAATGCATCCGTAAAAGTTTTGTCGAGACCTATACGGGCAAAATAAGCATAATTTGCAATCCCTCATAGTAAACCGAAATGTTTATAGGGGACATGGCCATATGTAGTTCATCCAGTGGTCTGTTTGGACGTCACCTCACACGATACTTCAAATACGCCTACTTAAATAGTGTGTTGATGGCAACTTAACTCGTCATGCCAATTGATCTCTAGCTCCCATCTCACCACCGTTCTGTGCAACTTCACCTTGCCTGCAGCCTCCATCGTTGTCCTCCATAAACGCTGATGTTACATTATGTTTCAGTGGTAGGTAAACATCATGTGCTCGAACCAGATTAAGAGATAACGCTCGATCCACACGTACCTAAAACATCAAACGTGTTCACCCGCATTTGCGATGAGACATTGTGGTGGTAGAAGTGACAGAAGGCTTCAGACGTAGACTAAGGAATATTTGCCCAGAGCTTTGTGCAATATTTTCTAATGTGGACACTAACTTGTTTTCAGCTGATAACGTTTGATCGATCGATCAGGATGCAGTTGATTGCAACCAAGCCCAATATTGACATTCACTCACCATTCCAAGTTGGTAATGTGTTGGAATACTGGTAGCTCGGGTGCATTAGTTGATAATTGATCAGGTGGCTGTTGATCTGTACACTGAAGCGCACTGAAGATGTCTTCTCGAATATGTCTCCTCTTCCAAGTCATAGCGGTATGCAGTTAGTCATAGACTGAAGTTTTTCCAGGCATGGTTGATCAGTTTTTCAAAGCCAACGCTGTGCACCCTCGGTGTCACCACGCTTTTATTGACCTGTTCAAGTTATGTGTGACCTATTTAAGAATCTTGCTGTGGCTGTAATTATTTGTTTTTTCGAGTTTACCCGGTTTTACACCTTTTGTGCCGATGGGAGTTTACAAAATGAATTAATCCCGCTGCGTGTTGCTCTCCTTGCATTGTTCAAATTGCCCAGGGAAGTTCTGAGCTTTAAACCTAAATTTGTTTATCTGTGAATGGGAAATGCGGAAAACTTTATTCAGTGCCATGCCGCGGTCTGTATCAACAAATGAGATTATTATTTCACTCCTGGATCTTCGGTTGTGGAGCTTTCGGACACAGCACATTATGCTCACACTATGTCATGTGGGACATAATGACAAGACCACTATAGGACCGAAACAGTCTCCTTGGTACAGAGAACAATTTTGGAGGTACGATTGAATTTGAGACCTAAAGTGCTGTATAACTAAAAGATAAGTTTACGAAAAAGCCATCTATTGTTGCCGAAGCACCAGGGGCTTTGTGTACTGTGCTGACTTTTGCTCTTAGTCTGAACGGACCACCATGTCGTTTCTCACCCTATCAGCATTCAACTTACTGTTTACACATCAGGTTCCCTGGATATCTGTCTCGAAGGATGTGTAACAAAATTCGAATTTTCCGAGTTGAACTGCAGTGGAGAAAATCAAGTAAATCGAATGGCCTTACTAGCGTTTCGTACATTAATTCTAACGCAGCGCACATGTCCGCAACTAAACATAATATGTATAGGCGGTGTACGAGAACTCGGGGACCGTGCCTGCCCGCTGAGCCCCAAGAGTGGTGAAACCGGTTATGGGCTGTCGGAGGGTTTTCGGTAGCCTTATGAATAGTGTGTTACATTTATCAGTGAACCTTTGTTCCAGGGCCATATGAGATGTGTGAATTTTCAAGTGTCCCTGAAAATATGAAACGGGTCTGGGTACCTATATTTTCTAGGACTGCGGCATCGTCCTGAGTAGGCCGCTCCGTTCTGTAACCTGGAATGAATAATGTTATATCTGACTGCTGTTCCCGCTCCAGTGCCTGGTGCCAGAAAAAGAACTCACCGACAAGGAACACAACAGCATTATTGCAACAAGCGAGTGCGTGCGAGTGCAAAAGTTACAACGGCCCCGCGCTATTTAAAGGACACCTTTTGACAGTGATCCAGGCGGTCTCATAGGCGTTTAGTGAACACCCATCAACATCGATCGTGCTTCTTTGAAATGCCTGAACGCTGATCACATTCGGTCGTGCTTCTGTGGCGTACCTGAACATTCATCGGCTTTTGCTGAATTGACTGAATGATTGATTGGCCTGGATGCTTGCAGGCCTCTCTATTGAGATTTCGGTGGAGTTTTAGGGTCTCAGTAGGTTCCGGGCGTTCTGGGGTTAGTTTCAGGAACCTGACCTTCCTGATAAATAATTGGGTTGTTTCCTGACCACAAACAAGAGAAATGCTGCGGAGACATTTGTTGGTAAAGCTTTGTTCTATAAAACACGCAAGAGAACCGGTGTATTTTGAACTGTTTCAGTTGCTTAGGCTATCCCAACACCCTTTGGAGCACCTTTTCAACACTGCCCTCTCATCACACCCCCTCTTTACAAAGGTCACTTTCACCTTGGATCCCAACTGGATGAATCCGAGGGAGTATGAGGAGTTTTTCGAGTACCTTCTCTACAAGACACTCCAGGTAGATGTATGGAATGCCAAGTCCCACATGTTGGTCGGTTCCACTGCGTCAGAAATGAAGGTATGTTAGAGTCCACTTTCAAAAATCTTGGGTGAATATAAATGTGAAACCGCAAGATTTAGGTGTGTCGTTAGCGGCTTTCAAAGAAAACCACATCTTAGAGGACGTAATGTTTTTGTAAATGTTCGTGAATAGTACTGTGCTTTTGATTTTATAATGATTTTTTTCGATTCTGTTCAAAGTAGCACATTTAAATTTTCCACTTTTCATCTGGTAATCTCAGAAATTCGTGTCACATGCTAGAAGAAACGTCAATAAGGCTGGTTCAAATAACCCAAACCTGATCATTTCAGAGTGTAACGTCCTTGGTTTTTCACCCGTAAAGCATGACTTCTTTGCATGTTTTCTTTTAAACTGACGGATTTCTGTTGTCAAGTTCACAATCCACACCCGGCTTCACTCTCCAGTCTAGCCACGATACCGAAGGACATGTGGTCGCTATATACAAACCCTTCCATTGTGTGTCACTTGTCCATATCATCATCATCACCATCATTATTATTATTATCATCTGAAAGAATAATACCATTTCTGACACTGATACTTCACCATCCTTCAATCACAAATTTTTTCTAATTATATTTGAAGCCTTAGAATGAAAAGAAGATAAAAGTGGATGAGAGAAGGAGCATGATGCAGGCCTATCGCAAGCATCCCCAAGTGCCTACACTTGCAAGCGCCCAATAAGACAGTCGGGAAAGAAACTGACAGCACGAACGCTACTGATCTCCATAAGCCACCATTTATTGCAATATCTTCAGCCAAGCGTAAGGGGTGTCACCGGGGCTCCATCCTGGAAGGTGTACTGCACCAATAACACCCAAACCCTTCGTAACCTCCTTCACACCTTTCTGTCCTGTCATACGTTTTTCAGCTCGCAGTTTGCGCCATTGTCAAGGAGGCACGGAGAACGACATGTCCATAGCTACATTCAGGAACGTTCGACAACCAACTATTTTTAAAACGGTCTCGTCGTCGGGTATTGTAGATCGGTGCATCGTCATGTCGACCTAGAGAGTTGATCGGAAAGCCCCTTGATGTAGGAATTGACTGTCATTTTGCCGTGCGTTTCACCTGACTGATATTAATCTACCGCAGATATAGAGCACAAAACCTGTGACTACAGCCGTTGTGACTTCTCACCTATTGTTCCATGAGCGAACCCAGCCACCTGAAATTTTTATTGTTACTCATCCCCACTTCCTTCCGTTTGCATGACTATTCTTCGTGTATATCTTATTCAGCTAGAAGAGACCCTCCCTCATGTTCGCATTTCAAACAAGAATGGCCCCGGAACACTTTTCAGACTCGCCTAACCTGAAATACTAATTTATAATTTAGGGACTTGTTACATGATTGTTTATTATCCCAAACAAATTCGTCCTCGCGCTGGTATATGATTATTCGGCAGACTCTTGAGACTGCATCCAAAAGGACCAGGCGGAAAACTGTTCACCAAAGTTATCGTTCATGTGAATTTCACTGCGACCCGTCCGAATTTTATCCCAACATCCCTGGAGGCGCAACTCACTGCTCCATCCACCGACGAAAACGGTCATCCATATACCATAATTCCGTTAAGTCAAACTTGTTTTCTCATATCGCTGGTTGAGCGTCTTGCGTGTCATGTGCATCTCAGATGCAGTTACCGCCTGAACCCTTACATCGCTTCGTGCACTGTCAGCCTAGGACATGATCTTCCACGAGTTGTCTGCACCAAGTCGAAAATGAGTGTGTAGTCGATGGAGAGTTCCCTTGATTGGCAGATGTGGAAAAGTTGAATATTCTAAGTTCTAAGGGCTGAGAGAACGGATAGCCCTAATGGCTTTCCGCAAACTATAGCTGTGTGACGCACTGTCGACTGCCGTGACGTTGGCAATCGCAAGCTCTAACCATGTCTTTTCAAGACTAATTTCTTCCTTCCCCTGATTAATCCAAGTACACTTGTTCCCAAGTTAACTGACTGATTGGTCATTTTCGTGTGCTTGTTTGAGTTTGATCCCAGCTAACCTGACAGGAGTTCTGTGACATGATTATTAGGCTCGTTCAAAATAGATCTCAGCTCCATAAGATATGACCCAAGAGGAGCTGTCGTTTGCGCATACTGTGCATGTAAGCTGACTTGAATTCACTGGTGTCCGAGGCAAGACATTTTATCACCATAAATAGTTTTTAGTGGCAAAAAAAGTCTGACTTACCAAACCACTGGACCCAGGTCACTTAGGCGGAACTTATCCGCTGATGTGAAAGGCTTCGATTGCTAATGATAACAATAATGGAAATACTATATTGATTAGATGTCGGGACCTCAGGTTGATAACATGGTTAGAGTTCTTTCACAGTCACGAGAAATTTCGCTCCTACGTGACTACGCAAGCAAACGATGTGTTCGTTTTCGTGTGATGCTTAAACACCGACCGAAGGTGGTGGACAGTCAATGGTCTCCAAATACATTAACAGGTTTTAAAGAATCGTTTTAATCTGAACTCCTGACACAATTTGCCCTTGTCATATAGATAAACCATGTTCACTCATTTCGACAATCACACTCATTTGCATACCAATTTGGTTTTGACAGGAAACTCACATGGAACCGAGCTGAATATCTCGTTTATAATGTTCCTAAGCAACTGAATGAGCAGCAACCTTATGAGTAATGTATTACGTCTATGTGTTCACTCATGTCCTACATTTTTTAAATGACTTACGTTCCAGTTGTTTAGTAAAGAAAACTCCGACCACCATACTCTTGGTGATCAACTCACCCAGGAGTCTTGGAGAGGTGATCAGCAAGTTCAGCCGGCCCTAAAGAGAATTTCTGTTAGAATTTAAGTCACTCTTATTCGCTTTTTCACCCACTTCACTCATGAACGAGTGGTTTGCGGAGGCCTTGTATATGAACGAATTACACCACTTTCCTGCAAATCTGACCAGAGCTTAGGTTATATTAACTGTTTGGTTGCCGCAACTGGTATATTAATCTATGGCTTTGTACACCGTTTGTTAGCGCGTATGAAACTCCACGGCAGCTCGATACAGAATAATTGTGGTGTGGTGAACATTCCAAACATGAGGTTATGCAGAATACCATTGCAAAGACATGGTAGATTGATTTGCACGCGGTGAAAACTACCGGGCTACAACGTACGTTTCTGACCGGTCGATAGTCCGACCAATCCAGGCACACCAGTGCATGGTCTGTGGCTGTTCGTCATGCAGTCACCTAACCGACGTGATGTTCGGTGAGTCCGGGCAACACACCTTCAGTTAGAAACCTACTTTAAATGGGCCAGATCTATGGTTGACAGTCTTTTCCGTCCACCTCCCTTTTGTACTACAATAGAAAATCGTGCAAGATCTGATTGGAACCGGCTGTCTCATGCTCTTATCTTAAGGACTGCGTCCCCAGTGATCAGTTTGCACAGCTGGCGATTTCCGGTTCGGCGTGTAGCTCAGTTTATACCTGTTGTTGTTTTCTTCGGACAACCATTTAACCAAAGATTGATCAGAATGAGTGGTCCGAATGTTTGGGCCACTGTTTTGAGTTTGACCCGGTGTTTACGACAAACTAGTGATCGGATCATGAAAAGCCTTGACATACGTCTTCATTTGAATTCACAAAGGATCCTACATATTATTTCTTGGTTAAGAATGCTCTCTTTAAAGGTGGGAATGAAGTCAGCCTCAAAATACCAACAACTCATTATTGTTAGAAAAAAACTCCGGGGAATTCCCGGCTGAGCAAACATGACACCTAGAATAGACCGGGCTATAGAGCCAAGTACACCTGAAGTACATCTTAAAATACCAATATTGTGAAATGCCTATTCACAAGCCATTGTTCTAATACCTAACGGAGTGCGAACAAGTAGGCGACTCAAACCCCACTAGCTCGAAATCCTCGTTGCTGTTCTTGAGTCAATGGTTCAAGGGCCATCGTAATGCGATGAGGAACAAGTGACACCTAGAGTCTTCTCACAGCTGCGGATCCTCATATGATTGCCGCTCCGTTTTGAGAAAAGACAACATAATAGATTCAGGTCGCTTGTTTGGGCAGTCATTTTCGCCTAATTGGGGGCAAATAAATCAAACAAATACCGATTTTGGACTTTACTTCCATCGTTGAACAATGAGTGTTGATGTCATCCGAACTAGGAGTTTTGGGGAACTTAGAGATTATATGCAGTCAGGTGCAAAACCTTATGGAAGAGTTTCCTTATTCCCGATGTTTACTGCATAATACCAGCTTCAGGTCGTTACCTAATTGGAGCACTCGTTTGCCGTTGTCTGCATGTGCCGAGTGCCATTGAATTCGACTACTCAGTTGAGTCTAAAGTGCGCTCAGTCTCCCTAACTGCACATTCATACCCCTGAACAAACACGACAATATCTGAACTTTTAGCCTGTCTTGAAAGGATAAGCAGCGCGCCATAAAAACTTTCTGATGGGGTCGGTGCTGCAGTGTGTTCTGGTCTCAGCAGACACGATAGACAAGCAGTCATTGGCTTCTTCGTGAGATTCTACAACGGATGTTATCAAACGAACCTCCCAGTGAGGACTATCAGCGATCATCCATTCAAGCACAGGTGATTCCGTTTGCCGATGTACGAGGACACGGATTCCCGCGCAAGCCGTTACAAGAAGTCCGCAACCGGAAAGTGAGGTCAGTTAGCTCAGCCGTTGTGTCTGGATCATGAATTCTTGTGTGCAGTCTGCAACACACATCGCTGTTAGGCAAATTCATGTATGAGCAAGAGCAGCCCGTTTTCCTAGTTGCTTCGGTGTGCGAACATCCATCAATCAAGGCGATCCGGATTGTGCTACCATCGGGCAGCCGGTAGAGGTGAGATTAATTCCGGCTGTGTGACTCACGGCTGTGCTCAGGTTGGGTTACTGCTGAGGATAACTAAAGTCCTTGACCAAACCCTTTGGACAAATGCCTGGCCGTAAGGCAGCGCCGTCTGGAGGAAATGCTAGAGGACCTCATTTTTCAAGTTGCCATATGTTGTAACTTCCAGCATCGGGGGCAGGAGATTGTTTCCATTGGAATTCAATCCACTTACTAATCCAGTATGACGGGCTGTATGAGTGTCATATGAGAACCCCCCAGGACTACGAAGACGCACAAACCCTCTCTGGCCCTTTGGGGTTTAATGTTTTGATGGTTGGGACCCCCCAGTGATGCCGACTAACTTGTACAGAATTTTCAAGTATGCGAGTACGTACATATATTCTGAGACAATTTTCCCATGTACTGTACATATCGTCATTGCTGCATCACATTAAAGAACGTTCCGCCCTTACGCCTTACCAAATAGCAATTATGTCGACAGCAAAAACCAGCGGTCCAAGTATCGATCAAGTCGACGGTAATGCACACCGGAGAGTCGAGTACGTCGTATAGAGAAAGTTTGGCGGGCGATGCCATGTGTGGCCATCTACACCTTCGGTTGTCCAACTTGGGTCAGAGTTCCGGAACTCCGCGGAGTCAGGTGGCAGCATTTAGGAAGAGGACAAATTCCTATTTGGTTGGCAGTCAAATGGATAGTGCATTCCTGAAGTAAGTAGATTTTATCTCGGCACTTTTGTCAATCTAAACGCCAGTAAGTAATGCTATAGAATGTCAATCTCATCAGTCTTCGGTTTTTACAGTAGGAAAACGCCACTGTAACACGCATGGAACCGAAACAGGTGAACTTCAACTTTTCCATGAACGTTAGTAAGCGCAAAACAGCTGTAATTGGGTCCATCATGGGACATCACCTCTAAGAGAGGTGACTTTAACAAAGCGGTGGCCGATCGACTTTTGGTCGGTCCCTTCAGAATGTAAAAGCTGTTCTATCAATCAGAAATCAGAAAGTGGTCACCCATTCCACTCCATGACTTCATTCCTCCATCAGTCTTAGTCAATTAAGAATAGAGAGGAGGGAAAAAATGGTCGAACAATCGATGAACATTTCAGTGCTTAATGGATTCACCGTTAGTTTCCGAAGTTTTTTGCGTAACAAACTCCTACGGAACTTTGACAGCCTGTCTTTTTACGTGCCGCTTTACCTTAGTTCGGTTTTTTTTACAAGGACTTGTCTTCCATCTATCAAACCGTCAGTTATTATGCACGTCAGCAGCTCAGACAGTTAGTTCACACATTCAATTTAAAAAGTTGTCTCTTTGGATTTGGACAGGCAACATTTTGAACCTGCGTTTGCATCAAAACTATGTTTATTTTGTTTAAACTGACAAAGCAGTTCAGACACCACAGCCTTGCCGCCGCGGGAGGTTTCACGAAGTTTTCTAGGAAAAAGGACCTGCTTATCCTGTAGGAGATTCATCCTAGTCGAACTTTCAGTTACCCTCGGGAGCCAGAAACATTAGTGTTACGCTTGAAGTGCACGCGAACCGTCACAGGGGGATGCTCAGTAGTCCTGTTAGAATGGACTGTATCCAGCTTCCGGTAACCAGCCTTGGTATTCCTGCAGCACATTTGCACGCCACCCACTAATTTGGGCATACCACATTTCCGAACATTTATCTGGCGGGTCGCTCCCCTCCCCTTCTGGACACCAGCTTGGGACAATATTTGGGATTATAGCTGTCAGTGTCAAGTGCCTATCTTAAACCTTCGACAAAGTCTTTGTATTTGATGTCTTCATTTGCCATATAGGAACATGCTATCTTTTGACTCTTGTAGCTTAGCAGTGACCTACATTACAGCACAATAAGGAGCTTTTACAGCCGGAAGACTATAGTGTTCCCACAATTAATACCCGAGGGTGATACAACCAGAGTCAGATAGGCATTTTAGCTTTGCACGGACAACCATGGATACAATATTGAAAGCCGAAAACTGCTGGTCTTCTGCATCTTCACAGTGGTATGGGGAACTACGGATGTATGTGACCTTAAGAGGCCCTAAAAGGGGTCTGATCTCATCGCTCTGCCTTTTACTATCATGCCACTAAAGGTTCAAAACACCGGTTGACCAGCCCAACAAGAACTACCTGATTCTAACAAATATAGGGGAAATGAAAAGGCTGCTTCAGGCTAAAAGATTCGTTTTGCGTAAAATGAAGAGTGGGATAGGAAACTGAATGAATGCACATACAGTCTAGGTTGGAGTGGATGAAACAGCCGAATGATATTGTGATCGTTCGAAGCCTTGAAATGACACATTGTCACCCCAACCAGCACACCACTGAGGGGAGTTTGACTTATGTCTAACACAACACAAATAAAGAAACCTTCAGCTAGAGAACCCAGTCGATGCGTGACTTCCATGAAGCCCGAAGGAAGCATAGGGCTGAGATATCGGTGAGTTATGAGTGATCTGGCCGAACAACTGCGTCACTTCACTTTCGACTTTTGTCAATAACTAGAATAATACCAACTGCGTTTTTTCGTCGAATATAGGATCGTTTCTTTGTTTTAACCATTTCAAACATTTAGTTGTACCAAGGTTTGTTACAATACATCTTTTTTTATCAGATTGTTGATATATTATTATTGAATTAGTATATATTATTATATTATATATATTATTATATATTGAGTCTTCCTCATCTTCTATTACAACCAGGTTTAAGGGTGGAGCTCTCTCGGATGCATGTGAGTTCCAACTTTTGCAGTCACAAAACCCCTTGTCTCAACCGAAAACGGAAAGTTTTGGCACTGTGGTCCAAGCACGTGCTCTCAAGGAGATCAGCGCAGAATTACGTGCGTTGCTGGAGGAAGTTCAAGGTGGCTCTCCTAAACCGGATACTAGTAAAGATCTTTCCTCAGCGTATCAAGGAGGCGAAGTGGAACTGACACGATTCTATGCAGCGGTTCAGGAAACAGAATATGGAACTCTCTCTGACAGTTATATCCGATTGCTTCGTAGCGGTGTAAGTTTTGACATTTGATGCGGTCGAATCCCATGAAAATCTGCACAATTGTAGCGGTTGTCCTCACTCATTGAAACACCAAACTGATTCAGTCAATAAGGTTGCTCTGCAATCCCTAACCCTTTCATGTACCCAAACACTTTCACGTCCTTCACATTTAGCTTTAGAACAGTTGACCTCTCTAGGTGTACTGCTGGGGCTATTTCAGTAACAGCTGTCCAGTGCAGATATATTCAGCGTTTCATTTGTCCCGGTTATTCGGGTCACTCATTTCAATGGATTTTGGAATAGTTCATCTACTATTCCGGGCAGTCGTACAATACCCTGTCCATATCCGTTTCCAGTTTCTGTAACTCACCCTTTTGCCGAATGCTCACAAATTAATGTGATAATACGTGCAAATGGTATGTCGTCTCCTTTATTGGTTGATGATCAGGTGGGCGTTGATCTGTCCGTCGAGCCTGGAAATGAGCTCGCAAACGTTTCGTCACCAAATGATGGGACAACATTAGTGCGCGCACTGATGGCGCCCACTCGTTTGGTCAGGAAGCGTTTGTCAGCTAATTGCGAAGCGCGGCGAACAGATCAACAGCCATCTGATCAACAATCAAGAAACGCACCCTAGCTACCAATATCCCAACACATTGTCGTCTCCTTTATTGTTGTAAGATAAACAGGTAAGTGACAGAAAGCAACCCCTCATAATCCTTTCAGGGAAGATTAAATAACAGACCGCAACAATTATTCGTGAGTAAGTACCTAGACCACTCTTGTTGGTCAACTATCACATATTTCAGCACACTATTTACCTACTATCACTGGGTGCTTCCAGAAGTAAACTAGCCGGACAGTTTCTAAGAAAGTGGTCAAATTGTCTTTCTGCAGGACCATTTTCTCCTTCTCTGACCGATTTGTCTCCCGCACCAAAGGTAGGTGAAATGGACAGGTCCGAAGAATTGAACATCACTGAGCGGTACAGAAATCAGAAGAGACAGGAACAAATCGAACGAATGCTAAGCATCCCTACCACCTTCGAGCACTGTCTGTATACCAGCTTTGGTTGTACAGAATTTTTCGAGTTTGAGCTGTGTAACCCCTCGGAGCAAGAGGACGTAATCGAAATTTCGATTGAAGGAGACAGGTATGGATGTGTATTCGTTTTTTTTCTTTGTGTTCCATTGTGTATTGATAGTTCAATGGGAATGTGAACACAATAGGTTCTAAAGGAGGCGTGTTTCATACCTCTTTTTGCAACATCCTGAAAGAGACATACGCCTGTCTTAGTGGTCTATTTAGCAGTTCACTCGAGCATTTAAAGATTTAGCAAAAGCCTTCTTCTGCTCATTTCTTACGGACTTTATTTGACCAGTGTTTCTGGATGTCGTGGGCAAGCTGACCCCCGCTTATCTCCAAACCCTCACTTGGAGCTGCATGAATTACTGAAAGCTCGTTAAACTACTCTGAGGGCCACGATAAGCTGGTGCGACACAGGAGGCAACTGTACATGATCACGTGAACACCTTTACAGCGTCCTGCCCAAAGTCGTGGAATTTCATGAAGAAACCGGCGAGGAGGAACCTCTAACCGCACAATGCCCAACCCTTTTTTGTATTCCAGGTCATACCGGAATTATGATCATACGATAACCTGGTTGCGTGCACACTATAAGACGAATGGAACATCGGTTAAAAAACAGCACATTCTTTGTCGAGAATGATTCATGGAGGTGCCTAACAGAAACACTTAGTATTTAGACATTTACCTGAGAAATTCACAGACTAGACATCAGAAACAGCACACCAGATTTATCATCTACACACATGCGTCCAGGGCGTGTGGTTTTGCAGCCAACACTCATCGGATACGTGATATCTCTCTGAAGATAACCACAATATGCAGGAAATGCGACATAAAGAGAGTTTCAGGAACTGGGAACAACTTCATCCCACTGAATTTCAGAGAACCGGGGAAAATTTAGCTAATCCACGACTACTTAAAATGGATGTCTTAAACACTCATGAGTCATTTATGCTGAGCGTTGGGTCAAGCTAGATCCGTCAACCCATAGAGACAGCTAAACAAAAACGATGGAGTTGAACACAAGTTAGACCTAAGAATAAAAAACAGAATTCGATGAAACAGAGTTTCAGTCCACCCAAGCCTGATTAGTATAAGTATCACATTTTTTCCAGTAAAACCGTAGAAATCATCGTGGACCCAAATGAAGTGAAGGCTCTGAAACGTGCTCTCGGAGCTTGCACGCCCAGCGGGAATGACTTGTTCACAGCGAGAGACCCCTGGGATAACGGAAAACCAGATGGCCCATCACTATTCATCTATCCTGGTGAATCTCTACGGATACCTTTTAAACATAAAACAAGCTCCTTTGTCGAAGAAACTGATCGATACAAAGTGAGTATCACTATTCGAGTTGTTTACTAGCTATCGCGTTACGCGCCATATACTACTCCAATTATCACCTCCCGAATCTCTACATTCACCTTTTCCGGTGAATTTGTGCTATTGTCATACCTGTTGGCGAAATATCAGTCGTTAGAGCCTGTTAACCAGGAGCACAATGCACTGAATATTTAATGCTCAGAAAATACAAAAATTGTAGCTACTCTATGGTTTTTTATTGAGGCATGTAGGGGATGAAGAAGAGTCTTCACTGGCGTAATTTCAAGCATTTCAACGGTCTCATAAGGCTTGAAAATTCATGACAATCGCCTTGGTAGATCGCACTCTTGCGTGAGGCACAGGGTCTATGAACTACTGCTCTATCAGGCTAATAGTGTGTAGTATTTGGATCTCTATCAATCAACGAAATAGTTGGCCTACAAGTTTGGTTTGCAACCTGACACTTTTCAAATAAGAGAACCCTGAACAATCTAAGTCGCTAGGGTTTGTTTAACTCAACGGTCATCGTACCCAGTGGGATTAGGTTAACCCCAGCCGTACTTGGAACTCGTCTGATTCACCAGTCCGTTTGGCTACGTCTTCACTTTACTGCGAGTAGGTGTTTATGTGTAGAAATTGCTAGGTTCAAATTCACCCCACACATTATGTAGGTTCTGGTCGTGAGCACGCGAGCCAGGTATTCCGACCATAGCCTTTATTATTCATAAACGGCTTGGCATCTACTCGACACAGGTGAGCATGTGTGAAGTGCCCTGTTGGGACGGCTGGGGTTACGCAAAGCACAACTTATTAGTCCTCTCGTCTGGCCATTCCTTACTGGCCGCCGATTAAGTCGGATCAAGTAAATCAACAGCTGTGATCCGTAACAAAGCAGTAGTTGATTAAAATAGCTGGTACTTCTCACTCTTAATTATCGTTCAGAGATGAAGCGTGCACCCGGCGAAGCAAAGCATCAAAGACCGTTGTGACACTCGTTGGTACGGCGGTAAGTGAGGATGAAAATTCTATTGGAGAATGGCGTGGAGGTTTTTCTGGATGAATAAGACACAACAAAAGCGGAGGACTATGTATTTTAGCTTTTCTATTATTTTTTCGGCTAAGAGATAGTCTCCTGTTCATCAGACACCACCTGTAGAAGTGGTAAGATGGAGTTTCTTCAAACAGAACGTATTGAATTATATAATTGTCCGCCAGTCAGAAAAGCTAGCACCCTGTCTGAAGTATATTTCGTGGGATACTGGTTTTGTTAAGGTAAAGATTAAACCCAAAAACTATAAAGTTATCATTTCTTTAGTTTATTCACGTAGCTGTGAAGAAATGCTTGATGTACTCTGTAGGGCAAAGATATACAGCGAAACACAGTGGACAAAGCCAACCCAATCCTACGTGAGAGAAAACTTACTCTACGGATTTTTAGGTCTCCTTTGGTTTCGTGTAGGTTACTGATGCTTATGTCGATGCACATTTGAACTATATTTAGTTACTCACAATTCTTTAAATGAAATGCAACAGTAAACGCTGACTGCGCAGAAGTGATTTTATCCGGCCCATATGTTGCGTTAATACACATGGTAACTCGCAATCCGCCACCTTACACTCATTACGACAGGGTTCTTGTTGAGTAGTTTTCTTTTGAAAGACGATTTTTGACCGACGAAATTAGTTTGAAAGCCATTTTGCTATGATGACATTTACCGTATTTTGGTTTAAAGTCCTGTTATGCGTAGACTTTATGGTCAGATCAAAATGGTACGAAACCAGGTAATCTGACTTAGAAACTTGCTTATTTGCCTCTGTCTTAAGGGTCCAAAGTACAATTCTGCCGTAGAAAACTTCTGTTGATGCGAGTGAACACATGGAACCAGCGGACGTTTCAACCGTTGATCCCGGAAATTCAGCCAATATATCGTTCTATGAGCTCAAAGAAGCTGTAGTAACTTCATCACTATCGTATAGGGGCATCTGCAGTAGTTGAGGGTAACAAGTCGCCACACACTAAACAAGACGGGCGCATTTTCAATGAAGATTTCGTCCTGTAAGTGAAGTCAGTCTACACTGGAAGACCTAGAAGCGCTAATTGGCTTAGAAGCATAGGTTGGTTTTACTCAAGACAAATCTCTAATGAAAATTCCCGAGTCTCTTCACACCACCATGATGAGTGCACCTGATTGCATGGTGTCTTGAGCACACGATACGCCTCCATCGATCTGCACAATTCGACCACCTGAACCTAAGAAATAATCCTAGATAGTGACAAAAATCCTATCGAAGTCGTGTTGATTGCTGCTGACCACAAAAGGAGGTGATCTTATGGTACCGGCTCCAACCATTGTACCGGAAAATCAACGAAAATCACAGTGTGAATGAGGAAGTACTAGATTTTCTCGAGCCCTAGAGCTGCAAAAACACTGATTCGGAAAACCCCGTGGTGACCACAAAATGTACTTTTGGTTTCACAACCAGTGTATTGACAAGCAACCTACTACTTTACAAAACTAGGTTCTTATACACCAATCCTTAGGAGAAGCGGCCAAGTCGTTGGAAGAAAATACATAGATGACTTCAGGATTAGCAGAAAATCCCTTCGGAGTTGCACCGGAATATTTGTGGCTCCGGTGCGTTCACCGGTGGTTGATCAGTTGGCCATTGGTCTGTTTGCCGGGCTTAGTGCTTAGCTTGCACACGTTTCATCACCAATCGAGGTGATACTATCAGTGGGCGGTTGGTGATGTCACCTAGCTTGGTGACGAAACGTTTGTAACGCAGTTACCAAGCTCGGTGAACAGATCAGCGGCCACCTGATCAACCACCAGAAAATTCTTTCGTGTCGCACCAATTACTTAGTTTTGACATATCTATCACAATGAGCTTGTGTGCCACCTCACGCTACATTTCGTCGAGGCGGAAGTTTGCAACCCTACGAACGATTACTGTACTCGCTATAAAATGCGATATTCCTATCTGACCGTACTTGTGATCTTGCAAAGGCACACTGCTGGCTGAATTCAGTCGTCATGAGTTGCCATCGTTCTTGGACTAGAGGATTTGAAACAAGGAATGGGGAGTGTTTGGTAGGTCTGAATCATACACGGTCATTTGAACGTCTTCGTCTCTGCTATTTGTAACGAACTGCTGATAGCACAGCTTTCATAGAAAAAGGGCGCAATCGCCTCGCTAACTCAAACCGATTTTATTTAACAGGGTACTCAAACCATTGACCTCACTTCAATTTACCGTGCAGTTGATAATGTGTACTATTGATTGGGTAATCTGCTGAAGCTGCTGCAGAACAGATTTTCGATCTTGACAGTAGGGTCCAGCTCATCTCTGACTTCTTAACTCTTCCTGTCTACGCCTAAAAAACTATAAATATTTCGTTCATAGTGCTTTCCACACGTGACGTTACAGGTATGTGTCGAAACAACACCAAAGCTCAGTGTTTTCTCTGCCCACAACAATCACACACGAGTCAACCCATGCTATCCATATACGTAGCTCGGTTCAGGTTTTTATCGGGGGTTACTCATCCAGCAGAAAGTGAAAGGAACCCACTGTCAAATGAAGGGCCACAAGCATGAAAGAACCCTTCAAAACAATAACATGTTTCTCCCAATGCTTTTCAGCTAACGTAACCATTGATTTTCAGTGTCCATGACATTTGACCCATTTTATGGACATAACGGTTTGCCACATATGTCTCATCGCTTTCACTATGTTACACGGCTAGTTCCAGAGAGGCTGGTACGCTACCTCTCCATATTTAAGGTTGATTTCATCTCGAAAGAAACCAACCAATGCATTACTGAGTTGCTGCTTGAGGTGAATATTGCTCGCCCGGTGGTCGACCGAACTATCCGCATTTTTGCCCCAGAACTGACCTTTCATGAAAAAGTCCTTCGACTCCCTCCAATGCACGGATTTCCAGTGGTTATGATTAACTCCTTTGACGGAGATAAGCTCATAAACCTGCACAAGACGGACGTTCAACTGTGGGCCTTCGCATCCGATCCAACCGTATCAGCGGAGTGCAGAACTGGAGGTGGAAAATTTGAAGTAGTTGTCGGAATTTGTACCGGAAAAAGTCCTGAGGTGAGCTAAGCTAGTTTTGATCACTTCATACACGGTTAGTGTTCATGATTTGGAAGTGTGGACAACAGCATTATCGCTATGCCGCCAACGTTAGAAACGTTTTTGACAAAATAACCTTGCAAAACCTGTTTTCGGATATTCGGTCTTGTGAACAGAGAGGAGTGATTGAAAAGTAGGGTTGTGCCTCATTTTTCACGTCAGCACTTGAACCAAAGCAACCTTAGTGTTGTGGAACAATATAGATATGATACAGGACAAATCGCATAAAAATATTCTTCACCACTTTTGGGAACATCGACACTCTCCCGGGCGAGATGACGTGCAAATTAGACTCTACACATCCGGGAACGGGTCAGATTTACGGCTATTCATTAAAACGATCAATGGACTGGGGAATGAGCCTAATTAGATGGAAGAAAGGAACTGTTGAAAAAGTTATGAGATGAATCACATGGTTCGATTTCCCCTTTTAACCGCTATTTAAAACCATATATTGGCCGTCAAGGTCAGTACGGGCAAGACACAACAAGTAATTTTTGAAGTCTCACTCAACATCAAATGTATAACCAGGATTCCAGCAGACTATGAGCAACGTTTTGCAAACAGTACGGAAACACGAACGGTTAGACAATTTACTAACCGTCATGAGTGTCCTAATCACTCTTCGGTTGTTTCCACTTACCGTATGCCATGGTACAATAGTTCCAGAGAGATAATCGTACTTGTATCCTGCAGTTAGGTCACCGTAATGTTCGTTATGAACAGTTTGGTTACGTGTAATCCAACGCCACTGCTGAACTAGATCGAGGGAAGTACGATTTCTTTATTGTCTTTATGCGCGGCCAGTGCATGTTACGATCTCTTTTTGGTTGCATTTCTAATCTGACCAGAATTACTGAGTGCAGCATGACTATCGATCAGCGGACGATACTTGTTACAGTAGTAAGCAGCACGTGGCATCTGGATATTTGCCCTTATATTTGTGCAGTCATTTCAGCTAGGTCAGAAAGGTGGTCTAATCTACTGCAGTCAATTGATACGGGGAATCTACGACTGTCGTAGCCAGCTAGTCCCAGCAGAGGATTATGTGAAAAAATGACCCTGGCGCTCTTCACCACCTGCACGCAGACCAACACAAGCCACACGTTACAATCAGTGATCGATCAAACCATCAAAAAGATGGTAAAACCTAGTCCTACTGCCTCTGGGAAGGAATCCGACTAGGTCTGTTAGACATAGATAAGGCTCACATTGGTTTGCGCCCACTGTAGTGGTACATCATAAATCTCACTGGTCACTCTGGTAAACGACGCCTAATCTGAGTACGACAAACAATAATCAAACCGAGGTAGGAATCCAAAACTGTGCATTTACCACAAGCTCTCTGTACAGTTCGGGTTCAAGAAGACTGAAAGAAACAACGAACTCGTTTGACAAACTCAACAGAATGCAGACGAGCTGCTGAAGCAGAGCTACTGAGTAGGAAATACGTAAAAATTGCAAAACGTTCCCAAGAATACTTCCAAATACTCCAAAAACTTATCGATTTTGTTAGCATATTCATTCATGCACTGAGCCACTAATGAAACGACCGGCGTATTTTCCATTTTCAGTCATCCACTGTTGCAAACTGCTTATTCGTAAATCCACCCTCTATTCAATTCCAAAGAGCAAAGTCTACTGGACTCAACTGCGGTCACTGTGAAGGTCATCTTTTGGAACGATAAAGCCTATCGGCTTTTGGAGTAAGATCGCATCTATCTTCTCCACATAATACCGTGGGGCTCTCTCTCGTTGATGAGTGAGGGTAACTCCCTAAGGAAGCTACTACTTTACAACACAAACTGGAATCGCACGTAAATATAGCCGAAAAGCAGTTTGATGTGGAGGCCAAAGAAACCCGAGTTCCAAAGAATTTTCACACCGCTAACACAAGGCGTCATACTCCAAAATATTGGAGCTCTCAATATTCGTGCATTTCTGGACGTCAAATCTAACGCTTCGTTTACTTCTTTCAAAATACAGTATTGCTCCCCTGAAAGAACTATCAGGAGGTACTGTCCAAAGGAGCCAAGTTTAACCTGGCTCTTCAATTGTAAAGGCCAAAAGAGAATTGATCAAAACCCAGGAGGGGCCCGAACGATCAGTTCTGATTGATATATGTTCAGTGCATCCTAGAGCGAAAAATTGTAGACATCCCCTGCACGAACTCACCATGTTGGTCCTCTCTCTAGGTGGGAGTCAACCACCAGAACTCACAAGGACCAACAATACGTGGTCTCATTTGTGTTTGGTTTTCACGGCGGGTGAAAATTGTTCCACCGATCACTTAGAGGGGAGAATTCTGTCTTCACGTCCCTGTCGGTGATCCGATACGTGAAAACTTTGTGCAACCATTTCTCATACTTGGGAATCGGGGTAAGTGCTCAAAAAGTACCAACTTCAAGACATAACTTAATGGAGTGAAGTGATCTTTTTCTTGAGGAGGGGGAGATTATTGTTGGTACTGCAGTACTTTGCTTCGTTGAGTGGTAGTAGGTAATTCATAATTATTCCAGCCAGAATGGGTTCACATTTTAGCTGATACATTTTAGGGGAAACTGCTTTGAAACCTAGTTCTAGACTGCTCCACCTAGTCGGATTCATTGTCAGAGGCAACAGGACAGAGACTCAACATGTTTTTGAATGGGTTGATCGATCAGCCGTCAAGCGTGTCTTAACCTGAAGTCGCCTACAAGCACTTCCTAAGATGTACCAGGCTAACTACCACACAATCTTTCACGCTGACCAGCTGGACGGGACAACCATCCACTCCATAGATCAGTGAATCGTGGTATATAGGATTTCTAACGCTCGACATCACTTCAAAAATGGTCATTTCATTGCAGATACGTGACTTCCTACTGGCAGTATACATCGAGCCAAGTCAGCTTCGTCCAGCGTATCTGTGGCGTTGTGTAGTTCACGCGCTGCAGAGTATAAAGGTGGTGACCACCCTCGGCTGCCCCTCAGCTCAAATAGACCTATCATTTCAGTCAGAACGCTTACTCCTGACCAGATGGCCCCGTCGAATGAGTGTTCAAGTTAGTCACAAAGAAATAAAATTAGGGACAGCAGTATCCAAGGCGCCCTCAGAGAACATGCTGAGCGTGATGGTTCCCGTCGGAGTCTATGAATTCAAGGTGAGCTATTGCCCCGTTTTTCGACTCTTGCCCCGAACGGGCTTGTGTCTCCATCTACAGTACGTTGTACATTTACCACAAATTTATACATGCTTTTCGTCTGATTTCCCGTTGCATGCTTTTTCCAGGCGAAGGTTTATCCCCGTCGAACAGGAGTACACCAGTACCTGGTTAATTTGGTGGACGAAACAACACAGCGCGTTGTATATGCCTGGATTTTGCGCTTGGAAGTCAAACCTTCAGAAGTAACAAAGTCTTTCGAAATTGAGTTTCCGGTCGCAAACGGGATAGACAAAACCGACTCACACAGAAAACTGTTGTCATACACAAATCCATCCGCAAATCCGAAAAGATTATTTCTCTCCACTGATCGGCCAGATATCCTCCAGTTCAAGGTAAAATCTACTCTGGTATACCATCTTGTTTACATCTTCTCTGCATTTTGCGTCACTTAACCTTCTGCGTTTGTCCTGGAGAGGGAAAAAGCACTGACGCTTCAAATCCCTCATATTTTATGTATGGAGGGCGGAAAATGCTTACTGCCAGCCTACCACAGGCATCCCGCTCTGGTTACATTCAGTGAACGATTCAGTCAGTGATAGGAAGGACGCCGACGGCATTGATTCGCAACGCCTCAGCCTTTTACGCAAAGTGGACTTACAAGCAGGACCCAAACCCTTTTATCCCAGTCCTTTTAACATACCAAGCAGCGAGTTGTTCCCCAAAAACGATTATCGGAAGCATTTGAATCTCAGCGACCAATGGGAATCACCAGAGCGATCATCTGGGATCTGAGACCACTGCGTTTGTTAACACACCAAACCAGTGTTTCTCAAACTTCTTAGCTCATTGTCCTCCTAACTCCCTGCGTAAGACACCAGCGCACTCACTCTCCACTGAGAACCAGTGAGGATCGCAAGTTAAGAGCCTCAAGTAACACTATCAGGCCGGAAATAGCGTGACACCTAAGCAAACATAGCGCACTGCTTCTTACCCTCACTCACACTCCTTTCAGTGTTACGCAACGGTATGCTTTTCTCGATACTCCTTGATCTCGCATTTTGCCCAAAATCTGCGGCTCATTGTTGATTGGACTTGATAAAAAGACGCAGTCACACAAGTCACAGGATATACGACTGAGATCGACTGGAAATGAAGCTCGGTAGCCAAACGAATTAGTGAAAGAGATATAATCAATGGGAACGATAGACTGGCTGTTGATCAGTTCACCGAGCTGGGCAGCTGGCTTGCAAACCCTCCGTCACCAGTTGAGAACAAGCCATCGATGTTCAGTTTGCAAATCAATAACTAATTCGGCTATTAGATCAAAAGCACCTGACTAACAACCAACAAACGCATTCGAGCTACCGATATTTCGGCATACTTCCAGCAACGCGCTTACTGCACTACACCAGTTCGCGTACGTGTAATATTGTAGATGCGTTTTGATGATGTTGTAAACCGGAGGGTTTGACTACTGTGGTTCTTCATCATAGTTCACTTCAGTAAACTTTCATGTTTGTAACTTCATTCCAGGAGTGCCAAGTGGAAGTGCCCGCGAAAGAAACAGTTCAGTTTGGCTTGCGTTTCACGCCCCAGCTACAACCCCATACCCAGCGGTTATTCGTGTTTGTCAACGATCTGGATCTGAATGACAAACCGGAAGAGACCTTACTTATAACTGCTCATTACAAATAGATCTCCTATAGGTATAGTTGGCTTCTTCCGATTGGCCGGAACATCGTTCGAACCTAAGCGCAGCCTCAGGCTGCCAGTTGCGTTTATTCAGGTCAGAGTGAGTGAATCTTTTGGACTGTAGGGCGTCGAAACCCCTTGCATTTTTCGATACAACAGCCAGGGAAGTTAGCGTCTTTTTTCATATTATCCTGGTTGCTATCTGGCCTGTCGCTCAACCACTCCATGATCACGTATTCACGACTGACTCCTCGGACTCCGACGGTCGATGTTGGCCTTCAGCTACGCAGATATAATCAGAACCCGTCTCTAACTATCAAGTCTCCATATTGCCGCTTCCTATGAATGATTGTGCTGGATGACTAGCTTTCCTCAGGAAACGTCTGAGCTCCGCCGATTGTTATTCTGAAAACTTAAAATGGAACACCACGGTTTTCGTTATAGCCATAGTATGGATGCAGCTAGGTGTTCATATGATTCTGTCGTTACCATTTTTCGCTTACTGTCTACTAAGATAAAGTCAGTGAAAAAATCCAGGAATTAAGTCCTGTTGTTAATCCTTTCGTCTTTCACCTCTACACTATACATTGTCTGTCCCATAATCTGAATAAACCTAACCAAATACAGGTTTATGAGGTAGTCAATCGCCAGGCACGCACAGTACATGAGAGAACTAGGTCAGCTAGTTGAGTTCATATTGCCAGATAGGCAAGCAGCCGAGTAGCCACTCAAACATTATTTACAAACGAGCGTATTTAAATCCGATGTTCCTGCATGTGAAACAGTCGTAAGGAACTGATGATAAAAAAACTCGCCAACTTCTTTTGCCTTCAACACACAGAACAGTTAGCGACGCATGTCACTCTGAAATTTACTGACAATTCATTGACAGGTCGCTACCAGATATTTAGGCTGAATGAAGCCGAGTTGGGACGAGGGACACCAGTTCTCGCTGCGTTAGCAATAATCGCGTCACTAGAGGTACAGCCGCCCTAGTGAGCATACTTAACCATTCCCAATCTATGGGACCGCTACGAGGCCCGTGAAAGGTTGCATTTTTCCGGAACACGTGAAGACTATCGTGCTAGTGGAAAGTGAGCTCTCTAACCCACCTGGACAATTTACACTAGCGTACCATGTGGTTGATTCAGGCCACCTTAACAAAACTAACGTACGATTGGCATGTGAGATGAAATGATATTTTCCTGGCACGAACATACCTTCTTGTTTTCACCGAGTTCATTCCACTCAAATCCACAAAGCAAGTGAGTGCATGGTACGAAATGTTGTCAAAGCCACATCTGTTCTAGATTTTTTCCACTCCGATTCGACGTGGAACTCGTTTACTGAATTCAATATTAATTTTATTCTGGTATGCACAGAACATCGCCCTGCAGGCCGGAATGCCACTGAGGCCAGTCCGAATTAAACGCAAAAACTAGGACTGTGCTGTTCCTTACCACTCACTCATAGCGCGTTTACACACGTTCTATTACGTATATATTTTCTCACCAACTCGTCACATATTCACGGTTAATTTCTTCAGTTCATCTACGCCTGTCCCAACTGCACTGATGCCTTATCACTATGCTCCACATATTGCAAATGGGCTTCTGTCCGTATCTGTGTGCAAGACAGTCTGACGATCAGCTATGAAACTAGGATCTCGTTCTACGGGTCACAAGGACCGAGGTGTTGCCATGTTAGTGTGATTTTTCGGACGGGAAAACGAGAAGGCCCGATAGTTAAGTATCCCTATCTACTAACTGACCGTAGTATTGTCTTTGGTTTATCCACCATAGAATTTCAGTAGTCCTGCCTAACAAAGACCACTTATAGGGGCAGCTTCATTGGTCCTAGTTGGGGAGACGGTCTCCCTCGGAGGGGTACCACTTTTGCCGATTTTCGCTAAAACGGTATACTGAAGTCGTCCTTTACCCGTCGAAAACAAAGACTCCCTGAACAGTATCACTGTTATCCTTAAAACGCACTTTCATAGCGTAACATTAGACTACTGCAGTCGAAAAGCCATTAATATAATGCTTCACCTTGGGGTGCCTCAGACTCGCTTTCGAGGGTGTGTGATCTAACCAGCACGAGGAGACTGAATCTCACCACAATATGATGGTTTGTGCAGCTCCATATTCCATCCAACTATAATGAAAGATGCACTTGTGACACTGCAGCGCTTCTTACAAGGTTGTTGACGGTTTGACAAACGCAGTCTCCCGTTCCTCCATGTTGAGCTTTAGAACGTGAGTCGCGAATTGCTCCTTAAACTGTAGACTGCTCTGACGTTCTCACGCCAATGATCACTACCTTGTGATTGGGCTTTAGAGTGAAAGGCTTTAGCAGAGGACACTAACTGTCCTACTTTCTAGGCAGGGTCGTCCTGTTATGAATCACACAACTCCACATAACCTCATACTATATCATAGTGTTCCGTAGTTTCGAGGGTGCGGTCGATTCTTTCGGCCGGTCATTGCTCCCAACTACATTTCACTTCACCTACAAATTGCAAAATCATTTTTCAGAACGTAGAGTGTCTGAACATATCCCTTTAGATTCAAGAAGCAATAGATGTTGTGGAGAATTTTACACGTATCAACAGTTGTCCTAGCTCTGAAAGAAGTGTGTCTGATAAAGTCCGTGAACGAATCTCAAAGGCCCAAACCACATTTGGCAATTTGCGTCACTTGTTGCGTCAAAACAGCAAATCACTGGCTGCTTGTACCAGGCTACAATAAGAGCTGTATTGTTGTTCGGTTGCGAGACATGGCCTCTGCGGACAGATGATGTGAGCTATCTTTAGGTCTTTGATCATCGGTGCCACAGAAGCGTTGCTGGTGTCGGATGGCCTCAACTTATTCATAAGGAGGCAATTAGAAAACGGGTATATGAATGTGCGGCAAGTACTTCAACCAACTGCGATGACTCAGCCATGTGCTACTCATGCCGAAACATCGTCCATGGAGGCGAGTCTTGTTCTCCGTACCTCCTTCAGATTGGCGCAAACTATGAGGTGGATAAACTATGACTTTGTACGAAGATTTGAAAGAGTTGAAGGTGAGTTTGGGTGTTGTTGGTGCGGTCCTCCTTCCAGGATGGGGTCCTCGTGACCGCATACACTGACCTGGAGAAGGTGCAATAAATGTTGGCTAGTCCATGTCAGTGGGTTTCGCGCTGTCACTTTCTTTCCGGACGGAGAGCCTGGAAGATTTGCGAAAAGCTGGCACTAGTTCCATTAGTCATTTAATCTTTTCTTCATTTTAAGACAAAAACTAATAAAATAAACTTCGTGGTTGTGTGGCAGTGAAACATCATTGCAAACACCGAGGTTTCTGGTGGTGGTGATTATTACTACCACTACTATTATTATTATGCGTCTACTTGGATGAAAGAGACCGTGCCAACCACCTGTGGTGAGTCGATGGTAGTGCCCATTTTCAAAAAGGCACTTGCAGTGAGTGTGCCAATCACAGATTCATCCGTACTCCCGTCACAGCTACACTGACTGCCTCGCTTATTTTACGTCGTCTTACGCGAGCGCATGAAGGTATGACCCGAGAATAACAAGCATGATTCCGGGCAGGAAATGGCCGCGTGGACCACACCTTCACAGTCCGTCAAGCGTTACAGCAATGGCATGCACACATACGCCCCAAAACCTTGGTATTCCTTGACTTCATAGGTGTGCTAGATTCTGTCGACCGATGCTTTGTCAACACGTTTGTGCAACAGAGTATGCACCCAGTAGTTGTTGAATATCGTAGGTTCTCTACATTCACACACTTATCAGCGAGCAGAGAGTATGGCAGGCCTCCAGAAGTTTACCCACAAAAAGTGGTGTTCGGTAAGGATGCCACTCTTACCATTTTTGTTTAATTTCATTAATATTAAGATAGTGAGGCGAACTCAGGGGGACCTTCGAAACCCTGGTGTTCACATCTCTTCAAGCGAGAACCCTGTGGATGCTTTTTCCATTTTTGAAACAGAGGAAAGAGCACAAACTTTGTTTTAAAAAAAATACCAGTCACGCATAAACTGTAAAACCATTTTGCAGAACTGTAGACATCCACTTAAGAACTAGAGGTTGGGCAACCCTATACGTACCTCTGAAGTTGTATTGACAGTAGTGTGATGGACGAAGTAAACGCGCGAACCAAATTTGCGCCACTTGTAGTCTAAAATAGGCATTATTACTGAGCTTTCACTCTGGTATTGGGTACGCTGAAGTAGGTCAAACAGCTTCCCAAGTACAACTGTCTACCTCCAAAGAAAACGTTCTCAAAAGCAACCGGCTGTGTTAGCCCACTGAAGTCCGAGTGAGTGTGCGGTACTCATCCAAAAGAGACCATCTTTTGTCGGTGATTAATCACTGCGGGGACGGACAATACCATGCACACAGAAACCATGGTTTTAGAACTTCAACTACCTCGGGGACTATCTGGACCGAATGCGTTAGTCAGACATGTACTTGGCACCAGAATATACTGCACGAATATTGAATCGTGGTCTTTCGTGGAAGTGGAATTAGCGTCTGGGTGAACATAGTGACCGGCTTTCTTCTTGGTCTCTCAGAAGCAAGCCAATTGCCAAGCTCGGCGAACAGATCAACAGCCACCTGATCAACAACCAATAAACTCACCCGAGCTACCAATATTTCAACACATTACGAATCAATGCTTAGCAAAACAAGCCTTATTATGCTGATTTTCAACCCGTCTTTCAATGGCTCAAATCTCCTGTGAAGTAACGCGACCATGAGGAAGCAGATAAAAGTGAGACGCCTGCGCCAGTTGATGAGACAATTCCGAATCCGGGGGTTCTCTTCCGCTCCGTATATCTGCTCAGAAAACACATTTAATCGAGAAATGACGAATTTATCCTCTAAAGTGAAAAAACGGCAATGCTTCGGCTGTTTGCTCAGGTTTATAAGTCAACGATGAAATAGAACAGCCGGCTCCTCTGGGATTATTATATTACCCAGATAGCATATGACGCCATTGTTGGACGTAATCTGTGATCCTGCTGGAGCAACCAACTTGTTCAAAGCCTCCTTAAAGCGGTCGAAATACTCCCCGATGTCCCAGGAGTCGCGCTCCACCTGCTGAGGTCAGACATTGCAATATTGTTCAAATCAGTAGTCGTGTTACGGATTAAGGCCAAACAATTCTGCTCACAGCAGTCGCCTCAAGCACTGTTTTGGCCGGAAGTTACAATAACCGATTGATACGTCCTTTGAAATCTCACAAAGTCTGAATCTCACCAAGGCTCAACGGTAAATGTACTCTTAACTTGGTTAGCTATTTTCTATATTTTCTATGGTTAGCTATATTGTGGAGTGTACATGTGACACCCAAAAAGCCTTTCATACCAGTCTGGACACTGAATGGAAACTCGATAGTCTCCCTGGCAGGTTACAGGACGAACTAGCGGTTGAGCACAAGAACCGTAAACGCTTTCCTCGAATGGATTCCTGCGAATGACCGACTATGCGCAGTCTGACTAGCTGGGTCCAGTAGGATCGTTAACCAAGGACCCAAGACGCGGAATTTGCTCGCTATATCTGCATATACCCCAATCACCTGCACCAATAAGGCAGTGAAAGATGACTTCCAGATGGCGAAGTAGACAGACATCACGATCCCAGATGGCTATATGAAAACTAACTATGGAATAATTGATGAACAAGGAAACGGACTCACTGACAGATTTAGAAAACATGCGCCCAGGGTTGACAATAATGATCAACTGTCTGCTGATCACCAAATGCTTGCATCAAACAAGAATTTCCAAAGAACACGAATGCCTCTAGTCACTTAACTTCCTAACTGAAACCAACCGAACACTCAGGTCGATCACATATGGATTAGTTATCGCCTTTGTGCCGCGTTGCTGTTAATTTCGGAACTCTCTTAACAGAAACCCAACCCACGTTGGATCTCAAAGCATTCTGTGGTTCCAGAGAGGAAATGCATAGCTCTTGGTAAACAACACAACACAGCACAAGCAATCCTGAGACGGCGATTTCCACGCTGCCTAAAAAACGATCTAGGAATCTACGAGAGGAGGGGCTAAAGAAAGTGAAAAGGCAGCGGAGTCAGCTGAGTGTTATTCCGATCTATCTGCAACACTGGATTTCCAATCAGTGAAGTCATTACGGAGCAAGGTGTATTCACAGTTCACACGAAGCTCCACCGTTTGCTGCGCTGGACATATCATTTTGGTGAACAATTCAGATGATATCCTACACTTGAAATGACGATAAACCCGAAGATCTTCATCACGGTACGCTCCGACTGACGCCAGCTCGGACGCTGAGAATGATATTTTCGATCGAGATCTAACTGGGTTACCTGGGCAGGCAAAAGGCTGACATTTTTATACTTTCCAGGTCGGTAGACTGAGGCCTGTGGAAGTACACCTGTGGTAGATTAGAAGTAGAAACCCGTAGCACAGACAAGAACCGATCTTTCGAATACCAGTTGCCAACATAGGTGCTTGTACTGTGTGTCCTGAATGTGTGGACCACCGGAGCATCAGTTTGGTTACTAACGCCACTAGGATGCCAACAAATGCTATTCTGCGTAGGCTCATCAACGTTAGTAGAAATCAGAGGAATGAAAACCAATTAGGGTCCCACTGAGATCCCAGATGCTCCTTTACTCTCCGACAACTTTAGAACAGCACCGCACATATGCGAGACTAACAACCATTGTCTTCTTGGGTCACAATGCAGCATTCGACTCAGGCGAGCTTGCTGACTTGTGGCGATGCCTTTCATTTAAATGCCCTTCATTTATCATAGTCCAACACCCGTAGTCCCGTGAGGGGTTACGGTAAATACATCCGAGTTCACCGCGAAAAGTGGCGTTCATCGCTACCTTCATGTTCAACTTTGTAGTCGAACTTATATGCAGGAAGCTTCTGCAATGTATATCTCCTGTGATGTAAAACCCTTTCCAACAAAAGACCTTGGTGAACTAGATCATACGGATTATGTCGTGCCACTTGGATCAGATTCTATCCAAATAAAAAATACAAGAAAGTAATTAAATGATGTTGCCACGTAGCGAAATGCACTCATTTGCACATTAAATTGATATCAAGGGGAGGTTCAACGGAATAGCAGCTGCATTCCTCGTTTGTGAATCGACTGGTGTATTTTGTCAAGAAAACACTGTCACAAACTTCGGAGTGCATCTTGAACCTTAAGAGTGCAAAGTGCCAGTCCTAAGCTGGGTGGATGCAAGGTCAAGCGTGATCACGGCTTATGAGGTGCCAGAAGGAATTCAACTATCTGAAAATTTATGTATGGATGGTATTATTGCTAACGGATTGACTACTACGAGTTACAAAGCCCAGCCTACTTTTATTCACCTCAAGTAACTATGAAGACTGCCCAAAATTAGTTTGTCAGCAGCTACCAACAAAATTGAATAAACTAAATAATTCCGCTACGATTCACACCAACAGTATAAAGCTCTGCCATAAAGCTGGTTGGAACCAAGCTCAAAACCCAATTTTTAGATGAACCAATAGACAGTGGGACTCGGCTGGTTGACAAAGCATTAATTTATGATCCGGAGATGGAAAGCCGGAGCCTTTTCAATCGGCGACGTCAATGGCGTCGGCCTAATCTCAGGTTGTCCGTCGAGGGCAGAGTTTGCAACGCTTCAGTTCGTGGTGTGCATTAATGCCATTTAGCAACGTAACCTTTCCAGGCTTTCAGCATTTGATCATCGGTGCCCCCGGAGCATAGATCGCATACAGTGGGAACACAGGACTAGTAATACGGAGGTCCATCAAACAGTTTCTGGGAGGAAGAACTCATACGAAGCAGACGGGCTAACGCAATTCATAGACTGCGCTGGCTTCATCACAACCTCTGCACAGATCTTTTCGCCGGACCATGTAGAGGGTGGTCGAGTACAGGGCGGTATCGGAACATGAAAATCAGTACCGGTGAGCTTAGTCGTATCGGCAACTGCCGTCCGTTTACCTGGATAAGGACCCTCGAACAAGCCAAGACAATGTTTGGTAAAACGACGTACATGGCAGTCGCATACTTTCATCGAATCTGCTGCATCTAGTGCGTAGATCAATATTTTCACCACACACCCACACTAAGAAGACATGCAGCCACCTACACAGAATCACTACCGGATCCAGACTTCATTGTCTGCTCCTATATCTCCCAGTGAGCAATAAGTCATTCATCGGAAGGTGGATAGTCGTGTGAGGTTTATAGCTGAGGACGACTGTGATGCTACTGCTGATGATGATCACAACATATAAGTGATAACCATGCTTAATTCGGGATAGTCTTGGAGCCGACTCATTTTTCCTCAGAAAGCTCAAGTAGTCAGTTCTTCAGTTGCACACCGTGCACCTTGCCTGGCGTCACTGGATATGATGAACACAGGTGAAAGTTTGCCACAGACCCACGCACGTCCATGAGAGGAGGTACATAAAACCTTTATGAGACAATCATTTATAATGAACATTTTCATCGCCGAAAGCTACAATTCCTGACGATGCACGAAGTCAGAAACAGAAAAAGAAACTACCATTGTTGGTCGTCAGTAGGGACGGCGTAGTTAAAGCACTAGGCACAAGCTAAACATACGGTCAATGCAACCTCCGCCAGGGAGGAAACCAGCTCGATTCCCCCAATGTGACTGTGGATGATGGATCAATAACCCTACAAGTTATGGCTATAGGACCGATGACCCGGTGGTTTTCACACGGTGTCCTTACATCCTTTTTTCACTGGAATCACCGTCGAAGAGTTTCACTCTGTCGGTACTGTCTGTATTCCGATTGTTCTGGAGTAAGATCATCAGGCTAGCTAAAAGGGAGTTACTGCATTCTTTGAACAGTGTAGGATGCACATCATCTAGTCAGGGTGCTTTGATGCACCCAAGCGATGAGATTTTATACTAATTCTGTTCCCGGTAGTGAACTAATGTCGATGTTGCAAAAGGCAGAGTCTATGGAAACCAGCTGAACTGCTTTTCGAAGTGTTCAGTCCGCGAACACATTTCTGCGAATGAACTGAGGTCCCATCATTTTCGTATACCCCTTAAACATACACCCACTTTGAACCGGTTGATCAGATCAGATGAAACGGACTGTGGCTGTCTACTCTGCGAAAGCTCGCTTTGTCCTCCAGGCCATCAATATCCTCCAGCTCTCTCAATCCCAGGCTCCTTTGTTCAGCATTTGAAAGATCCGTGTGCACCATCATGGTCGCTTGTTGCGGATACAGTTTCCCTAGCCTCGAAAAGGACTCCTAGTCGTGACGGCATTCGGTACTCATTGGCGTTCATGCGAACCTAGACAGATGGTGTCGAAAGCTATGAGCATGGCTTCTTTTTAAATCTTCCTTCAGATGACCCCTGCTGAAAGCTTTCGGAAAAATCAGAGCGATGCTACTGGGATAACAATAGTCGTTAAGCGCCATTGCCACCCGAAGAAGGCACGAGATCGGAGTTGCTGTCAGGCTGTCCAAGCCTAGACAGGAGCAACTGATATGCCAGGAGTAGATTGGAACCAAGGATCTTTTAGCTAGAAACTTTGCGCCTTATTCACTGAACTACCTCAAGCTCATTTTGTAGGGGTACAGAGGCGATGAACTGAATGCCCTTGTCATTCGGCGTATTCTCGACAGTAGGACAACAGACACGCGTGCTTGAAGTGCCACGATCAAAGTCAAGTTGTGTATTCAAAAAAAATAATCTCGAACTGAAGCACTGGTACTCGACCGCCACATGGCCTTACGCAGTCCACCGATGGTTTGTAGTTGGTGGTTTCCAGGTAACGTGTGAGCGATTGTACTGAAAAGTTGGCCAGAAACAAACAACGTTCAGTACAAAACAGAAGTCGAATTGACCGCCAAGACGGAGTTCTTCCAGGCAAGCCCGAGCCCGTGAATCAAACTCAACCATACATTCTCGACCGCTCCCGCACATAGCTAAACGATCTGCAAGTATCCGGACAATCGTTGTTTTTTGGGTCGTACGGCAGCTAGACACCGAAAGGATGCTAAACTCGAACGATTTGTTCTTCCGAGTAACCGCATTACGTGCTAACATCACGATACATGTGCTTCTTGCAGATCGAAGCAGGCGTGACAAGCCTCAATAAAAACCACATTCATCCGAGCTGAGTGAGGACTGCAGTATGTCGGGGCGCATACTGATACACTCGATAAAGACCGCCTGTCGTGTCGAAATCCATTTAACTTAGTTGGACTAGTCAATAGCAAATTAAGCCCACTACCCACGAGCAATTGCACCAGCACCATCAGGCACCAGAAGACGAAGTGCGAGGAGCCATGATTCCCACCGAGTGGTTTGAGATGCATGAAAAAATGGAGTCTTGTATGCATGTTCCGAAGGCAAAACATGCACCAATCGCAGAAAACATGGTCCGAGTGAGAGACGCCTGTTGATAAATTTGACACAGGATATGCTATTGAAATTGCGGCACCGATGCCGAAGAGAAGTCGGCGGTTGAAATACTGCCCGGTTGTCCAAACCCGTACAGGAGCAATCGAGATGCTGGGATGAGGTTCGAGCCACGGACCTTCGGGTAAGTAGGTGCGCGCCCAAACCACCGAGCTATCTTGAGCTCGCCCATTGAGGGTACGTCAAAGTTAGCAGGATGGCGTTATGTGTAAGGCTCAGGTGCCTGCGGAACGACGTCCAGGAGAGTGTGAGTTGGAGTTGTTCTATAGTTCAACAAGTGACAAAATTCCTGCAATGGTCCCTTCCCTCACTTTCTTTGGTCAGGGCAGACTAGCCATTCAACTGCGAATCGGATTGCGATGGACTAATATGCATGATGCCGAGGGCTTTTGGATGAAATCACCAAACTGGTGAGATGCGAACCTAGTCCAGTGGTTTCTGGGTTGAAATCAGACGCTGCAGTTTAGTGATGGCCACCGCCGCCGTTGTCTAAGACACTGAAACTTCAGGTTACCTACTTATGGCATCAACAGTGAGTAGGAAGTTTTATCCGTTAACCGGTCCAATGAAAACCAGGTGGACGTGCTATTATGATCCTCCTGGTTGCGGATGCGGCAACCGAAAAGATAACAGCCATCAACAATAGTTAAAAAACTGTTCAAACAGGCAGTTCTATGAGTTTTGTTGAAGGTCAGGTCTTTGGCCAGTTGGTTTGATGGCACCCTGTGGTCTTCTGCAGTACGCACCGTATCAAAAGTTAGCGGTGGTTGCTTTATTGTCCCTAACTTTGCAGCACGTACTTGTGGTTCGACGGCAACGGTTCGGTCGCACGGTCATTCAAGCGCGAAACCGCACCTGCCTGTCCAGCGTTATCGGAGGAGACATATCTTATTGTAAGGTTGTAGCCAAGCAAGATGGTGCCACACCCTTACAACCGGTTGGCTATGTAGACCAGGGTACCTTGTTTGGAACCAAATATGACCTTCAGTGGTTTGTGATCTGTCACAAATGTGAAATGCCGTCTGTAAAGCATTTTGTGGGACCTCATACCAAAAGCAATGACCAATGCCTCCTTTCTTATCTGACCGTAGTTTCGCTCCACATAGGCCAGTAATCTTACGGTGAAAACAAATCTCCTGCGTACGGTCATGAAATTCGTAGCTTTTGACTGCACTAACTTCACGGTTCGATACATCAGCAATGAGGACGGTAGACAGCTTTTGGGTTGGAGTGCATAAGCAGAACTTCCGACTATAGTTCTCTTCGCCTCTTCGAAAGCAAGCTGACAGTCGCGTGACTAATCACGCCGACATCCGTTGGTCAAGAGCTGATTCAAGGGCTTGCGTAGGCGTTGTATAATTGGTAGGAAAACGTTACAGTAGCTGATCAACCCCAAAAATGACAGAAACATTAGATGGTGAGGGCATCCTCATGATTGCATCGATATATGACGGATTGGCTCGACAGTCCTATCCCCGATGATGAACCCAAGGCCATTCACATAAGCAAGAATTCACATTTTTCCTCCTTCAGCCCGAACCCATAGTCATATATCCATTGAAGAACGGTAACCAATCGGGACAGAAGTACTTCTTTAATCGCTCCCACGACGATGGTGTAGTCAAGGTATGCAACGACTCCGTCTACACCACAGGTATAGGTGATGTAATGAAAAATTGCTGAGGCAGTTTTTACTCCGGACGGAACAGGACAAGGTGTGTGTTAATGTCAGATACCTGGCTTCAATACACAAATGAGCCTCTGAAAGATCTAGCTTCGCAAAACTATCGTCAGGTAGCGGCAAATGATACTGGCACCTGTCCAAGGCATCATCCAGGCCTCTAGAGTACTCAGCACAGATCCGAACGGTATCATTCGGGAGTAGCTTACCAGTTTCAAAACTCCGGCGTCCTAGCTCTGCGTCAAGAGGTGGCAAAGCCGCGTCTGGAACTCGCCTTTTCGGTCTGAAAATCAGCTTGATATTTGGCCGTAAATGGAGCAACGCCCTCGGTTTCAAACAGCACTCCAGGCCACTGCCGACGACTGCATCATATTTCTGATATAGTCTTAGCATTGCCACATTGACTGGCGCTCTGAAAATTTGATTTTGCTTAGATGTGTACAAAACGCTGGTCGGCACTGTTGAAGGCTGCAAACCACTGGTTCAATCTATACCCAAGTAAAGCTCGCAAAGTAGACATCCCCACATTTATCACCGTCTCACAGTCAAATTCGACAAGTAAATGAAGATTGCCGCTTGATGCATTTTCGGTGGTGTTAACCGTTGGCTCGAATTACCGGAAACCCTACTGGGCTGCAAACTACGCATCCGTTCACTGTGATTGCCAAGCCTCGACCTGGATATCATACGTGGTAAGTACCGTGTTAATCCTGGGTTCTGACTGCCTTCGTCTGCTTCGTGACCTCCGGTTTCGACTGGGATTTCGACCGGGTTTCCGCGTCAGGCACTAACTTTCTTTCTGCCCGCTTCCATTTCACACTAAATACTACTTTTGTATTGGACACACCAAAAGCCCATTCGGACTGCCTCGCAGAAAACAGTATTCCACACAAGAAACTGATATGCTGAAGGCCCAATGTGCGCGCGTTTGCGCAAGCTTGAGGCACACCACTCCAGCTTTTAGCTATCCTAAGTCGGGTCCGATAATGCTGTTCAGTATCGCCGATTCTTATCAAGTTTGTTATCAATGGAGCCATCTGCAAAATGCCTGGTACGTCCACTCGTCATGGCGTATGATCTAGTACCAGAGACCTAGATCACACGGAAGATGTGGGACCGGTGGACGATTGCGTCAGCGGGGTGCATGATGCCCTTGATAAACTGACTACCTTTATCCGTCGTTTAAGCTTAAATTTCCCCTCACAACAGTGCACAAGGTGATGCTGGACCTGTCAGTTAGAGCGCGGACTTCCTCTTCCCCTCTTGAGCTCCAGGGTGTGTGGTGCAGAACCACATCAATCTAGGAGGCCACTTCAACACTGTCTATCCCAAGGGTGCTGTGACCGACAGCACAGCCAAAGCTCGAATGGTCGGTCATCTGTCGCTTTGGTAGGATATCAGATCGTAGCTGAAAGAGCGCGTGCACGACGAGCACACAACGACTACGTACATGCCGTGCTTCTCTATGTTTGCGAAAAATGGGCTCAAAAAGTACGCTGACTGAGTCTGACCACCCACCCAAGGGGGAACCAAGATACGAACAACGGAAAAGTTCATCAATGTTAAATAGGTAATAATAATGACACCAACTACGAAGGCCTGAAAACGTCCAAAGGTCCTGGATCTGCGCACATTCTGCAGAAAAAAATCTTGGGTACACAATCACCGGTCAGCTGTTCCATATCCGGTGTGTCTGAGTGTTCAGGTGATTGCAGACTGAGGACTCCCAGAACTGCTGCGAGTTCATGCGTACGAACTGGTGTTCGCGGTAAATATACGGTTATAAGCACAAAATTCCATCAAGAAACCACTGTCATTAATCCCGAGGGTCGCCGCACCGTATCTGCTGCCAACACGATCAACACACATTGTTGACATGGATTTTGAAATTCATACATATCGCCATCCGCATACTGGTGCTTAACTATCACACAACAGTGAGAGAAGGCCTTAATAGGCAGTGAAAATAAAAGAGGACTTAGTCCAAGAACGATCAAAGATAACATGCCTATGCGCTTGGCGAGCATTAAAATAAACATATATGAGCATCATGTCGGAGTATGGCACCATCAGCGGGACCAACCCAGGGTCCCTCACGAACATCACCTGACATAAGCCTACCACACGACACGCGAGCTCTAGTTAGGCAGTTCCGCTAGGAAACGACAGCACGCACTCTACTGAGATCGGTTGCATGTGATGTCATGCAAGGTTTCTAACCATCTGAGAGTAGGATCCCGTGGCCCCATCAAGGAAGATATGAAGATCCCACAGCACTCTGACAGTAGCCTTTCATTTCACGTTTCTAGGTAATGACCTATTCCCCACTAACCTTTCACCAACAAACGCTTGGAACAGGAAACAACGCTTTATTTGGTAGACGGCGGTGGAATATAAGTAGCATACGCCGCAATCACCACAACCTAGTAATTTTAACATGCTGCCCTAAAGAATCGGATTCATTACCAAGTGTCCGCTCACGCATCACTTCGTTGCAGACTTCTTGCAGCTATGTTCCTATGTTAGGGAGACATCATAACCATCAGAGACAGCAACATCAATATATACACTGATGTTTCACTACCGCACAACCACAAAGTTTATCTAATTATACTTAAAGCCTTAGGGTGAAAAGAAGAGTAGTTGAGACAGTGGAACTGGTGCCGGTCTATCGCAGAAATTCCGAGATGCTTACACCTTCAAGCGCTCAATCAGAAAATCAATTGTCTCGGTAGACGATGGTTTGGCGTGCGCAGAACACGGTCGAGTCTCCGCAGTTGACGACGTTGGATGTTTTCCGCGATTGAAGTACCCACTGCACAACCAAATACCCGTTAGCAGCCATCGCTCACAGCATCTCCAGCTTTTCCAATCCCGGAACTCAAGCAGCACCGATAATCCGCAGACTTTTCGTAATCTCATTCGTACACCTCTGCCAGGTCAAGGTTTAACAGCCTACCTGTTGCACCACCCTAAACTGAGCACGGAAAGCAGCACTTTCGTCGGTAAACGACGTTTCGGCATGCGCAATACATGACCTAACCAAAGCAGCTTCTGGTGCTGGACACATCCTTCAATGGAAGTCGCCGTTGCGCAACCGAATACTCGTTTCAAATTGTCTCGTTACGATTTCGCCGACACCATATTGCACGAACTGAGGTAAAAGTTGTCGAAGACTTGAACATGTCCCAGTTCCGCTACGTCTCAAAGCCATACATCAAAACGGTGAGCACTGTAACCTGATGCACACATCACTTGAGATTTAGGGATATGCCGTCTTGTTGCCACAGTTACCTTGAACCAAAAACACGACCTGAGCCTTGCAGATTCGTGCATTGACCTCATCTGTCACACTACAATCAGCACTAACACAACTTCCAAGATACGTGAAACGCTCCACAACTTCCAGTGCCTGTCGCTGGGTTGTAAGTTGCGTGTTCAGTGACTGCACGTATACGAGCATGACCTTACAGTTTGTAGGTGCAAAGTGCATACCAAAGGACGGTATGGTTTGGTCAGTTCATTCAAAAACACCTGTGCCTTCTCTCTGCATATTCCAGATCGACAAGGTCTTCGTCACAGGCTATTTGAACACCGGAGTTTTGGAGAACTTCCAGCGTTCATCTCATGATTTCATCGATCACGAAGTTAGATAGGAACGCAGAGGGGGCATCCCTGACGGACACCATTTTATGTACGGAAGCTTTTGGAGAGCACACCGTATACTCTCAAACGGCCGGAAGTCTTAGAATACAAAGAGCTTATTAGGTTCACGAACTTCCGGGGCATTCCTTGGTGGGCAAGCGTGTCAAGAACAGACCGGTCAACCGGGTCGAATGCGCCTTGGAAATCCAGGAACACTAGAATCGTGGGTCGCTTACACGTATGGCGTTGTTCTAGCACCTGACGAAGTGTGAAGATTTGGTCAACGCAACCCCTACCAGGCCGCAATCCCGCTCGCTGCTCTCGAATCGGTGTCTCACGAGCCACGAAGCACGAGTGACGCCAACAGTCTCGTTTCGACCGGAGTCAAGCTGATCGCCCTGTGGTTGCCACACTCACCACGAGCCCCTTTTTCGAAAATGGGCACTATCACCAACTCTCCCCAGTTATCCGGGACAAACTCCTTTTCCCAAATGCAAGCAAACAGATCAGACAAGCGCTGACTTTGAACAATGCGGCTGGGAGGTTATCTGGGTCAGAGGCTCGGTGGCGCTTGAGAGAACATATGCAGTCATAAACCTCCGAGGCCGTAGGCGGTTCACACGTTCACCCTCCAGGGTTCTGCGACAACTGTGAGCCCCAGATTAGTGGCAGCTGGTGGCCATGACAATTGTTGTTCGAAGTATTCGGCCCACCGATCGAGGCGTTCTTCTTTATTCGATATGGTCACTCCATTCCGATCTTTGATGGTTTCGCTCACAGGTGGTTTCCGGGGAAAGGTCACACGGATCAACTGAAATAACCTTCGGGCATTACCGGCTTTCTGGGCCTCTTCTACGTCCTTGGATTTCTGTGTCCACCACACTTCACGGTCGGCCTGCACGCTCGCCCTCACTTGACGTCTGATAATTCGTCGCACCAAGTTACGTTCGGGGCCGGCTGGGATATATCTCCGAAATTTAGAGTGCCACCGTTTGGTCTGATATCCAGTGATTAAGTGAGCCTCGTGGTGCTGTACCACAGGCTAAATTCCCAGCACTATGCAAAGAAGTGGCAATCTCGTCCCAGTATGGGTTCGCATCTGATGGTGGAGCATTTGGAAGAGACTCTAGGAGACGATTCTGGTAAATTCGACTGACATCCGGATCTGCCAGTTTCACCGTTACCAAGAGATTTGTCCGCACCTTGCTCGTCCCTGGAAAACGAAGGGTGAAGCGACTACTGAGGAGAGCATGATCCCAGCCATCGGAAACTGATAGTGATATGGTCAGTTTGAGCTCGTAGCTGTCACGCTGTTGAAGGACACCACATTGTCATGATTGCCGTCCGTTTATTAGTATAATCACTCTATGTACTCGTACTGAATCTTTGTATGCACATTTCAGCTCATCCACGCTTGTTCTCAGACAAGTAAAACGTTGCTTACCCTCTCTTCCAACACGTTCTCGGACAAATTCTAAACGTTTCGACTTACTTGTCTAAAAACACAGTGGATCCACAGGTACGACCTCGGTTCTTCGACGCCCACCCGAACTCTGCAGATGCAGCGAAACACAGGAATCACTGGTTTCGTACCTTCGACATCTATCTGAAAACTGTCGAATCTTCTAAACCCAACAAACTTGAAACTCTCATCCACTTTTTGGATCCGCTGGTACACAATCACGTTGTCGATTACACCAACTATGAATCTGCGATCGACACATCACGAAAATTATATGTCCGCCCAAAAAACGTTATATATGCACGCTACCTGCTACAGACTTACAAAAAAGAGAACGGACAGGATATTGATCAGCTCGTACGAAAACTGAAATCATTAGCCAAAGACTGCGAGTTTGAATCAGTAGCTGCAACTGAATATCAAGATAAGTGCGTGCGTGATGCTATAATTAACGGCCCGGCGTCCTCTTCCATCCGCGAAAAACTTCTAGCATAGAGCGAACTCACGCTGGACCAAGAATCTTAACTCGCTAGACCCCTCGAGTTAGCTAACAAACAGTCGCAATCATATGTTAGTAACGAACCCATATCCTGTTCTACGATTCCGCCCATCTCACAGAACCCAGAACTACGTGTCGGCCCGACATTGCTTCTGTAAAATCGGTTCAACCATGTTGTTTCTGTGGTTATGATAGACATCCTTGTCCAAAGTGCCCCGCTCGAGAAGCCGTTTGCAATCTGTGGTAAACTCGGTCACTTCCGCCCGTGTGTCGTTCAAAAAATACCACCAAGTTCCATACGAATTGCACAATGAAGTCCACTTTAACGTCGTTATTCGCTGAAGCAGCACCTACCTACCTGGCACGTGCCATCACAACTGTCGAAGTCAATGGCATCGCCCTCCGTGCTCCGGTACGGTACGGGAAGTTCTTGTAGTTTCATTAGTTCTAAAGTCGTGAAACTACATAATTGGAAAATCTACCCAACTTTCTCAGTCGTCAAAATGGCGTCTGGATCACTATCCTGTCGAACGACCGGTTACGTTTGTGTTTCTATCTGATACAGAGGTACATCATACAATGAACTGAAATTCTTCGTAATGCCAAACCCCTGCACCGACATTCTACTCGGGCACGATTTCCTAGGTCTACACGCAAGACAGAAATTTCATTCGGCAGGGATCGTGATGCGTTCACCATCTGCGGCCTAACGACAACAAACGTTGAATCATCATCACTTTTCGCCAATTTATCTCCAGATTGCAAGCCTGTTGCCACCAGATCAAGGCAACATCATGCGGATCTTGAAGGATTCATTCGCGTCGAAGTTGATCGCTTATTGCAAGAAAGCATCATCGAGCCGTCAACGTCTCCCTGGAGAGCGCAGGTTTTGGTGACCAAGAATGTCAATAATAAACGCTGGATAGTTGTTGGCTACAGCCAACTGGCCAGGTGGTTCTCATTTCCTGGCACGTGCCGGATCGTGAAGTGGTACTCTTGTAACCGGAGTACCCAGCGCACGAGCTTTCCGCGAGGATCTCTGGTGGTCCTGATCCACTCGAGGGGTTTGTGATCGATCTCGACGTGAAATCTTTGTCCCAGCAAGTATGACCTCCACTTATCCAGAGCCCAGACGATCGGTAAACAATCTCAATAGTTGAGTACTCCTGCTCAGGGGAGGGATGGCTCAGTGGTTAGAGCGCGAATTTACTGACCGGAGGGTCCGTGGTTCCAACCCGACCTCTGCCTCCCGACTTCCCCTGTCTAGGCTTGGGCAACCTGGCAGTATCCCAGCCCTCGTGCTTCCTTCTGGTGGCATGGCAGTTAGGCACGGAAAGGGTGTTACAGCTGAACGTTCATCATCATCATCATCGACAGCATGACATCAGTGTCCAACACCGATGCTTCGCTGCCGTACAACCGTGATTTACTTTAAAGCCTTATTGTGAAGAAAAGAATAAAGGTGGGCGGGGAAGGGACTTAGTGCTAGCTTACTACAATCATTCCGAGGTGCCTACACTTCCAGACACTCATTCAGGCAATCTAGATAGAAACTGAAAACAAGATCGCCACTGACATCGGTTGGCAGCCATATCTTGCAGCGTTTCCAACCAGGCGCAGTGAGTATCACGCGGTCCCCATCCTGGAAGGTGAGTAGCACCGACAGCACCCAAGCGTTTCGTAATCTCCTTCATACCCCTCTGGCAGGTCAGGGTTGGCCACCGCTCTGCTTCCGCCACTCTGAATTGGGCACAGAAAACAGCACTCACTTCAGTAAACGATGGTTCGGTATATGCAACACATGGCCTAACCAACGCAGCTTCTGGTGATGGACACATTCTTCGATGGAAGTACCCGTTGCACAACCGAAAACTCGTGTCCTGACTAGCTGAACGTTAGTCAGGACACGGCTGGCATATTCGATGATCCCATTCCTCTGCTTCCGGACTGCATCGATACCTCGATCACTAGCGTCCGTTGCAACAGTAAACATCTCCCCGACCCTGGGCAGTTTGAGGGCAGTTTGCTGATCCAGCATCCGCGCTTTGACTCGTGCTGCACCGACCTATCGCCCAGGCGCATTGACAATCCGACAGTTTTCAGTCGGTATCACCCACTGTCCTGACGGCTAGAGCACACGGTTTGAATTCAGCGATACTTGCCTCAGCGATACCCCTGTTCCTGTATCAATTAGGCACAACTCCCTCTTCCTGTCTATCTCGATAACGGCCTGTATCGTCGCCTATGTCACAGCACTAATCGCAACCCATCCAGGAAAACGGGAGTACTCCAAAGAGATTTTATTTACAGGTGGTCGGGTACGGCGACATTGATTCTTCCAGTGGCCAGGTATGCCACAGTTGTAGCATCGGTTCGTTCGACCGCGCCTCCACGATTGTATTCATGGCAGCAAGCTGTTCGGCTAGTTGATCCACTTTGGTCTGCAGGTCCTCCACTGGTGTGGTTTTAATCATATCACGGACAGGTGGGTAGTAACATCCTTTAGGTGTAAGGTTGCAATGCAGCCCACAAGAAGTACTTACACATGGGTATTTTGATTCGGAGGGAGAACGCCGCTTCGTATAATACTGCAAAAAGCTTCATCGTCACAGAATAGCAGATACCCTTCGCACAATTAACTGAGCAGGCAACGTCGTTGTCCAAAGACAAACAGAATCGGACGCCAGCATTAGCCGCAAGTCATATAGTTCGGTCTGGTGCCCAATCAGGTAAAGGACCATATGACATAGCTTTGACGATAATTTCGATAAACACTTTGGGTGGTTTAGACCCCACGAAGTGACGAAAGCACAAATTTTCGAAATTATTGTGTTCCAACTAAGATATTCAGGGAGTAACGTGCTCGTAAAAAACTATGCTTCATAACTCATAACTGAGGTGTATCATGCTGGGAAGTACAAGGAACATAAAAAGGTTGAAAATCAACTGTCACCGAAAATTATATAATTTGGTCAAGTTCCTTCGTATATTCTAACATGACTTTTGTGACATCCGATGAAGGAATCGAATCATCTTCCTGCTTCGTGTCCTTTTGGAAGTGGTAAACGCTGTTGCTGTCAAGCGTCCAATTGCGCTATTGGTTGTTAGACAAATTAACCCAACAGCTTACCTGTGCTCCGTAGGCTAACATGGACTGTTGGTTGTCGAAGAATAAAGTACGGGCTGCTTCCTGTAAGGATAAGCTCTCATAAGCAGCTTCAATGCAGGATGCCACTTCATCCCTGAAGTGTAAGTCGGTATTCAACGGGATCTTTACCTGGTAGTATTCAGGAGGATGTCGATGAAGAAATCGTACCGTTTAGAAGGGACGTTATCTTTTGATAAAAACACTCGCTGAAAATTTCCCTCCATTAAATGCTGCTCCATCGAAACCGGATGATTTATGTAAACATTTGACGTAATCTCGTCAATACTCAAACGTTCTATCTCCTGAAGCAGTCAGAATAAATCGGCACGTTACTGTGTGGAAGTCCGCCAGTCGACCCTGGGCTAAAAGTCGCAGTAAATTCAACCCTAGGAGTTCATACTTCACGGCAGACTCCGGTAGGTGGGACCTAGTCAAAGATCATACGTGAACTGAATCCTATACCTGTAGTCGTAATAATAAGACTTGAGTTGAGCCATGTAGTGCTCAAAAAGAGGAATGTCTCTCTTCTCAAGCGCGAGGAAACATGCTATCTCCAAAGTATCTCCTAGGCAGGAAATACACGTAGGGATCCAATGAGCAATTTACTTGCAATAAAGAGTTCACGTCTAGAAGCCTCATTTTCCTCTTTCGGTATGTAGACAAGTCGCGTCAATGATAGCTAAAGTGGGTAAAGCCAATCACAACAACAAAACACGACTACAGTGATATCCTTGATTTTTTCGGCACATAAATCTAAATTGTGGCTTTGTTTATTCCACTCCTGAACCAAGGACTGGAACCTCCTAACCAAGTCATCCAGGTTGGCCGTCTGAGTCATTGCAGGCCCGCGCTGTAGACGACCTAGAGAACCAGTAAACCCAGGGCAACGAGAGTGGGTTTCAGTTCACAGTTTCAATTCAGGAATTCATGCGTTGAGGCAGAGGCTAGAGGCACTCTCTCCCCCAACTTCATGGGTAAGATTTGTCCTCCTTGTTCAACAGCTCACATTCGCCTGTGTGACACAGTCAAAAAAGAGTTTGGTGCCGCTGTAAGTTCCTCAGAATTAAGCAGTAATCTCACACGCACGAGGAATCATAACTGAGCACCCAATTTATTTGGACTGGCCCTTGAATACAACGAGGACAAGTGTCGTGGAAGGTTATTCCGATCACCCACTATCCAAAATAAGAAAAGCTGCTGTCCATAAAATGCGTGTTCTAAATTTGAAAGGCTAACTGCAGTACCACGCTGTGTATTAGTACTAATAAAGTTGTCGGACAAAACTCACCCGAACAGAGGGGGAGTATAAGATGCACTTAGCGGTGGCAATGCAGTGAAAAAAGAGATCATAGACCTCCAGACGTGTTCGTTAGTCAACGAAACAGGTCGCTGCACACGTTCAATGAAGTTTATTTCCTTCATGCCTCCTGAGTAGACCAATTGGTTGACGTAATCAAGGGCCGGTCTGAGGGATATCAGGTACTAAGAGGAACGTGAGCTGAATAAAACGAACACAGAGCAATGTCTTCTGGGCCTACATTTTATGACAGAGCGACAGGGACATTCTCGGACGGAGACCGATTTCTTACTCCAATTTGGGAGCTACCGTTCAATCGACTCCGATTCCATTTTCGCGATGCGTATGTTAGCTCATTTAAGAAACACGCAAGACAACAACTTCCGTAATTTCGATGGCAGTGCCAGACCATTGACTACCGACTTGCAGCATCGACATCCATTTTAAGCGCGCTGGCTCCTCAAATTCAAGACTTCACGACGAATGGAAAATTTAGGCGTTCACTTGGACGCATTGCGTGAGAGTTTTTGGCCTGGGGAAGAAAGGCGGGTGATGCGAAGGCTTCTACGAAGGCTTCAGGAACCCCAACAGACACCGGTGCAAAGGAAACGTTGATTGAACTCAATTTCACTCGATACTAACTACTTGAAAAAACTGCCTTAACCCACTTCGAAATCCCGCCCATACCTTGGGCCTCGTGTTTGTAGAGAACTGAATCGTGTGGAACTTGCTCGAGCGCCGGCCACAAGCCATCTGCTATTATTGCCGGGACAGCTCAGTCCATCAGATCCCGGGACCAATATACGCGACGGATATATTCGGTATTGGGGACAGGGGCAAGTGTTGGTTGATACCTTTTGGCGTCGGTGGTTAAAGAAGCACATTCCGCCTTTACAGTTGCGTCACAAGTGGATGCAAAACCATTGATGTTTTCAAGTTGGAGACTTTGTGTTATTCGACGGCAAGACCCAAGTCGCAGACATGGGATAAGGGCAAGCCCGAAAGTGGTGGCCATATTCGGGAAGTGCCGGTAAAGACTGTCTCGGGCAAAGTTGGGCACGGTATATGTCGCACCTACCTGCTGGCAAGAGTGGAAAACAACTAGTTGCTCACCCAACCTAGGCGCATGCTCCGGTTTGTGGAGTGTGGTTGTGGCCAGAGCAATTGTACCACTCTCATCTCATTCTTTCATGCGGTGGATTGATACTTCGCAAAGACATGCTGGCTTTATGTGGCCGTGTGGACTTTTCTCATCGCTCGTAGGTTTTTGTCCTAGCTATCATTCAGTGTAATGTGGAATATTATTTCCCTCTGCGTTTATTTTTGTCTTCTGTTCTCATTGTGTGCGATGTTATTCATCGTTTTGTTGTTTTCGTTTTGTGCCTATACCGCCATCCTTGTTTTCAGCTGATCGTAAACCTCTCTTGGACGTTGTCATCAGACGTCTTGTTTAAACCAACATATGGACTTCGCTATTCTGTGTCCACCATGCCCGGAGCCGGTGTGCTCTTTGGGATCCCGTTTGGAATTGACAGTTCCTAAACCGGTGTATAGGAGCCGGAATAATCCCGCGGCTTGAGGTTTCTACAATTCTATTATTTTCCTTCTATATTCACTAAACCGCACTTTTTGATAAATCTTCATTTGAGCGATTTGGTTTTCGGGTTTTGCGCGTAACTCAAGGCCGCCCAATTGGCTCCCGGAAACATCAATGCCGTTTGCGATCAACGGGCGACCCAATTTTTTGAAAAAAACATACATTCGGATTGAGGCATAACTGATATCAAAGTGCAAGTATATATGGACAAGAGGCAAAATCTAGACACTAAGAAATTATGGGTTATCTAGCAACGGGATCCAGGGGCAGGGAAACAGAACGAACTCGTGAAAAACAGAAGTAAATCACACTAGCATTGAACGAGCGGGAAAAGTATCGCTGATTGCTTCGGAATCGCTGAAGAAACCTCATAGTGATACGAGGTTTAAGTGGTAAAAAGTATTGACCGCGGAATAACCGGTCTCTTTAAGTAATGGAGCCGGTATTATCAAAATATGAAAGTTTTGAACCGGAGACGATTACATTTGCAAGGATGACCTTGAGTGCTTGAGGTACTGACGATGGCACAGAGAACAGAATGACCATGACGAATCTCACCTGGCAGAAAATTCGCCTGTAGAGCACAAACAAAATTCAGGTTGATAAATGGCAAACGCGCCGGAGCTGAGGCGTGTGAATCGTCTTTTTGAGCTTCTGTGACAGAGTTTTGAGGCGCACAGAACTTAATGGTTGCACTGGTAAAATTAGGCTGGTTTATGCGGAGAACGAGCCAACCGTGGAGCAAGATAGCCGGTTATTTTGAGTTTTGACAAAATGTTAACGGGATGGTCCGGTTTTGGGTGCGCAAGCAGCAGGCTTGTCCAGCAAATGGCATAGGTACAGTGAACTATATCCAAGCCATCAAGGCAGGTGTGACAGTCACTGTACTATCATCGTGATGTCTTGTTCTGGTCGTGAAGGCCATGAATGGAGAAGCTATGGTCACCATACAAGTTTAATATCGTCAAAGTCAGTCCACGCATTGTGTACGAAAAGACCAGTATGTATCGTGGAAGGTATCGTTGAATCTCTTTGAAGCACGGTGTGGAAGGAAATACGTGTTGTTGCCGTCTGAACATGGAAAAGAAGCATTCACAAATAGATCCGAGACTCAATAGTGGGGAAAGAGAAAAATGAGCTACTACAAACGCCGTAGATGGCAGGTAGACTGCTGCTTAAAATGACAGTCAACTGGGAGCGGTTGCAAATTCTAAGCGCTGTAGTGACAAGACAGTTTCAGATCTTTAAAGTGGTGTAAATTGTTTAGGTGTCGGAGACGGGCAAACTGGGCACGCTGGCGTGGTAGCACGCGGATATGGAGTATGTTTCTCAGTATTGTGTTGCACCGCTAGAGTGATAGCTGGTGGTATAGTTGTTTAGATGGCTGGGTAGAGAGGGGATCGATATGAAATTGGGTGCACGGGGTGAATCTTTGTGTTTTAAGCGGACGTACTTCTCAGCGTGAGGGCGAAGGACAGTTAAAGGGTAAACCTTTTGCGTGGAAAAGTGGGATAGGTCATAAAATAGGCCTAATGAACTATCGCAGAAAGATATTTCAATGGTCCATGTACGAGCGTTCAGAAAGTAAGACAACGAGCTGTAGGACGAAACATGATACCACTAGAAGCTCACGGCAGACAGTAATGTGCTGAGTAGAATATAGATGGGTAGCCGATACCACATGCTGCGCAAAAAGAGAATCAGAACTAGGTTTGATAATTGGATGAGTCGAAGGGTTAAGCGTTGCATACGTATGAGTTAAAGGCGTCACGCCACTTGTCTTTAGCTCCCCTCTGCTGGCTTGCGTAGGAGATAGCACTTTTACTTCGAAATAACTGACGCTTTGGAGTCCCAATGAACCATACTAGGCAGGTTTCGGCCAGTAGCACGGATACAGGGCAAATGTTCTTTTTATTTCCTGCATCTAAAGACCTGTCTTGTAATCCGGGCACGCATGCTGTTGAAGCGGCTGTAGGGATACGTATGCAAATGCGAGCAACACATCAGGCGGACGCCCCGGCCAACGGATTAGTTTATCACTCTCATGCAGGTCACCAGGTCTGCAAGGTGGCGAGAAACCTAGCAATACTTTGGACAACCTATGCAACGGCAAGCCTCAGCTACCAGATGTCTTTTCCAGCTGAGAAGAAACCAGACCGTTTACAGAGTAAAATCGGATCAAGCGAGCACACAGCTGGAAACGGCTGTTAGTGATAATAATAGTTTTATTTCCGAGCTTGTAGGGAGCGTACCAAATGAAACATGATTCGGCCGTCACAATCCAAACGTGGTGGGCAACAGCAAAACGGGGGTAATCAAAACGAAGGAGGCATGCTTATCACATGATAAGAACAGTAGCATGTGGCAAACAAAATCTTGAATAATGGGACAGTACGCAAGAATAGTTCGGTGATCAAGCTGGTCGACTTGAACTAAAACTAAAGACCACTGCCGGTCATGTGTGACATTGAGAAGATCTATTAATTGCCACGTTAAAGAAAAGCTCAAGTGGGGGTGATGTTAGAGAAACTTGCGGTGGGAACTAAGGGTAACTTTCTTCCCATAAGTATGATTTACATTCGAACTGTCTCGACTCAGTCTTGTTACGGTTGAAGGGGGTAAAGTGTAAAGGTAGTTTGGAGAAAAGTAGTGCCAGTGTATATGGTCAAACAAGCACTGAAATAAAATGATTGAACATGTGGGCAGATCAAACGGGAATTAAAGCACAAAACGGGAATGCTTAGATTCGAGCGACGGGTTCAGCGGACTAGAAAGAACCCACCCCATTGACGACTAGGGCAAGATAAACAGTTTGTTCGCAGTTACAAGCAAGGGAGCAGTCAGCAGTGGGAAGAGAAAGGTTTCGGGTGTGCCATCAGAGTAGGTATGGCAGTGCCGCGCCATCGTTGCACTGACAGCCCCGTAACGGACGTCAGTGTTGCTGTGATCAGACAGGTGATGCGTATTTCTGTGGCACCTGGATTTGGGTTAGGCGAAAGGATTAACACCGGTAGAGTCAGGCCGATGTAGAATCATAGGTAATCTTGATTCGGTTGGAGGTCCGTGTGGGCGTAAAACGGGAACCAGGAAGGATGAACGACGACCGTGCGAGTGGTTTGACCTGCTCCCACCGAATGCTGAATTTCGGGAAGAGAAGGGAATGGGATGAGATCAGTTGAGTCTGGTGAATGAAGAAATATCTTTTAAAATGGTGTCTATTATTTGGAAAAATCTTGAGGATGTAATGAAGCCAAAAGAGCCAACTTAAGGGTGGTTTTTTGTGGGCTGACCCGGTAACTAATACTTAGCTGAGGTTGCCGGTATAGTATGAGAACAGAACGGAACACTATTTGTGTGCCTCTGCTTGGCAAGTGTGCAGAACGTTCAGATGCTGGTGCAGCAAGCACGCATTGGTGATGAGCGTTGTGTCTCACTTTCGCGCTGAGCGTCAGTTGATCACTGGCCTTAAAGCCAAGAGGGAGAAGGTCTGTAATTTAAAGAAGGTAAGAATTTAGCCAACGTGGTAGTGGGAGCGAAGTCGACCGACTCACTATTAGATAGTGGTAGAGAAATGGTGAGTTCAACGAGATGCGGTACCTGGTTTAGGCCCAGTTACAGGGTCCCATCATAGAGGCTCCGTCGTGCAACTAGGGTATTATTGGTACGGATAGCAGAGAGACGATGGTTGAGAGAGAGCGACTGAGGTAGTGGATGGGGATTGTGGTTTAACTGAAAGCTAGTACGTGAACTGATCAGAAAGGCAAGAGACTGAGTCACCAGTCACTGACTCACTGCTGTCAGCTCCAAGCAACGAGTGGTGCATGGCAGAAACAGCCGACAGGCGCCATCCGTGGCTGCTGGTGTTCAGGGGATAATAAGTTATTTATATTTCATATGTATATGATTAATTCAGGGGACGAGAAGGAGGGACGTGTGTGTCATGTCTGGCCGATGAAGTGGACCTGGGGTAGTGCAAACCCAACTAGGACGAAGGTGGCAACGCCTTGCAAGTCGATGTTAGCCACGAGCCTCGCAAAGTATCCTCAGGCTATCCCATATATTTTTAAAAGTTCAAACGTAAGGACGGTTATCAGTCACCTGTATTTTGTAGTTGCCAGATAAATGACAACCAAGAGAATCCCAAACCAGCAGCAGCGGGCAGACAACAATAGTGTCTTTCGTGGATTTCCTGAAGTAAAGACCAGGCTCAGCGCCCCGGCGATGGGCGATACGCCAGTGCTACTGGGAGGACGGTGGGTATACGAACGCACCGGGGGGACCGTCCCTACAAGGCGTACCTGACCACCGCACAAGGTTATCATCTCTCGCGCATGCCAGCAGACCTCGAACGTGGCAAGCAACCAAGCAGTCATAATTGTAGCTTGTGCATCAGTGAAGAACTCCAGCTGTCAGATATTTTGCCGGTCGAAGGGAAACCTACTCCAGTAAAACAGTTCACTCAGTTCCAACAGGCAAGAAGCAAACTGGCAGGTGGCGGAGGGGGCAAATGCAACGTCAGCAACCATTTGGGCCGTGGGGGAAGAATGGAGATTTTCAGAGCGTACGCACCATAGTTAAAGTTTGACGAGGTTGGAAGTGAACCACCATGTTGAGCACAGGCGCATGCGTGTGGATGAACTGGCTGTGATGCAAGACAAGTGTTTCATCCACTGTGCATCTTCAGGCCACCATTTTATATACGCGCACTGCGCGTGATCAGTGGATGCTGTATGTTGCTCGGATTGTGAGGAACCATCGCTTCGCTTTGGTTTATATCAATTAGACCTTGGTAAAGCACATCACTAGACAACAAACAGATCTGACAGCGTCCCCCAAGAATTGAAAACAGCTTGAGGGAACTAGGCAAACTTCGTCATGCAGAGAGGATCAACACCGAATGTATAACGGGGCCGTTGTGAGTGGACATGAAAAATTTACGGTAGCGGGCTCTACACGCTGCCGGCAACAGATCTGCACTTTAGGGGGATGGTGTATACACAGTACAATGAGCGATATTTGAGAAGGCCATTAGTGACCGAACACACTCGGGTAGGCGTGTCCCGTGTGTCGGTAAACGCTAGCGAGTCCACGCTGGTAAGTATACATGCTAGGAAGAACTAACTGGACAGTAAGGGCAAGAACGCAACTTAGGATGGTTTGGGGACTCATTCAGAAATGTGTCTAGTGTTATCTGTGTTAAAGAAGACGCTCGTTCCTATCAGCAGAAAGGTAAGAATCGAGGATGCTTTGAAAGGCTACGAGAGAGGTTACAGCACGGACATGGGTGATGAGCTTGTCACACGCCTCGGATTACGATCGGAGGAAAAGATTTGAAGAAACACAGGTCGACAGGTCGAAAACGGGAAGAAAATCCAGAATTGCAGATTAAATAGAGGAGGCTGGAGAAAAATTTATGGCTGGAGCCAGCCACATAAGCCCGTTGGTAGATTAGTCGATGCGGAAGGCCTCAGTTTAACTTAACACTCGACAGCGACAAAAGATCGAGCCCAGGTGACGATTAGTGCGGATGACGCCAGAAACGAGACCCAAGCAAAGGAGAGATGCACATTCTCCGCGGAAGTCCGGCATGCCTGTGAATGCTGTGAGGTGAACTCGGGACTGGATACATAGATGAGTCTTACAAACTGCCTAAACATGATGAATAAACATGGTCTGTTGTGGAATCACCGGCGACCGAAAGAGCAAGGTTTGCGTACCTTAGCCTAAGGGCGCAGGGGTAAATGCGACCCAGGTCTCTATGGCTTGGAGGTGTGGGAACTGACAGTATATTAGAAATAATTTGCTCCAAAGGTACCTGGAATCCCTACGAGAAAACTTGGCATTTGGGAGCGACGAGAATGAGATAAGAATGGTACAGTTGCTCTGGCCACAACCACACTCCACAAACCGGAGCATGCGCCTAGGTTGGGTGAGCAACTAGTTGTTTTCCACTCTTGCCAGCAGGTAGGTGCGACATATACCGTGCCCAACTTTGCCCGAGACAGTCTTTACCGGCACTTCCCGAATATGGCCACCACTTTCGGGCTTGCCCTTATCCCATGTCTGCGACTTGGGTCTTGCCGTCGAATAACACAAAGTCTCCAACTTGAAAACATCAATGGTTTTGCATCCACTTGTGACGCAACTGTAAAGGCGGAATGTGCTTCTTTAACCACCGACGCCAAAAGGTATCAACCAACACTTGCCCCTGTCCCCAATACCGAATATATCCGTCGCGTATATTGGTCCCGGGATCTGATGGACTGAGCTGTCCCGGCAATAATAGCAGATGGCTTGTGGCCGGCGCTCGAGCAAGTTCCACACGATTCAGTTCTCTACAACCACGAGGCCCAAGGTATGGGCGGGATTTCGAAGTGGGTTAAGGCAGTTTTTTCAAGTAGTTAGTATCGAGTGAAATTGAGTTCAATCAACGTTTCCTTTGCACCGGTGTCTGTTGGGGTTCCTGAAGCCTTCGTAGAAGCCTTCGCATCACCCGCCTTTCTTCCCCAGGCCAAAAACTCTCACTCTTTCCTTGTGCCTACGTCCATTGCACCCTTTACACTTCTGCATTTTATTGGGATGCAATCGTAAAAATGTCATTCGCCGAATCGCCAGCATGTCAACGTGTGCTATTTTGTGTTCGAATTTTCTGTCATTGCATGTTGCCTCAAAGTCATCTTCGCACTGTTGATAGCAGGTTTGTATAATGGTCTCTCTAAAGTGACCGTGTCGTATTAGCGATTCATGAGGCGGTGGCATTCCTGATTAATACGCTGCAGCATTACCTCGGGAGACTGTTCAATCTTGTTTGATATCCTCGCTCTGATATCACTGTCTGAATGCGACTGAGGGGCCCATATGAAAATAAGGCACTTGAATTGGTCTTTTGTCATGGTAGGTAAATTGAATTGTTCACACTGAAGATGGACTGTTGACTGATATAATCTTCAGATTACTTTTTTCTGGTTTTATACACCGACAGCCAATACTAACTCAAAGACGAACGCTTACTTGAAATTTTTAAGAGTCGCTGCACGGTTTTGTCAAAAATGAGGGATCGCGTTTTCTTTGGCAGGGTGAAGTTGGAATGCTGTGTAGTCCATTGTACTGTGCTTTCCGATCAATAAGGGCACACTCCAAGAATCATCTTTGTGCTTCATAATAATAATGTTTATTCCCAACTTGTGGGTGGTATACCGTCAGGCGTGCTCATACGGTTACAGTCATTGTATCGCCTATTACTTTAACATTCGAAATTCTCCACGTTTCTTGTCCCTATTCGCAACGCTCGCTCCACTTTTGCGTTTAGTGAGTTCATATGAACTGGCGTTTGTTTGTCCTTACCACTGAACCCATTTGGCCTTGAGGTCATCCAGCCATTTGTGGCCGGCCCTAGGCACGTGTGACAGCCTCACATGGGAGCTTGTTTGCTCATTTGGTTCGTACTTTTGTAGTTCAAGTGGATCATTTGTTGTTGACGAGCATCTACTGTCGAGGTTTTTACATTTTGTGAATTGACGTCTTATGTTAATAGTACCATATAGAAACCCAGCTCCGACTTTGTTTTGTCTTCACGGAGGTCCTGGTATTACGCGTCACTCGAAGGTACCGTTTGCCCTTAAGGTCATAATAAAGTATGACTGGGGGGATTTGCGGGTACTGGAGATTGCGCGAAAAAAGGACAATGTCATAAACAGTGGGCAGTATTTTATGTAGACTTGACCACACCTAAATCGGCATGAGAAAGTAAACACAGTTACCAGGAAGTTATCTTAAGTAGGAGGAATATATCAAGCTGAGACAAGATCAGATCGTTACGATTTGAAGGTGGCGGGCAAAAACAGAACGATGGATGGCAAAAACGTCATCCTGCCTGGCGCATGATAAGAAAACCTCAAATTGCGAAAAGTGAAGAACCAGAACGACAAATCTGGTGCGGTAGCAGGATTGTCGCGATCTGGCTGGTCAATTTGAACTAAAGTCCAAAACCACTGACGAGGCCTATTCGGCCTTGGACTGTTGAGCTTATGGTCGGGGTCACAAAAAGAGTAAGTGGGGATGATGAAGTGAAGTAATCAGTAATACGGATAAATGGTAGCAGGAATCTCATAGTCACGGTGTACAGTGAAACCGTGGAAACTCACTAGTGTCATTGTTGCAGTGGGGTCGGGTGTATAAGTTCCTCGGAGAGGGGAGTTGATGCTACCGCACTAGACGGAACGCGAACTGCACAGAAAACGACTGACTTTGGGAGGGGCATAGAGTGAAAGTCAACGAGATTTTTATATCCAAACGGAAGTTTAGAATGAATGCGCCCCGGAGGCGGCTGGGGCCAGTTGAAGAGTCTGTTCGCGGTTATAGGTAAGGGCACGAGTGGGCGAGAAGGCATCGCCAAAAGTAGGAAGCGAATAGTTGTGGGTATGTTATCGAAGTAGGTAAGGCAGTGCCGCGCCATCATTGCACTGATATACTTCGGTTTTTGGACGACCCCGTGACGGACGTCCTGTTTGAGGTGATTGGGCTGGGATGAACATTTCCGTGAGCAGCGGGATTATTTTGGGTCGGCCCAGGAAATCCTCAGATGTAGAACAAAGCCAATGTAAGGTAGAAGGTTTTTTGTTTCGGATGTTGATACCTTTGGGTATAAAGCACAGAGCAGATGGAGTGGATAACAGCCAAACAGGGCGCCTGAATCAGGTATTGCCGAAGGCTGAGGCTTGAGGAGAAGAGGAAATGGGATGAGATCAGTGAGGCCTGATAACGAAACGTCAGATAGGATTAAGTCCACCAATGGAGAAAAAACTGAACGTTTACCACAATTAGGGTGGTAACCACAAGTGATTAAATGAGACAGGATAGGGGTAGATTTGTACTTAGTGGCCTAGCGATCAAAAACTGTCCAGGCTTGCCAATATAATCTATTATCGTACCAGAGACAGAAAAAAGCATTATAAGTACGCGGAGACGTGATGTGGTAAGGGAGATCAAGCACAAGAACCGACAGGGGTAGAACTTTTTAGATGGCAGACTAGATTTTCTGGGGGTTATTCCGTGAGTTGACAATATCGTACTCTAGGAGGGAAAGTGAATTTACGTGCAATGACCGCCAGTTCCTGAAGCACCGCTATGAGCTTCAATCAACGAGTGGTTCATGGCGAAAAAGCCCTTAGGCGCTAGCCTTGTATGCTGGTAGTGGAGGGTGTAGGAATGTCATTGCGTACATATTATTTTTTTTGTTTGTATTCACTCCTGGGAGCAGCAGGTAGGTGTGTGTTTTGTTTGGTTGACGATGTGGGCTTTGGTGCGGCGCGACCCCAATCATGATTCCCTCAAGCGCGGTACGTTCGAAATTGGTTTCGTTTTTTCCTCGTACGAATTTGTGAAAGAATTCTTTCACTGTTCAATCTGCTACAGAGTTCACACGTGTCATTTGTTGAATTTTTTCACTCTAACACACCATTCACGTGATAACATCTGTCATTTCCCACTCAGTTCCTTTCTGCACTCATTCTCAATGTTGACCCAAATTAATACAAGCTGCTCTCCGCAGCCATCGATGGACCACAACAGATG
>SJOL01004075.1:136031-146234 GCA_004794785.1 Opisthorchis felineus | reverse complement strand
CTGAGAACTTAAAGAGCAGTGCTACACCCTTTTTTCGCTTGTGCCTTTCAGGTGAACGACAACCGCAGAACGACAAGAACACAACCGACCCGGGAAACTTGGGCAAAAGCCTCGATCCTGTGTACCAATCCGTGAATCCGTGAATCCGTGACGAAGACAGGTACAGCTTTGCATGTCGACGTAAGCCGTGGACATCGCAGAGTATCTTCAGGCTAGCCCAGGTAGTCTTTAAAAAGAATTTTTTTGGCAGACTGCAGGTCAGTTTTTCACCATCTGTATTTTCTGGCTCTGCTAGATAAGTGGAACAACCGGGAGCAGTCCACCACCAGCACCAACAAACGGAAGACAACAGTGCTGTTTTATGGATTTTCTTAATTATAGTCCAGACTCATGGCCACCGACTTTGAAAATGTGTTCACAAATTTCGTACCACGAACAGAAGTTCGGACTAGCATCGGGGTCATAATGGAACTCCGTGGGGCTGTTTGCGATCTGGTCGACGGAATTTGCATCTGGAGCGGAATTTTGTGGTTGAATTTTGAGTTGCTGCGCCAAAGTTTCCACCAAACGCAATTGTATCCCCTCAAGCTGCTTTTGTTGTTGCAGCAAAATTTCCTTCACCGATTCAGCAGTAATTGTCATTATTCCGTGGGTTTGGGCGTCGCCAGTCTCTCATTTTACTGCTGTCCCCGCTCAAGTGACTTAGTGGTGGATAAAGACTTAATTAAAAAAGAACATAACATAAGCTAACATAACAAGCAAATACAGCAGTTACAAGGGACCTGGTACCATTTGAATTTCAAATTTCATCAATCCAGGCTCTTGCTGAACTGATTGATTGATTGATTAATTGACTGATCGAGGTGCATTTCGGCTTTCATATAGAGATGTTGGTGAAGTTTAGAGCCTCAATAGGTTGCGGACATTCTGGGGTTATTTTTCGGAAATCTGACAAATTGCAAGTTAGCATATTGGATGGAGTGTATATACCCTTATCTCGCGGCTGTCCCATCGGTATATTATCTTTCGTAATTCTGTCCCATATTCCGAATCAACACTCTCACCTTCCTCATTGCCATCTTCGTCATCCCCTTCCTCATCATCGTCGTCACCTTCACCCTCGTTATCCTTACTGGCAGATTCTTTTTTCTTCACGGCATCTCCAGTTACTCTATTCCAGATTTCCGTGGTACCTGACACGTCTCCGTCACCTTCGTCCTCCTTTTCAGAACCACCGCCAACCTAAGAGGGCGCCCCAAAATTTTAGAATGGTTTTAACTTTGCTTGGTTCTCTTTAATTAATTTTGATACCGCCGGAAGAATATGTCACAACACACTTTTGTGCAGTAACTGCCTTCCGGCTGTGGCCTTACGCAGTATGGTTTCACGGGCAAATTCGATGAAATGTCCCGTTGAAAACAGCGCTTCGCCTTCTTTTACCTTCCCGCAGCAGCAAGGCACATCAACAGGTTGCTATTTTTGAATTTTCGGCCAACTACGCTTATTTGATAAGCTTTTATAAACCCCCAAAATTCCATAGGAATACCGTCCAGCATATTCGTTCTACATCCGGCAAATCAGCGCCGTGGCCTTGTGGTCAACATGTGGGCCGTCACTTTTACGCGCAGCAGTCAGAATCCCGGCTGTGACTTTTCTTCGACGCAGACTTGTAGAAGGTCGTGGGCGTTGCGCTTCTTCCCGGTGGACTATTGCAATAAACGTTTGGACATTCTGTCGACTGGATAAAAACCCATACTCACAGTCGACCTTGCTTAGGCAGGTGACTCATAATACAACAGCATCGTCTTCAAGGGCCACTAGCCTCTGCTTTTAATTTCTAACTCCATTATCTTTACCGTGACATTTTTCTCCAGTAGCTGTCAGCTTGAATCTCAAGGTCATGTGTTGTAAAAATATTTTTTGGAACCTAGCCTGACTGTAGCGTTTTGCTCACCTATAGTATGGCATTTAACTACCTATTTGGGACACCGCATCTTTAACCGCACTCAACTATCCCTCCAACCCATTCCCGCCTGATTAGGCTTCCTTTGTTTATAAGCTTGCCAGCACCATTCCAGCGAGGCTTACAACTACCTTAATCAAATCGGATAACGCCACCGCTCTCATCTTCCGCTAAGCGGTTATTGGACCCGGATTCCTCATCATCCCTCCCATCATTGTTTCGAAAGAAGCGCCTCGCCACCAAAAGGCCCAGTATTCAGTCCCATCACTCTTCAAAGTCAGTCGACAGAGCACTGCGAGTCACTTCAGACTGTTCGGTTGTACTGAACGATATCTCCATTCCCGTCCCACTCAACAGCCCTCCTCCCTCACCCCTACTAGAAGAATCTCGTATCCACACAGATCTAGCTAATCTCACAGCCTGTGTGCACGGGATGGAAAACGAACTGGCTTCCTTCCGAACTATACGGCCAATTGCTTGCCTTCTGAACCTTGACGCAGCATGTAATCCGTCAAACCTTGAAAAAGCATCGATTCTCATTGACACACTTGCCTCTGTGGTTTGTCAGCGTTTGGAGTGCCGTCACCAGGTCTTAATATACAACACTCCTGATCACATACCCCTTGAACTCACAAAAACTGCTCTCCTGGCGGCAAGTAACATGCCTGACACTGTCTGCACAGTTTGCCGACTCCCAAAGTCAAAACCGTCCCTGTGTTGCCCAATAGTGATGCGATTCAAGGACGAAAACGATGCCGCACGCCTACTGGCATCCCAGGCCCTCCTCTCCTCTACCCCAAAACTCAAGACAGCAAAGGTCAAAGCCGCTCGCACTCGACCTCAAAGACAGCTTACTAAAAGTTCACTACCCAAATCCCTAAAATCGACCACTGAAAGCTGCCAATCGGATCCCTCTTCCCTTCACCCATCTGCAGCAATCAATACTCTTGGCGCCACTCAATCGCAGACTTCACATGCGACCAACGGCAACTACGCAGACCGGATTGCTGTTGGCGAATATACGAGTAATGGCCGAGGACCCTCCAATTCAAACAAAAGTGTGCTGAGTCTGCAAATCGACCCGGCCTCTAATCCAGTCGCATTTATTTCTGTTGAGCCTCCAGCCGCCCCCAATAACACTAAAGCCGGTCACAGGCCAGCCGGGCCTCCAACTGCCCCTAATGATGCTGAAGTTGACGTGTTACCCCAAAATTCCAAACACTCCGTCAATGATCCTTCAAGCTCGCTATATTATGGCGCCGACTCGTGCCATCGCGTCGCAAAAGCCTGCCTGTTGGCTCCAGGCCCTGCACCCCACGCTCATGACCATGAGACCTCCACTTTTACCCTTGGGCACCCATCTATTTCATCTCTAACCTCCATCACGCCAACAAGATTGATTGTCGATTTAACAGATACGGTATCCCATCAGCCCGGAACTGAAGCTGCAGTCGAGGATGACAGCACAGGTTATTCCTCCAGACCTGCTGGCCTAATGACACTTCGTGTCTCCCCACCAAACCGCTTCCTCGGACTCAAACACCTGCCGTCAAAGCCTGGTATCGTAACGCCTTCTCCCACACTATCTTCTCGAGTTCCTGCTCTTCGCCCTTCGTCTACAAAGCCGACTATACCCAAAATTCCACATAAGCACATCTGTAGCACCTCAGACCGTGCAACCCAGTCCCTTGGCAGGATATCTAAACCACAACTACTATTACCTAATCTTAGCTCCTTTCAAGTTCCACACCCCTGGCTACCCGCATTTTATTTGCCTGGGATCCCTTTTCGGCAACTACCTACTCCACCACAGCCCCCACCTCTTCCGAAGTCACGTGCAGCCCCACCTCTACGTCATTCAACTATTTCTCCTCTTCCCATCCTAAAAACTTATCCGCCACAACCAACGCAGAGGATTCCTGTTCGCTCCCAACGGAGCCCACTCCTCTCAGAGAGTCTGATTACACCACTAGCTTCTCGCTGCACCCTGCTCCCACCGCTTATCTTGCATCTCTTACTATAAGCCTCTTATTTTATCTCCTCCAATCGGCCCAATTTGGCTACCCGTACCCTCCGCCTCCCACGATTCGGTGCTGAAGGCACTACAAGACAGATCCTCCTGCACTTTTACTGCCCATGTCAAACCCTCTCATTTCCTCTTTCTTAAACACTGCAACTGCCCATCCATCTTACGTGACACTACTACCGTTATTTCTGTTCAACTGCCACATATGATACCATACTCTGATGCTGTTGATAACACCGATACAAACGATTACCAGACTCACACATCTTCAAATGATCCTACTGCTGAAACTTTGTATATCTTTAAAATTGCCTCCCATCTTGAATGACTGCCTTCCCGGTTATCAATCCAACTGAACCCCCCTTTTATTTTGACATAATTGAATTCTATTTCAGTTTGGCAAAGACCTTTGTATCTTCCGTTTTCCTTGCTACGCAAACCGTTTTTACCGCGTCAGATATACTATTTCTGTGCCGAACCTCTGGTCAGCCACAGATTTGTTTTATTGCATCAATTTGCGACCCGGTTTCGATCACGCGTTGGCTGTTGATCCATCTCAGTTTTGCTTGATTTTGGAGTACCTCACCGTTTGTCGAAAACCGTTGAGGTTTGTAATTTTGTATCTGTGTAGCTACTTTTATTCTTATAGTACAGCACATTTGTGCAACCATTCGTTTGGAGTTTTGCCGGTTTGGTTCTTAACCTTGGTGCTCGTTGCACAAGAAATCGAAACGGTCGGTACACCTGCCTCACCCACCAATTCCAGAACCCTCGAGCCCCCTGTCCCTATGACATTCCACATTGACCTCCCCGGGATTACCAACTTTTTACTAGGCACACTAACCACCTTCTCTGATCCCGCTAGGAATATTTCTGTCCTTCTAACCAACATCTGCTCTTTCTTACCTAAATTACACTACATCCAAGCTATTTACACTATGGCTTGTCCAACCTTCATATGCACCACAGAGACATGGATCTCTCCTAGCACGCCTGATGCTCTTATCTCCCTTCCGGGCTACACTATCTTCCGTTCTGATCGTTCCCACGGCCATGGTGGCGGCTGCCTCATATACTCCAGAACTGAAATGGAAGGCTCTCCCATTGACGATCCACTACTTACGGGCACTCCAGACTCTGTTTGGCTTTCTGCCTGTCGGGCTAACCCGCCGTTCATCCTCGGGTGTTTATACATTCCCCCTCCACAATCCACCAGCTCGATTAACCAACTATCCACTTCTCTTCCACACCCAAGCTCTACCTCACACAAACACATTAACAGTGGGTGATCTCAACCTTCCTGATGTCTCCTGGTCTGAAGAAAAATCCCCTTATCGCCTTTCGCCTCCAACGTAATGTCGAAGACTGGTCCCGGCTTGTAAGGCATCCCACACGCGGTTCCCACACCCTTAACATTGCCCTTGTCAACGGTTATCTGTGTCCCACCGCTGCAGTTGTCCCGAAGTTCCCCGACAGCGACCATCGTATTGTCACTTGCAGCTGGACGCGTACTCAAACCTCCCCCACTCCTCCCCCCTGAAGCTCCTTCATCCTTTCCCCTTGCACCATTGAAGCCTTTGCAGTCTCGTTGAGCCACAAATCTTGGAACGAGTACTTTCTCTCTCTTGACGCGCAAAGCGTGGCCAACATTTTTACGGCAATGTACTGTCATCACCATGCCTAGTGGCTTCCAGAAGAGCTTCCTATGTTTCTTGTTGTCGTTCAGCCAGACGATTATCCGCTCTAGGACATAAACTTAGGAAGTATCGTAGGCTGTTCCGTGAATCCCATGATCTCTCACTCCTTATTCTGATTAACAAACTCATGACTGAGATTACCACTGCCAAACTAGCTCTTGAAAAGCGCGAGGAATCTACCGCCGTAGCCCATTCTCTTCAATCCATGATGCTCGGGCGCCTCTTTCGCAGGCGTTGCTTCTCTAATTCATTTGCAGTTTCAAATATTGTGGCTGACGGAAAGCCTCTGTATGACTCCACCGATATCGTAGAATCCATAAACTCTTACTTCGTCAGCTGCTACGTTACATCCTCTCTACTCATTGTTCCGCACCAGGTTCCGAAGTGACCACATCTGTTAATGTGACAAACTCCACCCTCTGCACACTCTCAGTTACTTTGTCTGACCTAACTTCCCCACTCATCCGCCTTAAAGACTCCAATTTCCCAGGCACTGACGGTATCCCTTCGCTCGTCCTAAAAGCTGGTGGCCTGGACATCCCCACCCTCATCCTTAATCTCTTCAATATCTCCCTTATCACTGGCACGGTTCCAAGTCAGTGATAGTGCTCCACCATTGTCCCACACAACAAGTCCGGTACAGGAACTGCTCCAGCTAGCTATCGTGGCATCCACTATACCCGCTTGCTCTCCCGTACCCTAGAGTGCCTTATCAAAGTCCCTGTCATGGATTGCCTGCTCACCACCAAGGCCATCAACAATCGGCATCATATGTTTATGGCACAGCGGTCAGCTAACACATGCAGGTTGATTTCTCTAATCATATTTCATCTGCTTACGATGCCGGGCTGTGTATCATTCATATCCACCTTGATATTCGCAAGGCTTTTGACCAAGTCCCTCACGGTGCACTCCTCAACAAATCACGATCTACGGGAATTGGCGGCCCGCTACTGCGTTGGTTCACTTCTTACCTCACTGGGTGAACCCAGGTCACCGAGATCGGGGATCTCTCCCCATCACCTCTTCCCATCACTAGTGGAGTTGTTCAGGGTAGCGTGCTTGGCCCCTTACGGTTCTTTCTATATATTAATCATGTCACTGATTCGGTCACCCATGGTTCCCTTTTCTTTTCGCTGATGTTAATAAGATAGCTTACAATTTAACGTTAGTGACTCTGTTTCTACTCTTGCTAACATTCAGTCTGATCAGGATTATTTATCCCTCCCGCCCGTAACTCCTGTCTTTCTTTCGCCGTTCCAAAATGCCAAGTCCTCTCACATCGATTCCAGATTCCTCCTGGGATGCTTATTCCTAATGGACGCTCAGTTCCTACTCTTCCAGATGTGAGAGACCTTGGTCTTAGGTATTCCTGTGCGTTTAGCTTTTCCTAACATGCATGGTACATAGTGGCTGAAGCCCGCAAGCTCTGTGCATTCATTCGCCGATCCTTCCACAGTAAGTCATGTTTGATTGCCATCTTTGAGCAGCTTGTAAGACCCATTCTTGAATCCAGCCCCGTATTTGCCTCACAGTATTCGCAGGCATGCCGGACTGCTGTGGAAAGTGTGCAGCGCTCGTTTACTAAGTCCTTGTTCCCGGCATCATCCACACTGCCGTATCGTCTTCGCTGTTTGCCACTTGGTTTGGATCCTTTATGGCTGAGGCGCATTAGGTTGAACCTAAACCTTCTGCATAGCCTAATCTACCGACGGGCTAACATAGCTGACTGCCGTCCTAAATTTTCTTCCTGCTCTTCCTACAATATCCGCAACTCTGGATTTTTGCTCCCGTTGTCGACCTGTTGAAACGTCTTCGTACGAAACTTTTTCCTTTGCCTGTATTCCAAACTATGGAACAAGCTCCCCTCCCATATCCGTACTATATCGTCTCATGTAGGCTTTCGGAAGGTCTTCGATTCTTATTTCTCCATTGAGGGAGCCGAGTATCTTTTCGCACCACAGCTTACACTAAACACTTTCTTTGACACGGGACCTGAGCCCTTCTAATTTGCGCTCTCACCCCAACTGTCTTATTACTTGGTCCTAGGATGTACACTCACCACGCTGAACCCCCTAGCGTTAATCCTCAAGTGAGACAACTACCCTCCCAAGTGTTCTTGTCCATAAATCACCATAGTATCTATCTCTAATGCAGACGTTTTCCTCCTGGGACTACATCTGCACCTGCTCTCTGAAGCGTTGGTGTTTTGCAGAGAGTGTTTAGCACCTGCCGTCTTAATTGTTTTCATGCTCGACCCACTGACTTCGTTGCGTCTCCTCACCTCCGGCCTTAAGCTTTTGTGCCCGGCCAACTTATTCCTAGTTCTCTCAAGCTTGGTCCCATCCCTGAATAACTCTGTCAGCTCTATTTAATGTCTGGTGCTTTGCTTTGACTAGACTTAACTGACCTTAGCCAGGCCGAAGCCTTATTTCCTCACCGTTCAGAACCATCCCGCATCCTCTGACCACATGCAGTGCACGCACATCAAATAGTGGGTCTGAAGATGCGCAACGAGTGAAATACCTTTTTGTTTCCACAGCCCACTCATTCACACATACACACAACACTGTGGTGCGCCCCTACTTGACATGGCGGTTCACACCAATGCTTCGTCGTCGTTTAGCCATAGTACGCAGGCCCTGAACATCTACATTCTACTCCCATGGCCAAAACGTTAGCTGCCGTTTCATTTGCCTCCGCAACTTGCCTCTTCCACTGGCTGTTTGCTTTTCGCTTGTTAAAAAAGACTGAGCTGTTTTATTGGCCTGGCTTTTCCCCTGGCCGGATAAAATATCTGGTAGCGGGAGTTTTTATTAGTGCACAAACCGCAATCGTGTCTACTTGGTGGCTTGTCACCCTGTAGATCTGGTAGCATGCACGAGGGATTAAAACCTAGTGTGCTGGACGGCTAAGCCCTGCAGGGAGGGTTGCCCTGTTACGTTGCACCATGGTGCGTACGGGTACCCGCCACCCCTCAGTAGCACGGGTGCATCGCTCATCGCCGGTGGTTCTGAGCCTGGCTTTTAATTCGGGAAAAACATAAAAGAGCACCGTTTTTGTTTGTCTATAGCTGGATTGGACTTGTCACGGTTGTCACTTGTCTGGCAACACCAAGGAATACAAGCGAATGACAGCAGTCCTTTCGATTTTTTAAAAATTCATGGCAGCCTGGAGGTACGGTGCGAGGCTCACGGCTACCATCGACGTGCAAGGAGAGGCCACCTTCGTCTTAGTTGGGTTGAACCACCCCAATTCCACTTCATCATCCAGACATAACACAATTTTTGAAGCAATCATATACACATAAAGCGTAAATCCCGCAATATTTCCTGATTACCAGCAGTCACAGCTATCGCCTAATGGCAGTTTCTGCCGTGCGCCATTAGTTTCTTGGAGCTGACAGCAGTGACTCGGTGACAGGCGACCCATACTCTTACCTTCCTTTTGAGTTGAGGTAGTAGCTTCCAGTTAAATTACGGTTCTTATCCATTATCTCGGAATCTGATGCCCAACCGCTTGTTACTTGTCTGCTATCCCTGTTTACATTAACATCCCCCCCGCACAACGGAGACCCTTTGGTTGGATTTTTTTGCTGAGCTAAAAACTACCACCATGCATTCTCACTATGGAATCGCCTGTTCTAACTAGTCCAACGACCAGCCGCCCTGCCTCGGCGGCTAAGTCCTTACCTTCCCAAAATTAGGCACCTACTCTGGCCCAGCTAGGACTTGGCTTCCGGGTCAGCCAACAAAATTCACCCCTTCGCGGGACTATTTAGTTTGCTGCCATTAGCCTTTATATGTTTTTTCTACTGAACACCGTTTTATCTGATGCCTCCTGGAACCCACCAAATCCTACTGCTCTCATCCCATTCCTTCCTCACTCCCCCTCTTCTCAAGCTTCAAACTTCGACGTAGTTGCGCAAACACCCCGTGCAACCCTTATTCATTCAACCTGGCTTGTCCGCGGTCTACACTCGCATGTCCTCCTACTGATTGAAAATTTTCCGTGACTCTGCATCGGTCTGACTCTACCTGTATCAATCTCCTTGTCTAACCCGCCTCCAGCTGCCACGAAAATGCGTATCCAATGTCTGATTGCGACAACCTTGATGACCGCTACGGAGCTGTCCAGAAACCGAAGTATGTCAGTGCAATAAGGGCGTGGCACTGCCATACCCAGTCTGATGACACTCCCGCAACTACTTTCTTCAGAATCTCGACCGCAGCCTCTTGCCCACTGGAGCCTGTAATCGCAACCACAAACAAATGTTTTCACCTGGACCCAACCGCCTCGTTCTAAACCGCTGAACATGTCGTTCGGACTTAACCAACCTAGATTCCTGCCGCAATTTCGGTTTGCCATAATTTGAGACGAAACTTGCCATTTGACTCCAGATTGAATTCTTCAACCTCCATCTCCCATTTTGTATTTGGTAACCCTAGCCATTTACTCGACCGCCCAAGGTCACTCATGGCCTGCAACGGTTTTCAGTTTTAGTTCAGGTCAGCAGG
>SJOL01004075.1:104024-134359 GCA_004794785.1 Opisthorchis felineus | reverse complement strand
GTAGTTGCGCAAACACCCCGTGCAACCCTTATTCATTCAACCTGGCTTGTCCGCGGTCTACACTCGCATGTCCTCCTACTGATTGAAAATTTTCCGTGACTCTGCATCGGTCTGACTCTACCTGTATCAATCTCCTTGTCTAACCCGCCTCCAGCTGCCACGAAAATGCGTATCCAATGTCTGATTGCGACAACCTTGATGACCGCTACGGAGCTGTCCAGAAACCGAAGTATGTCAGTGCAATAAGGGCGTGGCACTGCCATACCCAGTCTGATGACACTCCCGCAACTACTTTCTTCAGAATCTCGACCGCAGCCTCTTGCCCACTGGAGCCTGTAATCGCAACCACAAACAAATGTTTTCACCTGGACCCAACCGCCTCGTTCTAAACCGCTGAACATGTCGTTCGGACTTAACCAACCTAGATTCCTGCCGCAATTTCGGTTTGCCATAATTTGAGACGAAACTTGCCATTTGACTCCAGATTGAATTCTTCAACCTCCATCTCCCATTTTGTATTTGGTAACCCTAGCCATTTACTCGACCGCCCAAGGTCACTCATGGCCTGCAACGGTTTTCAGTTTTAGTTCAGGTCAGCAGGTCTCATCTTCGAACTAGCCGTGCTTATGCCCATTGTCCTCCGTCTTTTCGGTTCCAACAACTGTTGTGACTTTTCACATAATAAGCATGCCGGTTGTGTTGTTACCTGCCGCGTTCAGGTTGTAACGACTCGATCATGCCTCAATCAGCACGCTTCCTACATGTTACTATTCTTATTATTATTGCCCAATGTTTATGACAATGTCCCTTTCCGAGCATTACCCTGTACCCACAAACCCCGCCAGTCATTTTTTTATTCTGGCTGTCACATTATGATCATGCCTGACGGCATGCCACCCACCAGTTGAGAATAAGCATTATTATTATTATTATCATGAGGAGAGATGCCAAAAGGATTTAGGCATCGGGCTCTCTTCAAGAATGTCCTTCTTACTGCACCATGAGAAATTGGCTCAAAAGGCATTCGCCGTCCTACGGATGATTCGGCGCACTTTCTCCCCTACTACTCGCATGGACTTCTGAGTACTCTATGAGGACTACGTCAGACCGATTCTTGTATATGCCAGCCAAGTTGTCAACTCAGGAAGCAAAAAGGAGGCGACCCTCATTGAGCGTGTCCAACGAGCTGCTAAGAAAATTGTTGCCGGCCTTAAATCCGAGGACCATGAAACACATCTCGCGGTGCTTGACCTCCTTCCCCTGGAGAATCGTTGCCTCAGAGAAGACTTAATAATTACTTATATCCCGTTTGAACAAAGTTTGGCCAACGGGTTTTGCCCCCTTGACCTAACTAACACGCCTTGGACATGGTAGGAATATTTTCCAGCTCAAAGCGCACGCCTTTATTAGGTAACAATTTTTCTCATTTCGGTTAGCTGGTGCGCGGAATAACCTTCCTCGAAAAATTGTTCACAGTGTAACTAGTTCCCAGTGCAACTCAAATTTAGACGCCTATTTATGCCACTGATTAGGAGCACACCAAATTATTTTCGCTGAAATCATAGGGTTTTCGAAGTTGTGACTTTAACTGGGAGTTAGTCTGATCCATTTGCACCTTTCGGTGATATTTCACTCATAGCATTTTGTTTAAATGAGCGAAATTTCAGGGCCATGAATCATCCTTGATTCGCATTTTGCTACCCGTTTGCGAGAGATAAAACACGAAATCGCACTTTGGCCTATTTTGGCCTTGTACGGTGTTCGTTAAGAATGAAATAACACCTGCAGAATGCCCAATGCAAATTCCACCCACAAAAATCGGTCATTGACATTTGTTTGCCTTATGCTTCCCAGATATAACTAATGAGACAACTTTGTTTAGCGAACTTCGTCACGACACATTTTCCCATGGAGCTCAGCTTCCATTGAGTGGGACGCTGTTGGACAACTGCATGACTTGTGCAGTGGCGATGCGAGGGACATCTCTTTGAAGGATCCCCTTTCCCAGATATGCATAACTATCCTGTGGACAATACAGTGTCACGAGATGGCTGCAGTTAAATTACCAACGCAGTGATATCATTCGTATTAGGAATATTACGCTCCATAGGTGAAATACGTCACGAAGCGCAAATATAATAGTGGCAATTAAGGGCATCCATTGCCGGTCACCACGATAACGAAGGCTCTTTTCACTCATTTCGGCTACTTATTGTAACTGCTGAGTCCGTGTCTATGTGCGACGCTGATTATGAGGCCTCACCTATGCGCGGCAATCTAATCTAATGGCCAACTATGCACACAAACCTAATCTGACGGCAATCGACGGACGTCACACCCATAACTGTACACAATGCCGCTTATCTTTGCTACCTGTAGTAAAGATCAGGCCAGTATCCATGCGAGCCGGTAAAAATAAGGCCTCAACCATGCGTGGTAGCCTAATCTGACGGCCTGCACATTATCCTACGTGGCGTCTCCTCAAACTCACCGGGCTTTACTGATACAGACTAGAAAAATGCCTGCGATCTTACACCTCTGCGAATTTCCTCGGCCAACCAAAAATATCCCGCTACTCACAGGATTACACATCCCGGCCCAATCACCTCAAACATGACTTCCGTTACGGGGCTGTCCAGAGGCCGAAGTATATCAGTGCAATGATGGCACGGCACTGCCACACCCAGTTTGATAGCATACCCGCGACTATTCCCTTCATTCTCTTGATCGTACCCTACCGCTCACTTGTTCTATTACCTGCAACTACAAACAAACTCATGCTTTATTCTGACTGTAACCTTATGAGCATGCCGGACGTTATGCCACCCACCAGTTGGGAATAAACATTATTATCCTAATCTTACATTTTGTGGGCGAAAAATGCATACCAAAGAAAGGGATGACGTTGGTCAGTTCATCCAAAAACAACTGCGCCTTTTCCTCCTCTTCGAAGATGAGAAGGGTGTCTGCATATTCCAGATCGACAAGGTTTTCGTCAGAAGATATTTGAAAACCAGGGTTCAGAAGACATTTTAGCGTTGTCTCATTATCTCATCTCATCTTTCATTTCTGCCTTCTGTAATGCAAGAAGGGAAAACTAAAATGGAAGCAACTTTTGTCGGACGCGTGTTTCCGGCCTGAGCTTGCCCTGGTTGTAGCATATATCCCGGGCAATCCCCTATGAATCGAAAACGCCATTCATAGCAGAGCAAAAAACGCTAAGATGCCCACTGAATACACGCTGTATGAAGCCTCAGAAGCAACTAGGTTTGTAAAGCTCCACGCTTTACTTTAGACTGCAACTGCGCAATTCTGAGGTCACCTCATCGTACGAACACGCAACACCACCATACACTCACGTTTTTCTCTGATCTCACGTCCCTGTAACTTGCGGGTAATTTTAGTTGTGCACAATTAAGCCATGTACGGAGCTGTCCACGAACCCAAGTACGGCGTCGCGATGAGGGTACCGCGACTGCCATACCCAGTCCGATGGCTCGCCCGTAGTTCAAAATATCTCTAATATTTCCGGACAGATCTTTACATGCGTCTACAAGACCGCCCCAATCCGCTGAACCTGTTCCAGAACTTCAAAGCTCTGGCCATACTATTGAACTGTCTGCTTGTTCTGCCCATAAACCCACCAGTTCTTTCAACGGCACTATTAATAGATCAATATACCGTTGAAGATATAACCTTACCGTGCACCCGTTATAGCGCGTGGTAACCTTCATGAAAAAAATAACTTACCACTTGTGATGAATTTCTTGGACGCCTGCCGCAACGATAGAAAATTTCCTCTATGCGCCTCACGAATAGCTGGTCCATTTTGAGTTGGCATGAACATAGAAGGAGTAGTTATTGTTCATGTAGTTTTGAGATCATTTCCAAATCCAGTAGTGAAGGCAACATGTGTGTGACGGCCATTAAAATCTCGAGCCCACAATGTGCCTTGAATAGGTTTAAACAACTTCCAACAAAACTGCGACCGCGTCGACAGACCTGCAGGGTCCGAATAATTACCATCAAAGGATAAAATTTTATGTTAAACCTTCCCTATTTCGAACCACGTTTTCAGAGAAATTCAGGATGTGCATCCAGGACGCGGCCTTATTAATGTGAGTCTTCCTGCTGGCAAGCTCACCGCCCTGCGCTGAGAACGCAAAGAGCAGTGCTACAACCATTTCGCTCGGGCCTTTCAGGTGAACGAAAGCCGCTGAAGGATAAGAATAAATCCGACCCAGGAATCTTGGGCGAAAACCTCGATCCTGTGTGGTAATGCCTCTCAGCATTCGCACAATGGAATCGATTTCTCGAAAGCTACGACGTTTCCAGAGTTGCCACTTCATAGTAGATAATGTCTTTGTATAATGTCCATTTAAATGCATTTTGCGAATTACCTACATTGGTGATATGGTTAAGTGTGCGAATCTTCAAGGTCAATAAACACCATCGCCTGTGAATAAGTTGCCTTATGTGATAAGAAATCGCGAATTGTGGAACAAGATGACTCACTTACAGTGGACAGTTTTTAAGATAGTTTTACAGCTGACATCGTCTGAACATACTAGAATCCACACAGCTCTTTTGGACGTGAAATATGCGCAGGTGCCATTAGGGTAAACAATTTTTGACCAATAATTACTGTTACCACTGTAACTTGCGTAAGCCGCGATCACTATTGGCACGAAATCGTTCGAGTTTGTGCCCAAACAGCAGAGTGTACAATATGGCTTGCGAATTATGCCAGGAAGACTATGACGTTGATCAATTAGTCTAGCTGACGCACACGACTAACATGCGGCTAAGGGTCCACCATGCCCAATCAACTAGCCACGTGGAACCTACGTCGAGCATAGCGGACAGCTGAACGAACCCAGCCGACGCACACGATGTCTAATCAGCTGGCCGGAGCGCGCCCGTCCATCTTTACCGGGAAAAAGGTCCAAAGTAGACGAGATAAAAAGTTTATTTGTATTGGTCATTTGACGAGTACATATGTTCTGCCGGGATGCGCATGGTCTTCTTCGTGCGGAGTGTTCATTTGGCCATTGACGTCCTAAACTGGGAGGAAGATATAATTTAGTTATCAAAATATCGCCATGAGGCAGGCGGTAGGCGGCTAAATAACTGGGAGGAATACTTGCTCTAAAATGGGAGCACTTTAGCGGCTGTAATATCGTAGAGGCTTGTTCACAGAATGCCGTGTTCAGGGGCTATTTCCCATGCCTGTATCCACCAATAAGTACGAGACTTACATGAAGTGCATGATATCTCATTATTAGACAACCTGTTTGGAGCTGATGGGTTACATGAAATCATTTTCGTCCCTCTCATCGAGCTGGTGCTCTAAAGCGTCAGTCGTGGCAGTCAGATATTTACTCACGGCTGTCGACCAGTTCCTCCTTGGACCCGAAAACACAGACACACACAGACTTCCGGGACACACTGTGCTGGTTTTCTGTGCTTCGGTCCAGATCAATATCATAAGACGGCCTCTTTGAGGACCGGGTTGCAGGCACACCTTTGCGTTTTCTGGACGGGCCGGGGGCTAAGAACGGAAAGTAAATAATTCTTCTGTGGAATAACCTTTGGAACAAGCCTGAACGGCATCGCCGCACAGCAGGCAAGGTTCACCATCACAACAATCATAATAATAGTAATGTTTATTCCCAACTTGTGGGTGGCACGCCGTCAGGAATGATCATAAGGTTACAGTCCGAATAAAGGCATGACTGGCGAGCATTGTGGGTGCAGGGATTTTGGGAAAACTGATAGCGTCATAGGCGGGGGCGTGACATGATGCACGATCCGTTGCATGCCAGCGGTCACCGGTACTATTCGGCTGGTCACAGAGCACACAAATGCCCAAGTCTACGTCCCTAGACCACCATCTGGGTTGAGGTGCAGTATCCTCAACCACCGACGGCAGGCCGTCGTTTGCACACTTTGAGCCTTGACGAAGCAGGATATGACCCTGAGCAATAAATTGCTTAATCATGGCCGTGGCCCTCCTGGGTTCCAGCTTCTGAAGCATATTCACCACACGGTTCAGTTGTTTACGAAGGCCGTCCAAGGCTGTCGGCAGTAGTTTTGGAACACGAGTAAGGGGTACACCGTTTTCTGGTAGGTTGTAATCCGACAGCCACCGTTGGTGGATTGGGAAGCAAGCTAAGAATAAATCCATGAAAAATATTTCTTACTGCTTGGAGCCGACTGATCTCTAAATACAGAGAACAAGTGTATGCAGGGAAGCCACACCGCCTGGTAGAAGGGGCATGCGCATTCCACAGCACCGGTGTCATCCGTCAGCGTGCACCTGGGTGTTTGCACCACAAACTATAAGTTAGTTAACGTAGGTTAACCTCACCTTGTTTGTTCCAATACCATCATAGTGCAGCCTTGGCGGTCGCGGCCCCAAGTGCCTCAAAACGAGAGAACAGGCATACGTCGTCATTCGACAAACCACGTTCAGAACGTAGCTGTCACCCTCCAATATCTGCCGTCGGTCACAATGATACGACGTATGCATCTCGAACTCTCGCATGAGCCACTCGGCGTGCCGGGACACCTTTTGTATGGCATGCTCCAGTGTGTCGGAGTGGTGAACGCGGTCTTTGAGGCGGCCGTTAGCATTCTCCAGGCGGTTGTTGGTCACATTACCAAAGTGGACCATTCCGGACTGTGCGTGTACGGCCCATTTTCGGGTAATGTACAGCCAGCGAGCAGTTAGATAAGATAGAAATCGTGGATCAGTACGGCGCAGTACTTGCAGATCTTGGCGGAATCTGTGTGCCTGTATTACGATAAACAAAAACCTACTGTACGGCGTTGTCCAGGCGGGCCATGCGGTGGAATATGTGCCGGCTGTTCGAAGTGTGTCTATGACCATAAATGCATGGATATTACATGATACATACGTGCTTCCTGATAGCTTTTCTGACATGAAAATAGCACAGCATTACATCACAGCCGAACACTACTCTTGCAGCCCGCATTTGCGCCGCCAGCTTGTCCATAACGAAAGTCTTAACTGCATACTGCTCTCCCATCATTTCCTCGAATAGGTCAAACAGTTTACGCATAGAAGCAAACTGTTCGCTCTCCACGAAGGCATACGTAACCGGGCGACCGGTACCCATGCCGTCCGCTATCGGGAAAGTATACAGCTTGTATCTAAAGGCCAAATAATAGGTGCTATAAACAAAACTTACCCAAAACGGTTTTTTGCGTGCATTCCGTCTACATTAACTACACCTAGAAAGCGTCAGAACAACGCTATTTGCTGCCATCGGGAGAAGCATATGTGGCTATAATGACTCCCCTCTGAATGCCACACCAGCAAGCGTCCGGTCTCCCGAAGTTTAGCCAGGAACGAAAGCATATCATCTGTCACGATAAAACGCAACTATGTGGCACCTACCCAACAAAGTCGGTCGACACTTCCGGCGGTAGTTTTATATGCCCTGAGTAGTAAGGATCTTGCCGAATTCATCGGCCACAAACTGCCGCACCTCACACGACGGCGTTCCATATTTCAGAAGGGCCCTGCACGTGCCCAACTCGTCTTCCGTTAGCCTTTGAATAATCGGAAGCCGACCGTACAAAAACTTTGACAACTTATGATTGTGTTCAAGATAATATGAGGTGAATGTTAGATGGCTAACTTGCCTCCGTAGACAAAACCGAACTGGACAACCGGTGCTTCGAGTACTGTTTATTTAATACAAAACAGGCTCAGCTTACCGGCTTCTTCGGATTCCTCGACTTTCTGTCGGTCCTGAAGGTCGCCTGCTGCATTAGTAGTAAATCCATTCGTAACGCAGAACAGCGTTCTTGCTTGGATTACTGGAAGGACGCACAAATACCACATAATTATCCTTCATGTGTTGATTTAAGGCCTTTTCAAATGCCGTGAAGGATGAAAAGGATACAACCCCAAATTTCTCAACGAACGCGTGTGTAGCCACTTCCGAAGCCATAGCATAGCGAGTTGAAAGTCGAATGTGCGCCAAAAGTTTCAACGGTGATCAATTAAAACAAATTGCGTAAAAATGAAGGAAATTACTGTTATTTTTGGTCTGAGCACATATACAACAAAATGCCACACGTTGGCTTGCAAAGTTTTATTCCAGCCGCAAAGGTTTTGCAGGAAAAAGCATTGTGTTTCCAAGGCACGGCTGTATTAATCCGTTAAAAACCTGACTTTGGCGCCGCGCTGTTCAAATTTCTAGGTTGAAGCAAGAGATGAGGATAGTGGAGGACAACCTTATGGACAGGATAAATTGTTCGGTTACAAATTGTCTTTTCAAAGCCCCTCAACATCTTGGGCAAGCATTGAAGCGTATGGTTCATCAATGAGACAATGACGAACTCTCAGGCAATCCACTTGATCCTGTGTATCAATCCGCGACCTGCGAACCACAAGACACGATCTAATTGTATATTGCAATCAATCTGTAGGTGACGGAAACGAGACACTGACAGGTAGGAACGGGTGCGATAGTGTCGGCCGGACTTGTTGCAGGAGGCTTATGCACGGTTTGTGGGAAAATTGTACCATTCTTCTTGTGAAGAAATTCTTCTCGCTGAGTTCTGCACACAGCGAAAGGGAAAAAACCTTGGTTCCACAGGTTTATTTATGGACAGTCCTCCTATTTAGAGTCTGAGAGTTGCCTTTATCAACCGTGGTACCCTGCTGTCTTCCCTACGAGACAGTTATCAAACTCGCCTGCCTCAGTGCAGCAACCAAACATAACTCTAATAGTAGCGTTCTAATGTCGCAAACGACCAGATATAACCGACAGTTCTAAACTCTGGTGACGTGGTATTGTCTCCAATTTCGACCAAAGTCACTGCTATTGCTGGTCACGAACCGCATCTGAATCCGCATCGACATATCAGAGCCAGAACCCCCTTCCTTCCGACAGCGAATGCAAGGCGACCATCGGCATTGGACATCTGTTTGCGAAACTCCGTCCGTTGCAAAGTCCGCTATTTTAACGACCAATAATCTCCAAATAAGTTCAGTTGACGGTTATCAGTCGGTTATTTAACATACAAACGCGCCTTACATTTGTTTTTAACCTCAACATAACCAAAAAGCGGTTATATGGCAGTCTCTATGGCGCAGATAACCACCAACGAACCATACTGTGTGGTTATTAGACAGTTATAAAGCCGTCATATAACCGGAAAACTAAATTTCTTGACTTTTTGTGCTGCTAGATTAGTATTACGTAATTGGCGCACAAACCGTGTAACGGTCACCAGCAACCATAAAACCTTGCTGTTCACAAATGGATGTTCATTGGCTATGAAAACGAACTCGAACAAATTCCAGTTCTCATGGAGTGGGTTGATAAGAATGATCCATGCTCCATTGAATTCCAATCGTGGCTTTTCCGGAGGCCCGGCGGCAGATTCCTTCTGGTCGCAATCACAACTTAACCTGGCGCATCATCTGACGCCAGGTGAAACTAGGTGTCCGTGTGGACCGAGAAGCTTGGGGATCAAGAGGCCGAATAAATGGAAGATGTGAAAAATGCTGGAAACGTTCGCAGGTTGTTCCCTTTGATTCGTTCGACTGGTCCTCGGAAGCCTCTTATCAGCGAACATCAAAGACCAAATGACTCTCTAATATCCAGCAAAATAGAACGATTGGACCCCTTGGCACAATAGTTCCAACAGCAGTTCATTTGGCCACCAGCTACCTCCAGTTCAAGCTGTCGGCCTTTAACAGAAACGTATCCGGTGAATTTAGAGCCCCTTTGGGCTTCCAAGGTGTCCGAGTGTATACCACTACTCAAGCGTCATCGTGCTTCCGGTCCAGACGACCTTCCGCTCTCTCTGTTCAGTGATGGCAGTAAATTCTTTAAACAATACCTGTCCACCTTAATTTATCTGGGAGAAACAGACCGTCCCCAGAGAACTGGAGTGAGTCAATACTAGTCCCCATTTCCTGGTTGCCGAAGCAACAAATCAACCCGATGCATCATTCGACGCCAGTTGAAGCCGAGTGTCCGTGCAGACTGGGAAGCTTGGTATACCCGATAGGCTGAAGAAATACAAAATGCTGAAGCCTTCCGGAGGCTGTTGCACTTGATTCGGTCGACTGGTCCTCGGGATGTTCTTGTCAGCGAAACCATCAGGGACCAACGTAGCTCTCTGATATCTGGCAAATGAGATCGTTCAGGTCGCTGGGCTCCTTACTTACAACAGCCACTGCTACCAACAATCAGGATTGCCGGCTTTCAACAGAAAAGTAGACTGTGAATATGCAGCCCCTTTCAGCCTGTGTCCGATTTTATATCTCTACTGAAACCTCAATCGGTACCTGTCCAGCCCATTTGGACCGATCTGGGAGAAGAAGACCGTCCCAGACAACTGGGTTGAGTCGATAGTAGTGCCCATTATCAAAAAGGGTACTCACAATGAATGTAGTAACCCAGAAGTGTTAGCTTGGCTCTCTTTGTAACAAGGCTTCTGTTGTCACTGATTCCTCATCGTCTTGCGGCTGCAAGCGAGTGGGACTTCGACCAGACGACCGAAATTCTTGCTGTTCCTTGAGTGCGTTTGACTCTCGATCGGTCAGTGTTCTTGACCACACTTGCTCTACAGTGCATGCCCCAGAAGACTGTGAGCATAATCCGGTCGCTATATTCATATGGGTACGAGATGGCTCAGTGGTTAGAACGCGAATTTACTGACCGGAAGGTCCGTGGTTCGAACCCGGCCTCTGCATCTCGACTTCTGTCTAGGCTTGTGAAACCTGGCAGTGTCTCCGCCCTCGTGCTTCCTTCCGGTGACATGACAGATAGGCACCGAAAGGGTGTTACGACTGAACGACCTATTTCCATATACTTCTGGGCGTGAGAGAGTATACATCGAGCTCTCTAGAGCTTCTCCACAGAAAGTGGTGTCCGAGAAAGATGTCCCCTCTCTCCGTTCTTATTCACCTTTGTCGTCGTTGAAACAATGAGCCGAACGTTGAAAGTTCCTCAAAACGCCGTTCAAGTTGTTGCTGTAGCGAACCTTGTCGATATGGTGTATGCAGACAGCATGGTCTTCATCTTTAAAGACGAAGGTGAAACACGTCCTGTTGAGTAAACTGACCACGGTTATACCATCATTCGTCATGCGTCTTGTGGCTTCAAAGTGTAAAGTCGTGCTCTAGAACATGCAGCCTCTGGACACACCCATTACAATTCGAGGATAATCACTGGAGGTTGTGGGAATTTTGCATACCTCGGTAGTTATATCAGCTCTGACGGAAATGTGCCTGACGAAGTCTCAAAGGCTCGAATCATGTTTGATAATTGGCGTCAAAACGGCGGCTGAATGTACCAGGCTGTATTATCGTACGGTTGCGAGACATGGCTTCTGCGGATGGATGATGCGAGTCTTCTTCGGATTTTTGACCACCGATGCCTGAGAAACGTTGCTGGTGTAGGATGGTGTTAGCGAATTCATAACGGGGTAACTAGAAAACGGGTATTTGGTAGTGCAGCAGGTACTTCCTTTGCGGAGAACATCCAGCACCATCAGCTACAGTATCTCCGCCATGTACTACGCATGCCGAAACACCGTCTACCGAGACGAGTGTTGTTCTCTTTGCCTTCATCGGAACGGCGGAAACCACGAGGCTTATGAGTTGGGTGTAAGAGAGATTACGAAGGGTTTAGGTGTTGTTGGTGCGGTAAGCCTTTCAGGATGGGGTCCCCGCGACCCCTTCTTCGCTTGGCTGGAGGCATTGTAAAAAAGGCGGTTGGTTGATGTCAGTGGCGTTGGCGTTGTCAGTTCCTTTTCAGATTGTCCGATTGAGCATCTGGAGGTGTGAGCACCTCAGAATGATTGATATAGGCCGGCACCAGGTCCCCTCCCACACCCACTCTTCTCTTCTTTTCGTTATAAGGCTTCAAATATAATTAGGTAAACTTTGTGGTTGTACGGCAGTGAAGAATCAGTGCCAACACTGCTGTTGCTATCTCTGATGATGATGATGGTCGGCAGCTGGAATGTCAGCACTCTGTCTAACGCGGGAAGTCAGTCTGAATACTGGGTTTCCGACCTAAAGCTGTCACCTTGATGTGGTGGTCGGGCTTCAGTTTCGCGGTGATCTCGCAGACTACACTGGCAGGAACTTCGTTCCCAAGGTGCAACAATGCTAGGAAGCGCAAAGGAGAGTAGTCAGATCAAGAACAGCGAGACCTTGTTCTACGGGTGGTTGTATTATACGCGGTCTGGTTTTAAAGCCGTGCTGTCATGAGGTAGGAGTGTGAGGGGTGAGATGACTCAGTGGTTAGAGCGCGAATTTACTGACCGGAAGGTCCGTGGTTCCAACCCGACCTCTGCTTCTTGACTTCCCCTGTCTAGGCTTGGGCAACCTGGTAGTATCCCAGCCCTCGTGCTTCCTTCTGGTGGCATGGCAGTTAGGCACGGAAAGGGTGCTACAACTGAAAGATTTTTTAAGAGTATGAAGATGTTTTCCCCCAGGCGACCAGCATGTCCATATTTATGGGAGCAGCGTTTATTTCCTTCCTCTGAGAAAGGACTGGTTGGAAGGTATTGATCCTGAAGACCGCCAATTCCGATCGCTCAACGGTTGGACGTGACCGCCCTCGCGTTATCTTATGCGGTCGAGAAACGAATAAACCTTGTTACGAGCTCAACGCGGCTCCAAACGTACCTTTGTGAGTGGCAGCACCAGGAGTTAGACATCTGTGCCTTACTGCCCGCGCCCTCGTGTCAGGCCGGTCCCCTATAGCCCAGTGGCTCAAACTATTGAGTCACCGGCTCCGGGCATGATGCCCGTTGTTTCGCGAGCTAGACTTTAGTGGTAGAGGCTAGGGAGAGTTCCTCTTGCTGCTTTGTATGTCACTCTTTTGAGTCATGGGCCCAAGGTAAGGATACCCCAACTAAACCATCTTCTGTGACCTGGGTAGCCGGCAAGTATCATTAGCCCGCATAGTTATTTTCCATCGATGTCCCTACCTAATTCCTTCCCACCTTACAAGCAAACGTTGCTGGGTTATTTGATTATCACTTATCTGGCCGATGTGCCTTATACACTGGCTACCCATTATCAATAAATAAAACAACACTTCAATCCTCGAGATCCTTTCTACATATCAGCTTTTAACGTCCGTACTCGATGTCAAATTGGCGAACAGGCAACGCTCGCTGAAACCTTATTGTTGCGTGAGTCGAGTAGTTCCAGGTTGAGATTAGAAGGAAGACAGAATAGAAGGGCGTAATTTACGCTTTAATCGTCAAATAACGATAGTACATGAGCTGAAAGTATAGAGTGAGAATTAATGTATGGTGTATGCAAAGGTATGGTTTATTTAGTCATGACACTTATACTCCCTTAAAATTGATGCATGGCTTCCAGGTGGGGGCGCCCTGACAGTATTCCAGCCCTCGTACAACCATGACATTTACAGATAACAATACTCTCATGTCACATCGGTCGTCGCGTGGTGCCATCAGCAGGGTCGCCTTACTTGCTGCATACAGCAGGGCGGGTAAGCGAAAACATGCTACTGCTGACGCCTCTCTTCTTACGATTTCACGTTTTCCGTTTTCCACCCTCCCCCACTCAAATTTGAATACTTTCTCCGCAGGTCCCAGCTCTAGGACTGACCGTTTTGCTCGCCCTGTATCACACTCAGCTGCAGCTTCTGTACGTCCGAGTTCAGTCACAACCTGTTTTATCCTCTTTGGTTATGTATCAGTCAGACTCGTTCTTTCACCGGAATGGAGAAGACAAACAACTTCGAGGAAGTTATACTGCAAACAAGTGGATCGTTCCGTGATATGGAATTCAACTGAACCAGAATATGAAAAGAGCTAACAGTCCAATAGGATGTCAGTGATAGGATGAAATGTAGGAACAAGGTTTCAGTATACAAAAATCGTTAGCAAAGTGGATTTGTTCGTTTGAAGGTAGTCCTCCTAACACAACCCTAAGCACTTCGAAGTCTGTTTTCANTGATGATGATGATGATGATGATGATGCATGGCGTGTCTCTGAAGCACCCATACGAAACTTCGGTATGGTCATGCATCGTAAAACGGCAAGTAAGAATACAGCTCTTTCATGTTTCACTCCTTGTGTGTCTGGTGAACCAGAAGCGATGACTGGTGAAATGTATGACATGGGACTTGCTCCGAGGCTGAATGCGTTTTGTTGGGCTGGCTTTCAGTTTTCTAGCCCAACCAAGCCCAATGATCCTCGACATAAAACTCCGTGCCTGTTTACAATGTCGACATATGCCCCGACTGTTTGCAGTTCTGGCGATCAGAAGGGTACTTTCCTTCGAGGTTTATCCGGGCTCATTCGTCGACAAGAAGCACTGGCATTGTTATCCTTCCGGGTGATATGAATGCTCAAGTCGTTCGTCTTAGTTCCTTGGGATCACATCTGGGAGGTCAATTTGGAATCGACGCTTGCCGCACAGACAACGGAGATCGACTCCTCCGGTTGTGTTTAAATCAATTTCACTTCAATTTGTCAGCTATAAACCGTGTACAATAGGCAGATTGGTTCTAGCTGCTACGGGTTCCATCACCGGGAAGTGGGAGAGTGCGGGCGATACGACCAAGCCTTGGAGGTAATGGAATGTTCAGTTAGTTCGGGGACTGTGTAGCTACGCATTGAAGACGATAGCTTTGATTCACGAGCGCCACTGACCGCGCGATTGGGCCATTTCTTCCAGTTTCATTAACCATTGATGAGTTGAGTCCCTGAGTCCCTATCCAGGGATACAGCAGCTGTCGACCCGACTAAGTTTACTGGTTAGTGTTTTCATACTTCGTTGCCACGTCGTACAGTGTCCACCTCTCGGTCGTTTCCACTCAGCACAGGGCTGGGCGAAAAGAGCTCTGCGAGGCAGACGGTCTTCTGGCATGCGGAGTACATGTCCTAACCAGTGTAACCTATGAAGCGTGAGTAACTCATCTATCGCGGGAGAGTTCCTTCTTAAGACCATCTGGCATACCTCAGCATTACTAATCCGATGTTCCCACCAAACCTGATCAATGCTTCGGAGACGTCGATGGTCAAACACTGACAACTTTCACATATCTTCTGCACATGGAGGCCAAGTTTCTGATCCATGAAGCAGTATGGATCGCACTGCCGCAGTGTAAGCTTTGCCGTTGAAAGACAAACTGACGTCATTTCGACGCCACAGGTGTCGGAGGTTGGCGAAACCTCTCCTGGCCTTCCCGATTCGAAGAGTAATCTCATCTCCAGCCAATCCACCGGAAGTTATACAGCCGCCCAGGTAAACAAATTTATCTACCACGTCGATTGGCTCGTCTGCAAGCATGAAGTATGGGTTTGATCCCACCCAGTTTTGTAGCAGCACTTTATACTTTGCAGGTGTGAAGCGCATGCCAAACCGTGGGACAGAGTTATTTAGGTTATTTAAAGTCGTTTGTATTTGTGAAAGATCTGAACCAAGGATGTCAATATCGTCCGCATACTCAATGTCTATGAGCGAACGTCACGGGAGCATTTCGACTCCCGATGTTTCAGAGGCAGGCAGCACATCAATAACAAAGTTGAGGGAGAGGAAAGGTGAGAGAGGATAGCTTTGTCTTACACCACTGGACGCGGTGAACTCAGGCGAAAGCTTGCCGTATACTCGTACGCGCTCACAGTTGTTCGCATCCAGTGCTCTCGTAAGGGATATAAATTTGGAAGGGACGCGTTTGATCGCCAGACACCGCCAAAGCCCCTGGAGATAGACAGAATCAAAAGCAGCTTTCAAATCAAGAGAAATGACCAGCACGAGACGTTTGAAGGAGTGGCGCTGTTCACGAATTTATCTCAAGGTGAAGATATGGTCGATTCATCCTCGACCAGGGCGAAACCCAGCTTGATTCTCAAGAGTCTGTCTCTCCCGATAACCCATCAAGCTGCGCGATATAATGCCAGAGAGCACCTTAGATGCGACGGACACCAGGCTGATATCACGATGGTTTTCGCATGACGTTCTTGCGCCCTTTTTGAAAACTGAAATGACCGTCGAGGAGCTCCATTCGGCTTGTATTCTGTTTTCGTTCCAAATATCCTGCAGTATGGCTGTTAGACTTCACCGGGACCTCGCCACCTTCTTTGAAGAGTGAGGGGTGCAGACCATCTGGGCCAGGTGCCTTTTCGCACTTGTGGATTGATATCTCACGCTGGATTTCGGTTGCTGATGGCGGGTTGGTATCAATGTTCCATTCGGGCTCGCTGGGTTCTTCCAGCGATTGTGTTTAAGGAGACCAGCTGAACTGTTCTTTGAAGTACTCAGCCCACTGCTCTACACGACGATTGAGGGAGTGAATTGCCGTTCCGTCTTTTTCGCATATTGTCTCACTGACACCTGCCATCTTTTGACCGGTTGAAGCAGGGCGCGGCTGTTGCCTGCAGCGAAAGTCTTCTCCATCTCCTGGGCCTTCTAAATCCACCAGCGTTCTTTGTCATTCTTCAGGCTCTTGATTATCCGGTGTTTGAGGGATGTACTTGCGCTGTATGGCCTTTCTGACAGCAATAACATCTGCTGATCTCGACAATATCCAGTGTTCATTTAGTCGAGTCAGACGGACTGGACAAACAGTTCTGAAAGCTGAGAGCATAGCTTCTTTAACCCACTTCCATTTAACCTCCAAGCAATCTTCGTCATCCTCACGACTGTGCTTTTCCATTAGCTTTCTAGCCAGATCAGCTCGATACTCTTGAGCTACTGAAACTTGTCGAGGTTGATGAATGGAGCTGTATTCCTTTGGTACACGTAATGCTGACGGAAAGCGAAATGCTGACCGGGCCCATACAATGGCATGATCAGAGTCAAGTTGCGTACCCCAGAAGGAACGACGGTCCTTAACTGAGGCTCTCCATCGGTAACTGATAGCCACATGGTCCAACTGAGTCTACAACTATTTTGTGATAGGTGGCCTCCAAGTAACTCGATGTAAGCGTTTGTGTTGGAAGTTCGTACTGACCAGTGACAGACGATGATCTGCACATAACTGAAGTCGCTCCTCATTATCCATACATCTGTAACAGTAAATCGTCCAGCTGTAACACCCTTTCGGTGCTTACCTGTACACTCTGCATCTACTCCGAATCTAACACCTAACTGTGCTTCTTCCGGACTTAGTCGTCTAACTGAGGCATTCATATCACCCGCCAGGATTACATCATCTGTCCTTGCTGACCGAAACAGTGATGACAGGTCTTGATAAAACCCGTTCTTTTCAGTTCTAGAACTGCAGTCTGATGGAGCGTGTGCCGATACGACGAATAAACACCGTTTACCGCATCGACTTGCATTGATCTTAATTGAGCCAGACAACCGCACAGCACAAAGACGACTGTTTACTGGGATCCAGTCTAGTAAAGCACTTTCAGCCTTGGGGCTGAGTGCAACTCCCACACCGTAGATACCACGAGCCATTGCGTCAGGACCACCGGATACCCGAGCAGTGAAATGTGGAACATCTAAGCTCGTCCTAAGCGGCTTGAGGTGAACGACCGAAGTGGGGTCTTGTACGCATATTTCGAGACACTACGTACATTGACAGAGAGGGAAAGCAAGGTTTCAACAAGGGATGCCTGTTACCTCATTTGCCATAGAGTATGGGCATTAAAGGCTGCAACGTGGATCAGACCTTTTGAGGGTAGTAAGTGATTATTTTGGTTCATTTTTCGGGGCGAAGGTTTAGACACGGAATAGTGGCTAGGGGATTAGCAAATGGGTTGATTGTACTGCATTGTTTGATGGGTGGGGAGGAAGTGTGGAAGAAGGCCGGTGAGCGAAAAGCTGCAAGGGCAAATGATACTGTCTGGTTGCCCAAGCTGAAGAAGGAGGTTAGTTGAGGTACCCCACCTTGAGCCTTTGACTCAAAAGTCTGACCCACAAGGCAGTGGGAGGATTTCGGGTTTTGTTCGAGGACCCTGCCCCTAACCTCTGATCCAACAGTCGGAACCGCAAGACAGCGGTTTTCAGGGTTTTCTTGAGGGACCCTACCCGGAGCCAATGACTCAATAGTCTGACCCACTTGGCTGCATGGGGCCGGCCTGGCCCGAAGACGCAGAGAGTAAGGCATTGCTGTTTCACTTGTAATGCACCTGCACACAGCAGGTGCCTTTTGATCAGCACCGGACTGTTTGGTTTTAAAAGTATTTCGACCGTACTGAATAATGCGCCGGCGGTCACGGTCAACCGTTGGGCGATCGGAGTGTGCGGCTTTTAGGGCCGACCTTTTTTAACCCGTTCTTCCTTGGGGAAAGGCAGCATCGCTGCTTCCATAAATATGGGCATGCTGGTCGCCCGGGGGGAGGCGCCCTACTGCCTTCACACTCCTGTCGCAGAGGACAGTACGACTTCACCTGCAGACCGCCTCGTAATACCTTGTACTCGCAGTACGAGGACTCGCTGTTGTTTGTCGGGCTGCTCCCCGTTGGTCTACCTGGCATGGTTGAACCTTTAGGAACTGATTTCCAGCCAATATAGCCCGCAGGGTCATTGAAGCACAGAAGCCCGACCACCACGACAAGGTGACAGCTTTTGGTCGGGAGTAAATATGTCACGCTTCACGATTTTGCGTGTCCAGTTGTGTGCTCATCACCAACTGTTTCTGACTAACACGAATCTTCAACGCAAACGCTCGCACGGCGTAACCTGGTTTCCACAAAGTGCAAATCAACGGTGCGCCCTGTTGGATCACGTGGCCATCAGTCACCGGTGGAGAGCCATAACTAAGGACTGTCGTTCCTTCTGGGTTATTCCTTCCCTCCACAGTGCGGGCACCTCTGACAGTTTTCTTCACGCCCTCGCAAGTCAGCGGTCTTGCAATTCTTGGAGCATGCAAAGGGGACGGAAAGCTCGCATGGTGGCGGCGTACACTTCGCGGAGAAGGTCTCCCTGTTTTGTTGTCTCACGATGTGTTGGTAAACGATTTGGAGAAGGATACAGCGACTAGCCGATTCCAATGGCATCAGTGCTGTCAGTTTCTAGTCAGATTGTCTGACTGAGTGTTGGAGATGTAGGCACCTGGAATGTTTATTGTAGGCTAGCACTAGGTCCCCTCCTGCCACATTTTTTCCATTAGAAGGCTTTATTCAAATAACTTCACGAGTGTACAGCAGTGACGCTATCAGTGTTGTTATCAATGCTGATGATGTTGATGATGATGATTATGGCGGTGATGAAGATGACGGTTAGTCCTTTTGGATTAGACACGAGACGTGGGGACACAGAAGAGCGCCTACTACAAGTGTGTTGGTAACTGACTGTTCCTTTATAGTACGGCTGCGAGACCTGGCCACTTCGGGTGAAAGGTATGAGACATGTTTAGGTCTTTGACCACTGATGTCTTATCTTCCACCCGAAATGGCCAATTCTTGCAGCGGTATAACAAAACAGGCCGTAGTTTAGTCTGATACACGCGTCCCTTGAGACCCAGCGTTATGCTTTTTGATGTCACAAGTGACACAAATTGGAAAAGGTAATTCTGGCGTTTGAAATTTTCGTGTTGACTTTACCTGTCACCCTACCGCCAGTGAATTTCTAGAGGCACATTCAAAGACTCCAACTCCTGCAAGATGACTTCGCAGTTTTGTGGGCGCAAAGCGCATGCTGAAGGACTGGATGATCTTGATCGGCTTTTCTAGTATTGCTTGCGCTTCCTGCTCCTCTTCAAAAATGATAGCAATGTCGTCTGCATAGCCCAGCTCGACAGGGTTCTCGCTCGGACAGACCTGAACACCGGGATTTTGGAAACCTTCCATTGTTAGCTTCATTATCTCATCGGTAACGAAATTAAACGAAAATGGAAAGAGTGGATATGCTTTTCGGACACTGCTGCTTGTAGGAAAGCTATTTGAGAGCTCCCCATACACTCTCACGCGCCCAAAGGTACGTGAATACAAACAGCACATGATATGCACGAACCTCTGGGGCATGCCCTGTTGCGCAAGTGTGTTGAGAAGAACTAACCGCTCGACAGAATCGAAGGCACTCTTGGAGTCAAGGGACAACACGACTGTAGGGCGCCTATACGCATATCGTTGCTCAAACACTTGTCGGAGCATGAATATGTGTTCCACATAGCTGCTTCCTGGCCGAAATACTACTTGCTGTTCTGGGGTCCCGTCTTCACATACATTCGGAAGACGACGTTGAATAAGCGCTGCAGAGTCTGGGTACAACTAGGGTCAAGCTAATTCATGTGTGATTGCCGAACTCACTGCGGGTAAAGTTTTTTGGAAAGTGAGCACCTCTATTTGCTGACCTCAGTTAGTTGAAACGGTTACCTTCGACCAGATAGAGGCAAACACCGAGTTAGGATTTCACCCCCATCTTTGAACAGGGTCGATGAGGGTTCGTCAGGACCAGCAGCTCGGTGGCGCGTGAGGGACCAATGGCACTGGCTTATTTTCAAAGCCGTCGGGGCTTCCAAGGTAACTCTCCGGGGCCGCGTTGCCGTTTAGGAATCCGGCTGGGCAATTACAAGTGGCCATCTGAATTGGTCTCGAAAGTGTCCAGCCCAACGGTTCGGGCGCTCCTGTTTTTCACGGATAGGCGAACAGCTATCATTGATTTCTTCGCTAACCGGAGGCTTCTTTTGACCCATTGTGCAAATCAGCTGAGACAGTTTAAGTACATTCCCAGGTTTTTTCGCCTCCTCCTTATCTTTAGACGTCTGGATCCTCGCGGATGCTCTTTTTGATTTGAAGTCTGACAGTTTGTCGAGTGGTATTGTACTCTCGACCAGGGTGAGTAGGTGTCCGAGTTTCGAGCAATTTTAGTGTTACTCAAGATCTAGTGCTTAGGTCTAGTTGGTTACACCGTTCCACAGGAGGAGCGTCCAGTGTCTTTCAGGGACACTGACAGTACCTTGCAGTAAGAGTCAATACTGGAAGACGTGTTGTCCGAAAGGGACTTCAGTAGGAGGTTTTTGTAGACTTGCTTCACATCAGGGTCCGGGTTCTTCTCAATAGCCAGGCGAGGTGTGCGCATCTTCTGCGCCCCTGAAAAGCGCAACGAGAAGCAGCAATGAACAAGCGCATGATTCGAATCCACATACTTGCTCCAGAACGAGCGACAGTCAGTAATTAACCTACGCCACCTATAACTAATGGCGATATAGTCTATCTGCGTTGGAGATTGACTCGCATGTGAGGGGCGCCATATTGCCAAGCGACTTCGGTTGTTTCGGAATTTAGTACTGCATTGAAACAGCCTATAGTCATCATATAACTGCAGCAGGCGTTCTCCGCTGTCCGTGAATCTCGATTCCGGTCCTAGACGGACACCCGATTGACCCTTAGCAGCGCTAAGCCTACCCACTTGCCCATTCATATCCACGGCAACCACAGCAATCTCTGAGCTCTTAGCCCGCCGCAACAAGGCACTGGAAGCGTCATAAAAACTTTCCTTGAGAGTATCAGCCTTTTGCGGCGTGAGCAGATGCAATGAACAGTCAGCGATTATCGGCACATTTAGGGGATACTCTCACGGATGTTGCTAAATAAAGCGACTGTCAACGGGCAACCATTCAGCCAGAGACCCTTCAGCTTGGTGGGTTATAAAAATACCATCTGTAGCAGAACCAGCAGCAGCGGCTTCCGGATCACCAGAGGTTCGCAACCGGGAGCGAGCGAAAACCGACGGAGAGATCAAGTCAACAAGTGTACTTGGGTCTTGAATCCTCGTTTCAGATAGACAGCGCACACCAATGGGAAATGAGTCCAGCGTCCTTGCAGGAGCGGTCTGTTGTCCAGTTTGTTTCAAAGTGCGAAAGTTAAAGGCTGCCAAAGGAGCTGCGTGACAGGGTTTAAAGGGTGATTTCAAAGTGCCTTTGTCCGTCGCGGCCGAGCCAGCTGTAGCTATTGCAGCTAGCCGCAATGGGCGGCGATGGGATCTGTCAGTCCTTGAGAATGGGCCTACGCAAATGTAAACGTTCAGCTGTAACACCCTTCCGGTGCCTAGCTGCCATGCCATCCGAAGGAAGCACAAGAGCTGAGATACTGCCAGGTTGCCCAAGCCTAGACAGGGGAAGTCGAGAGGCAGAGGTCGGGTTCGAACCACGGACCTTCCGGTCAGTAAATTCGCGCTCTAACCACTTGAGCTATCTCGCCCCCATACGCAAATACTGCTAGAAACTGGGTGAGCAGGGGGAAAATAGCGAGTGTGGGAAGAAAGAAGAGAGGCGTCAGCTTGCCCGACCTGGTGTATGCAGCAAGTAAGACGACCCGATTGATGGCACCATGTGGCGGTCCATGTGACTTGATAGTATTGTTAGTTGTATGCGTCATGGTTGTATGCTGGCTGGGATCTTCCGGGACGCCTATACCTAGATAGGAGGACGATTAGTGTCATCGGCCAAAGCCTTTGATTCAAAAGCCTGACCGCAAAGCCATGGCGTTTGGTCTAAGACCGTCACAGCAGCCAACATTTTAAGGAGCAAGTCGCTAAGCTGTTATCTTCCATGCATACCTCCCCTCCCAGTCTAGCCAATTAAAAGTTCACGCATCAATTATATCGGTTAATGCCTCCAATGCGCAGCTATCTACCCCACCTTCCCAAAGCATCGGTGAACGAAACTGCGACAGCTGGAACCACTGTACGGCAAGTACGTGGTTTTTTGCATCAGCTGATGATGGTGATGATGATGTGTGACTGCCTTGGTAACTTGCTATTATCCGCTGATTTCGCAAATAACTTCGAACGCCCTCAGTTTATGGGAATCGCATAAGGTGCCCAAATAGAAGGTCGCAAGTCCTCTTGAATCTAAAACCGTTCGAACAAGCATAAAGGATCACCTATTTTGACGAAGCGTATAATAGTACACATTCTACGAACCAAACAACTTCCTTGTTTTTGCACTAAGTTCGCTTCATGTCACTTGCTCACAGCACCTGAGTATTGCCCATCGGTATGGATCCGTTGGCGTGTGTTGTCTAGGTGTGTCTGGGTGTGCGTGCGCAATAATGAACTGCAAGCTTTCTCATTCGATTGTATTCTAGCTTACCATACGGAATGGACGATGCTGGTCTGGGAAGACAGAGTAGTGAAATTGACAATCTAATAATTGCAGCTGCAGCAGCTTCTGGTGAACACGGAACTGAAAGTAAGCAATATAACACGTTGACTCTAAGCGCTGCCTTGTTTTGCAGCTGATATTGCATCTGAAGGAATTAACGTAAGTTCATTGATCGTTTTTTGATGAAGGCTTTTGTTACAGCAACTCGAGCCGCAAGATGTACAGAATAAGCCCGGGTAAGCCACCATCATCACTTCCATCTAGTTTATTTTTTGTCAGCTTTTGGAGGCCGGTCATTTTGCAGAGTGAACATTTACAAGCAATAAGAAATGCAGCAAAGCTGGTTTGTGAGTCGCGTGAAAATCGGCCATTTCAACCGGAGCCGTATAGCCGGAAACAAGGATCAGAGTTAGCCTATCGAGAAATGACTGACCTGATGGATTTTCGCGGCGAATCCGATCGTCCCGATCGAGTCGATCTTATGCGCAAGCATTCCATGATTTTTAGACCATCGGGTCCGAACTCTCGTGCGCTTACTCTTTATGAGGTTTGTAGCGGTTTTGCGGTGTTTTTCATGCTTTAATCTGCAGCAAGCAGTCAATGAGGCAGCGGCTCAGATTGCATGCCAGTTTCCGGCTGCTATTTACCACAAGCGCGAGCTGGCAATATTAGCCAAACAAGCTGTCCGACTGACCGGATTTGAGTTCCCTAATGCACGAAGTGGTTATTATCCACCGGGATCTATCGTCCCGAATAAAGTTGGCATAGAGGACTCCTCGGATTATTCAGACCAACCAATGTCGCTTCCAGTTCCTATCCCTCCGGCCCATGCTGCTCCGGCTAGTGCATCCATGCTACTCCAAAAATCTGGGTATGGCCAACGTTATTCTCTATTGCTATGTTTTCCTCATCACCTGTTTTTTGTGATGGGGTAACCAGTTTGTATTCCTGAGAAAAGTGGAAGAGATTCGTGACAATTTTTCATTTTAATATCGTTCTCAGTTAAGCACAAAAGATCAAACCATCTTTTCGTAAATATCTTGTGTTTTTTAAGCACATTCCTCTTTATTTTGTCTGGAGGAGACAAGTTAGAGGTGTGTCCAGGTTGGTAGCGGTCAGATCACTACGGCTAGCCATCTGTACCCATCGCTCTGATTCTGTTGTCATTCTTGTCGGTGTCTACCATGAGGAAAAATGTACTAAGGTTGTAGGCCAAGTCAGTTGATACAGTACATTGAGAATCAATGCATCCGTACAATAAAAGGAATTGAACGTCGACTCCCTCTAGACCAGTTTATTACAAACCAAATCCATACCGAAAGGTTTTGAAGGATAGATGCAATGCCGTTACTGTGTTACTGAAAAAAGATGTGTAAGCACGTCATGAACCTCATCCTCAAGGCGTGACCAACGTAAAATACCCGTGCTTCATGTTATACGACCTTTTGTATTCACTTAAGCGAAACCCTGTAACTGGGAAAACATCTAGCCTACTATAATGTGCCTGTGCTTTCAAGCATGCATTGAGGTAGCATGGACGGAAACTAACAACACGAACGAGACATCTACCAGCGTCACCATCAGCAGGAGTGACATGTGGACCCCTTCAGTGAAAGTGGATATTGCTGTCAACTCGCAGACTTTTTGTAATCTACTTCATTCTCTCTCGCCTGTCACTTGAGTGTGCTTTTCTGAATCCGGAAAGCATAACAGTGCCATTCCCAGTAACCAGTACCGCAACAGGTTTAGCACCTTGCTGAACCACCCAAGCACTTAGAAACGGAAGGTGTCTGGTTTATTTCATCCACGGAATTTGTTATGTGAGGGCCGTTGGAATTCCATCAGTGTGTCACCATAATCTTTTCTTCAGATGCCCAATAGTTATGCGACCCTTTAGGGACACGAAACTAAGGATTGCTCAGCTTTTGGAGCAGTCAAGAGTTGTAACCGCCCCTGACCCTTGACTTCAGCCAGATTCGCGGTACCTTCCCCACACAAATGGGTCGTTGATGTGTGCGGTGCGGCGGACGAAACGCGACAGTGTGGTTACGAGCCTTTGTTGTTGTTGAACCAGCTACGTTTGTCGAATCTTGACCTGGGTGCACCCTTCAATCAAGATAACGAGGCAGCACGCAAGTACTGTTTTGTGTGTATGGTCCTGAGGTAATTTACAACGCTATATATATATATATATAGAAAATAAAAGTTCGCTGTTTTACAGTGGGCTGCAAAATAATCGCCACCCTAAGGTTGAAGAACAGAGTTCAGTGTCAACCATTACATAATCGGGGGTCTGTTCTGTTTTGCAGTTGTTGTCGGCCAATGGAGCTTAAGTGGGCGTATGAATTATTTTTGCGCACAGAGTTCTGGTTTGTACATTCGAGTGGACGTCGTCACGGCGGCAGTAGGAAGTCGAGTTCGCGTAAACTTGGAGACCCTGTACTTCGTCTGTAAAGCTTCAGTGATAAAGAAATTATGATTAGAATCAATTAAATTCATAGAAGTCGAACTGGAATTGGTTTTTCTAATCCCTCGGATAAACAAACTGGACAGTCTTCACGGGTTCTGTCAGATTGCCTTGTTCTGCTACCGGTGTACGATGCCTTGCATAGGCATTCGAGTGAACACACGTAAAGGCTGGTTGCTGACGGCGGCAAATTGTCTTTTGGTTACATGCTCAGGATAGGTTTCCGTCGGAAGCTGAAGTAAATCCCGTGGTTCTGCACTTGGTAGCAACGTCTTTTCGTCCCTTTCCACTTCTCCAAGGTTACAACAACGCGGACACTCACACGGCAAAGGGCATTCACCCGATGTCGTACAAATCAGACTTCAAGGTGATTACCCGGTTGGTGAATCCATCCCACACGATATGTTTTCCTCGGTCGCTGGTAATCCGTATTACCTGGACACAATGGGTGGAGTGGACGGGACACCAGCAACTATTACGACCTATGGCGGAAGTGGAATGATGGCCTTTGAGGATGAGATTGCGACCTCCGGCTTGGACAGTAGCGAATTGGTACAACTGCTGGGTGGAAGTCAGGCAATTGCTCAATTATCTGACCACCAATTGGAAGAACTTGGACGTGCTCAGTTCACTGTCGTAGATCCCAGGGTGGACAGCGAAATGGGTAGGTTTTTCTTCTATCCATCAGTCCAACCATTCTCTGCTTCATGTCTGCTTTTTGCCTTCCCATATGTTACCTTTCAGGTCCATGTCATTAGAACCCTTAGAGTACGTTGGGGTCGTAAAGCTGAGCTTCGCGTGTTTCATAGAAGTCATTAGTGTTGGATTGGGTGTCGAGTTATATAGGCGTCCCTAGCATCTTACTCCTGAATACTTTCGTCGAGTCGTTGGAAGACTTTTGGGAAGAACCAGTAATGATATGCGGGAGTCTGAGGGGCCCTGTGATCGATTAAGTATACAGATTGTTCTCCATGCCCTCATGTAATCGGTGACGTTTACACGCTGACAAGCTGGAGACCCGCAGGTCATTCCTGGAGGTCAGGAATAGCGGATGTCCCAAAAGCCTTGTTTTTGATACTTCACAAAGGGTTGAAGTGGCATCCACCAACCCTGTTTAAGATCGATCGATTTCTCAGGCTACTTCACAACCAACCACTGAGGGCTTCAAAGGCTGTTAGTTCTCGTTGAAGGATGTGACGCTGCACTCGGCAGAATGTTTTAGAGAAGTCTGAATAGATTGTCCATCTCTAGCTTCGCGCCCACGTATTTCGTCCTCATATCTCGCTTAGGGATGAGGATTAGTTGAATAAGATCGCTCTGTATAGAACCATATTGAACCATAGACGTTAGGTTGTTGTGCCTTAAGGTTAGTTCAAATCTGGTAGACAACGGTGGAATCGATGACTTTCGGAAGGCCCAGACAAAGAGTTGTTGATCGGTAGGTAGCGGCGCCGGCTCTGCTGTTGCCTCGTAAATGGGTATGATGACTCCTTGGCCCCATTTTTTGATGGCAGTGCTCTTGTCCAGAAGGTCCTCGAATTATCGGGCCGGTGAGCTAACAGGTTCGCGGGACTTAGAAGTGAGCACTTCCTCTGAGGTTGTTGTCGTCCATCCACCTGTCTTCTGTCCGAAAGTTTTCAGTTTGCGGGCAGCCGCTGTCCGAAATTGATTGAAACCATTTTCTACTTCGAATCTGATTGAGACCATGGAGTTAGCACGAGGGTGTACGGAGACCGTTGCATAATGTAGCAGTGGGACATAGGCAGTGTATCTTGGTGTTTGCATATGATCACTGTTGATTGGGAGGCATGTGTGTCTTGCCCTTAGACGTTATGGTTTGTATTCCCTTTTGAACCAGTTAACTGTACAGGATTATGAGCCACTTCTGTCAGCCGGGACAAACAATATGCACCGGTTCTTTAGAGTAGCATAATAACGCAAAATGTGGTTGCATGAGTTGGGTTGACGATGTCCGTAACCCTTATCGCGCTTGTTCATCCTGCCCTGGGTTTTACTCTGGATTGAATCTTTAAGGCCATCCTGGTTTTTGATGCTACGTCTATCAGGGTTGTTAGTTTTAGAGGGGATGTTTCCTCTGTCTCTTCACCCACTACGATCTTCAGGGTAATCCCAGTTGCTTGCGTTTACTAACCGTTATAGTTTAGGAAATTTTGTTACCGTCTGGATGCGGCAGTCAGAGCTGCTGTCCCCGGTAACGTAGAATACGTTATCGAACTTGAGAGGAACGTGTCTTCTGAAGACGAACGGTGTTTGCCCGTTAATGGTTTCAATTACCAGACCTTCACTGGTCATCGCACGGTCTATAACGGATGAGATGTTAGAGCCCGTACAGCTGGCAGGCTGTTGCTCGTGGTCATACAGTATTCAAGAATGTATGGGTTCCCATGGATAGTCAGTGAAGTTGCAGGCTCGTGTTTGGTATGGCGAAGGGGAGATGTCGATTTCCCACTTGAGCAGTACGTGTGAATGTCTTGAGGATTGACCGTACGTCAGAACTACCAAAATCGTGACATCGCTGGGTTTATTTGGGGGGGGGGGTGGCACTATTAATGGTACCGAGCCACAGTCAACATAATAGCGTTTTCCGCCTCCACGTTAGGGTAGTCAAAGGGTTCGGAGGCTAGATGTGGGCAATAGTTAAGTGCTACACGGTCACTTGTCGGTTCGCATTACCTGAGATAGAGAGGACTGAAGGGAATCCTCCAGGTCCGGAATTTTTGACACAGCAAGTTTTTTGTGGTGACAGTGAGATCTTATGGGGTTTGCAGGCATCGGCCAAACAATTCAGAGTTTGCTGTACAGTCCTTGAAGGTTCGTATAGCAGCAGAAGATGGATTTGAATAACAGAAGATCGGCGTGACTGCGTTTTCCGGGAGGTTGCCCGAAGAGCCGTGATTGGGAGCAGAGCTTTGGATGGATCTGAGAGGTATCAGTCTACGTGCGACTAAATTTTCTTCGTGTTAGATGTGGAAGTGAAGTTGCGTTCAACGGAATTGTGAAAAATAGTGGGAAAGTCCTGTGGGTATTGTGGGTTAGGCTGAATCCCGTTGGCTTATTTTGGCTGATATAGATGGAATGTTCAACGTTGTAAAATGGAAAATCTTTCAGCCCGTGCTCTATGCGAACTAATTCCTCGTATTTCCTCAATCCTTCGGAATTGGTGGCTATCGTCGCTGTAATTTCACCGATAGGTGTTTTTACCATTCTTACAACACCTAGGCTTCGACAAGTTCATTATGTGGCACAGGCGGAATGAACTTGTACGCTTGAGCTCGTAAGCTAAATGGCTATCTCGACCGTGTCGTTTCATGTGAAGCTTTGGGACGAGTGATGCTACCTGATGAGTGACATCCCATACTGATCACATGGCTTTTGATGGGTTTCTTCATGGTGCACCTGTTGATGTGCCAGTAGAGATTTCTTGCTAAGGAAATCGCCATTGGACTCACCTGTTATGGTTGCTGAATTTTTGCTGATTGTCCGCCTGTCCGACTTTTTACGTCTCGCAATCTCAAGGCCAGTTTGCTGCCGATTTTCAACCCCAGGTTTGTCTGTAGTTTTCAGAGTTCTGAATTTGGCCGCAGTATAGGTGACCAGCAAACTGCACAGTCCACCATTATCCCCACATGTGCACTTTGTATCATTCATAGGTTGGCGCAATGTTACTTTAACGTCTCACTAAAGCGGATAAGTACAGGAGACGTTCTCAGCTCAGCTCTCATTTAAAAGCTACTTGGGCCTGACATATCCTATGACGTGACCGGATCCCGGCAGTGCTTCGGTGACAACTACCTTCGGTCACTGAAAGTTGTCTCAACTTCGTTTGTGGTAGTCAGGTTTCTTATCCGTATACCATTGTGGAACGCACTGAAGCAGATGAACTTGAATCACTTCGCGTTAGGTGAAACAGGTTAGGGCGGGTTGCGATTCCCGTTCAGAAGATACAACCTTGTTTGTTTGATGTCTTTGCTTTTTCAACTTCTTGGGCCTTTGTCTCGGAAGAAACTGGGTGGTGATGAAGCCGCCCGATACGTCGTGGTTCCGTTTTGCCTGATAGGAAGAGACACGTTCGTTTTCGTGTAAAAGCGACCGTCGATTGCAACTGCCAGCTGCCGCCGTCGTGTAGTTCTCACCTCTCGAACGCGACGGAAAGAATTTGGACGTTAAAAAGCCCGGAACTGTTGAGTACACAGTTGACCCACTCAACTCCGCACTGACGATGTTACGCCGATTGGTGATGAAACGTTTGCAATCCAACTGCCAAGCTTGGCGAACAGACCAACAGCCAAACACTTGACTACTCATAAGTAATTCGAATTACTCGGTACAGTTGACCCTCTGTGTGAAGGCCACTTCCGTCTGACCTGTCATTATCAAGCACACTAATCATCGCCTGTAATGTGCGTCACAGGTGACCTGTGGGAGTGAATTGAGTGCTGAACGTTTTGTCCCGTTGTGGTACAATTGGTATCAGCCACTGTATCAAATTATTTTTACGTACTCGGATTTTGGATGGTACGCTGTCTCCCTTGCGGAGTAGTAGGATCGAAGTCGATAAAGTTTTCCGATCCTGTGTGAGGGGATTCTTTTTTGGGAAAAAACCGGTGATTGGTGTACTCTGAACTGCCTTTGTTGCCCCCTTGATTTGAGTTGGGCACTACATAGGAGGAACGAAGATTTCCCTATAAAACGAAAACTGTATACGTCCCAGTTTTTGTCCACAGTTATTCAACGGTTTATTTGGCCACAACGAAGCAGATGATATATATATATATATATGAATATATATATATATATATAT